>JAUTXW010005069.1:685000-947898 GCA_030620095.1 Kuschelorhynchus macadamiae | reverse complement strand
GTCACAATGGCGAATAGATCAGTCGATATTGCAATCAAAAATGTTTCTAAAAAATGTTTATTTAATTCCTTCCATAAGCGATATTGGCTATCGATGTATCTATGTATTATATCTCCGTTATTTGAATAATTACGGCAAAAAGTGCGAGAGTAAAAAAATATTTTTGCTCTTTTATTTTCAAAAATGTACTTATTTTTTTGGCTGCGGCTGGATGGTTTTCGGTTATTGTTATCTGGCTTGGTTTTTTCAAAAAATATTAAGAACAAATAATGTTCAGAAACGAAAAACATATGCGAAAAATTAAAAATAATAAACACTCATGGATCTGATGATAGTCGATACCTCGAAAACCGTAAATGCTACGCTTCCAAAACTATTGAAAATGAACTCGGGCATGTCAGACAACGTCCTTAGATGTATATTCGAAATCAACTAAAATTTGGATATAAAACAGATGAAAAACAGAATTTCGATAAGAAAAATCTTTTCTGACATTTATCTGTCTTCCTATTGATTTTATGAAAAAACTTTACAAAACTTTTTTATAGATTTTGAGTGCCGCTTTCCCAGAAAACAAAAATGAAATTTGATCTGAAGCTTTTCGTTTGGCAGGTATAGGCTGAAAACTGAAATTTAGTGTTTGTAATTGCCGAACGGGCCACTGTATCCCTAATCTGTAAACATTGGCGCATTTACCGCATGCCCGTTAATTTTTTAGTGGTTTGACTTTTTCCCGCAACTCGCACGGTTTTCGAGTTATCGACAGTTTTTTATTTTTTGAAACCGCATCTAGCAAAAAATTTTTACAAATCTAAATGTTTTTTTCGAACATTTAGTGACGGGAAATTATCGTACGCACTCACAGGGACCCCTGGAAGCACCGTAAGTTTATTTAACTACGTGTGCATAAATGAAAATTTCCTGACGGTATTTTAACCTAGGTTTATGCCTTATAACTTGAAACTTATCTTATCTGTATAAACAGAACTAAAAAGAATGAAATAAAAAATTTTATAAAAGAATAGAACCCACTTAAAAAAAAGCAGAAAAATTTAAAAAATAATATTTTATTCCTGACAATCTGGCTTTTATCAAGACGGTGTCAAACAAAAGAAAAAACAAAGAAAAGACCGCGATTATTTGCTGTGGTATATAGGTACGTAGACACTCATGATGTAAATGTTTGATTGTTATTAAGTAATTAAGAATTATTTGACCCCGACTTCATAAAGTCGAATTTTCAATGTGGACTGAAATATTATTTTTACTGTTTAGTGTTTTTCTTGAGGTCGGTTCTATTTTTTTATTTCCTTCGTAAAGGGAAGTATTGTAATCGCGAAAAAAATCACTATTCGAGATTTTTTTAGATCTTCCCGTTTCAGGGTCTCTAAATGACGGAAAACATGTTTTCTCAATTCCGTCGGTCTGTCTGTTCGCGGCGTAGCTAAAAACCTACTTACCCAATTGACTTAAAATTTTGGTCAAAAATTAAGGATCATATGGGAATGACCTGGTAACATTTTGGTAAAAATCCAATATGGCGAAACAACATGGCGGCTTAGTGAAATGTAAAAAAATTATTAAAAAACTACCCATCCAATTTATCTCAAATTTTGCAAAAACATCAAGTATTATGTTGGAATCAACTGATAACATTTTGATACGAATCCAAGATGGCGGAATAAAATGGCGGCTTAATAAAATATTTAAAAATTCAGCCTGAAAAAACTGCTTAATGGTTTGATTTCAAATTGTGTATCATAACTAATTGTGGTATAGGGATCAACTAGTAAAATAGTGGTAGTAATTCAAGATGGCCGAACAAAAATGGCGGCCAAATAAAAAGGTTTGTAATCGTGAAAAAGTTACTCTCCTTCATTTTTACACATCTTTACGTTTAAGCGTCGCTAGATGCCAAGATATATGTTTTATGACCTCCGTCGGTCTATCTGTCAGTCTTTCTGTCTGTCTGTCTGTCTGTCTGTCAATTCGCGGCATAGCTTAAAGACTACTTACCCGATTGACTTCAAAATTTTGGTCAAAAATTAATTAATTAATTAAAAAAAAAGATGGCCTGGTAGGATTTCGATAAAAATCAAATACGGCGAAACAAAATGGCGGCTTAGTGAAATATTAAAAAATTATTATTACAAAACTACTCACACAATTTAACTTAAATTTTGCAAAACCATCAAGTATTAAATTGAATCAACTGGTTACATTTTAGTACGAATCCAAGATGGCGGAACAAAATGGCGGCTTAATAAAATATATAAAAATTCAGCCTTAAAAAAACTGCTCAGTGGTTTGATTTCAAATTGTGTGCCATAACTAATCGTGGTACAGGGATCAACTAGTAAACAGTACACATCTTTACGTTTTAACGTCGCTAAATGCCAAATAATATTTGTTTTGTCAACTCCGTCGGTCCGTCTGTCGCTCTTTCTGTCTGTCTGTCAGTTCACGGCATAGCTTAAAGGTTACTTACCAATTGACTTCAAATTTTAGTCAAAATTTAAGGGTCATATGGTGATGGCCTGGTAAGATTTTGCAAAATCCGATATGAGCAAACAAAATGGCGGCCTAATGAAATGTTAAACACGTTATTATTAAAAAACTACCTGTGGTCAATTTATCTGAAATTTTGCAAAAAACATCAAATATTATGGTGGAATAAACTGGTAACATTTTGGTACGATTCCAGGATGGCGGAACAAAATGGCCGCTTACTAAAATATTTAAAAATTCAGCCTGAATAACTACTTAACGAATTGATTTCAAATTGTATGTGATAGCTAACTGTGATATATAGGTCAACTAGTAAAACTGTGGTAGTAATTCAAGATGGCGGAACAAAATGGCGACCAAATACAAATGTTTGCAATCGTGAAAAAAATCAACCACTCTTTCAGATTATTATATATATATATATATATATATATATATATATATATATATATATATATATATATATATATATATATATATATATATATATATATATGTATATATATATTAGCGTCCCTAAATGCCAAACAGTATGTTTCATCAATTCCGTCGGCCCGTCTGTCGGTCTGTCTGTCTGTCTGTCTGTCAGTTCGAGGCTTGAACTAACCCGATTGACTTTAAATTCTGATAAAAACTTAAGAGTCCATGATCTGGTAATATTTTGGTAAAAATCGAGTATGGCAAAAACAAATTGGCGGCCTAGTGAAATGTTAAGAAAAATATTATGAGAAAGCTACTTGTCGAATTTATTTGAAATTTTTTATAAACATCAATTATTATATTGGAATCAACTGATAAAATTTTGGTAGGAATCCAAGATGCCGGCTCAAAATAAAAAAACTAGAAACTACTTAATGATTGCAAATTGTGTGCCATAACTAATTGTGGTATAGTACTTAAGTAGTAAAACTAGTTACTAATTCAAGATGGCGGAACAAACGCAGCCGAATAAAAATTTTGTAATCGTGAAAAATCCACCCTCTAGATTTTACATATTCACGTTTTAACGTCTCTAGATGCCAAAAAAATGTTTTATCAAATCCGACATAGCTTAAATACTACTTACCCGATTGCCTTCAAATCTTTGACCACAAATTATGGGGTGATATAAGGATGACCTGGTAATATTTTGCAAAAATCCAGTATGACAATAATGTTAAAAAATATTTGTTAGGGTGGTGTATTATTTGGGGTTAGGATCCAGAAAAAAAACAAGTTTTTTTTTTTAATTATCGACGTTTTGGAACTTAATTTGTGCATCCTCAGGAGACATATATATAGACTCTATATCCTGCAGAAAATCCATATTATCAGTCTTACTCACTCCGTAGTTCCGTAGATATTTCCCAGATATTAAGTATCTAAATGATTTTCGTTAACAAATCTCTGCTGTTATGTTACAGTGGTGTATTATTCGAGGCAAGGGTCCAGTAAAAAAACAAATATCTATTTTTAAGTAGTTGCCGTTTCGCAACTTTTATTGTTGCATCCTCAGAACATATAGTTTCTATATTCTGGATGAACCTCTATATTATCATTCTTTACTTACTCCATTCGTCCGCAGATATTTCCCAGATATTATCTTTCCATGGTTTTCAGAACGATCCTCTTGGGGTTAAGTTAGAGTGGTGTATTATTTGAGGTTAGGGTTCAGTAAAGAAACAAAATTTTTTAAATTGTCGACGTTTCGCAGCTTTATTGTTGCATCCTCAGGACACATATAGAATTCATGTTCTGCATGAAACCCATATTATCAGTTTTTACCTACTACGTTGGTCCTCAGATATTTTCCAGATATTAAGTTTCCAAATGATTTTCAAACGATCCTCTTGTTTTATGTTAGAGTGGTGCATTATAAGCAGATCCAGTAATAAAAACAATTTTTTTTTAATAAATTTTCAGTTTTGCAACGTTATTGTTGCATTCTCAGAACACATAGATTTTATATCCTGCACGAAACCTATATTATCAGTTCACTTAATTCGTTGCAGATATTTCTCACATATTAAGTTTCTAAATGGTTTTCGCTAACGATCTTCTTGTTGTTAGAGTGGTGTATTATTTGGGTTAGGAAATATCTGCAGACCAGATAAAAGACTAATAATATGGGTTTCATATAGGATAATAAATCTGTGTTCTGGAGGATGCAACTATAAAGTTGCGAAACGTAGACATTTTAAAAAGGTTTGTTTTTTTACTAGATCCAACTTCAAATAATACACCACTTTAACATAACAATAAGAGGATTTATAACGAAAACCAGTTAGAAACTGCGGACCAGCGGAGTAGGTATATATATATATATATATATATATATATATATATATATATATATATATATATAGACTGATAATATGGGTTTCAATTTACAAAATGAAACAATATGGCGGCCAAATAAAATGTTTTAAAAATCAATGAAAAAAAATCTTGTTCAATTTATTTTACAGAAAAATTAGATGTGAAAATATTATAAACTGGTACGAATTCAACATGACGTAGCAAGACGGAGGTATGTGTTAATATAAAATTACTTATTAAATTTATTTTATTATGCCCAAAAGTCAAGTGTGGCATAGGTAGAAAGAAAATGGTAAAAAATTGGAATCTTATATGATGGAAAAAACAAAAATGAAAATACAGTACGTGTAACACATATATACTGTGACTATGTACTAAACTAAATTGGGTCACACTTCACTATTCCTAACAAATGGAAAAAAATCATAACGAGGGAAGTTCCGGGTAAAGAAATTTACCAATTTTGTATATTTATATATATATATATATATATATATTTATGTATATACATAAATATATATATATATATATATATATATATATATTATGTATATATATATATATATATACATATATATATATATATATATATATATATATATATATATATATATATATATATATATATATATATATATATATATATATATATATTTATGTATATATATATATGTATATACATATATATATATATATATATATATATATATATTTATATTTATATATATATATATATATATATACCTATATATTTTATATATATATTTCCTAATATTTCGCCAAAATGTATAAATGTGTCTATGTGTTACAGTGCATTTTTAACAAAATTAATATTTCAGTAGATTATCTAAAAAATTAGAAATTTTAAGATACAGAGACCAGTAGCAAGGAACATTACAAGTTGAATGGGAGTAGTTAAAATAGGGGAGCGCCTCCTCCTCCTCCTCTTCCTCTCTCTCATGTCCCTCATTCTTAACTTCCTCCCCTTTTATTCTCATTCACATCATATTTTTAATTTTTTCTCTTTGTCTTCACATTTGATTTTGCATTCTTAAGTCTTATAAATAGGTGCATCAAGATCTTTTTAGTATGTTATGGTACGAGTTACTGTTACAAGAAAAAAATCTGTTGAATAAATCTATTAATAATATTAAAATTAAAATGAGTGAATCAGTTGGAGAAAGAAATCGATCCATTCCGCTTCAGACAATTAGCCTCGAAGAAATTATACCAGGAGTTCGCAGAAGAAACTATACCATTAGTTCGAGAAGAAGAAAATGGGATTGTTTTAAAAACTTTGAACAAAACTAAGAGTGAAGAGAAAAAAGTGTTTTGTGCTATTTGTTGTGAAATAACCGAATATTATGATTCATGTAGACCAAATATATGTTCCCACATTTTTTGTTTAAAATGTATTTTAAGATGGAATGATGAAAACTGTTGTTCTGTAATGGTGAACAATTGTCCTGTATGTCGCACTAGATATTACTATTTGGTACAAATCTTCAAGATGTAATTAGACATCATTTTGTTGTAGTTTTAAAAGAGGATAATATTTTTCATAATTTGTGTTTGTGAAAACTCTGGTCAAATAAATTTGCAAAGTAAATGTAAATATATATATATATATATATATATATATATATATATATATATATATAATAATTGACACACAGTTTTTCCTTTTCACTATATTGAAACGACAATATTCTTTAAGTGTTTTAATACATACTAATTTGTTATGGTTTGACATTTAAAATAAACAGTGGAAATTAAAAGTTATTATTTTTTAATTATACTAATAATAATATATTAATATTTTTTTTTCCTTTTCCTATATTAAAACAACAATGTTCTAAGAAGTTTTTATTACATACTAATTTTCTCATTACATAACAAAACAATTGTTATGGTTTAACATTTTTAAAATAAACAGTGGAAATTAAAAGTTATTATTTTTAATTATACTAATAATATTAATATAATTTGCATCAAGTAAGAAAATAATTGAATAAGAAACAAGCGTTAACAAAATTTTATGCTAATATATAGACGCTTATAGTGGCAGTTTGCATAATCTACACATTATTTTTACATATGATTATATAATCTTGTATATCTCATGTGAATTGCACTACAAGGAAGAACAAAATAGCAAATGTTCCTAGTCTTTGACTTTCAATTTTAGTGTAGCTTTTTATAACACATACATCTTTTTCTTCAAAATTATTAAATAATTCACTAGCCCTAAACTTGCTTACTTTTACGTCAGCCTCGGTTCCTAAATTTAGCAGTTCTCCATCCATGTCCACTCCTTCGTCAATTTCCTAATCATCTTTCTCCTCCCCTTCTTCCTCCTCCTCTTCTTCTTCCTCCTCAATATAATTAATGTCGATGTTAAACAAGAATGATTCTTGAACAAGCCTAGATGATTTGTCCAAAAATGAATGTTTATAACTGATGGAATCGCCTTCCAAGTTAATAAAAATTTCTTCTCTTTCTTCAATTTGAGCGGGGATCTCCATATTATTTTCTTTAATTTGGGAGCGTTTCCAATCATATTTTCTGCCAACGTTAGGAGCTTTAGAATTAGATATATATATATTAGGGGAAAAGGGGCAAGGGGGGCTTCGCCCCCTCCCAGCTCCGCCAATCCCCCCCCCCGCCATCACCCCATCTTCTTTCTCTCTCTCCCTTCTTTCTCCTTTTTTATTTTACTCCTTTTTCCTTCCTTCTCCTTTTTCCTTCCTACTCCTTTTTTTTTCCTTTCTTCTTTTTTAATCTAACCTTACCTAACCTAAGATCCCCCTTAACCCCCCACCCTCACCCCATCTTCTTTCTCTCCCTTCCTTCTTTCTCCTTTTTTCTTTTTCTTCTTTTCCTTCCTTCTCCTTTTTCCTTCCTTCTCCTTTTTCCTTCCTTCTCCTTTTTCCTTTTTACTCCTTTTTTTTTCCTTTCTTCTTTTTTAACCTAACCTAACCTAACCTAACCTAACCTAATCTAAGATCCCTCTTCTCTCCCTTCCTTCTTTCTCCTTTTTTTCTCCCTTCCTTCTTTCTCCTTTTTTTTTTTGTTCTTTTTCTCTCCCTTCCTTCTTTCTCCTTTTTTCTTTTTCTTCTTTCTTTTTCCTTCCTTCTCCTTTTTCCTTCCTTCTCCTTTTTTTTCCTTTCTTTTTTTTTAACCTAACCTAACTTAACCTAACCTAACTTAAACTAACTTAACCTGAAAAAAGTAGCCTGTAATTGGGGAGCCGGGATTTGAGTCTCGGGAATTCAGGGGTCCGGGAAGGGGAGGGGAGGGGGAAGGGGGCGGGTGAAAGGAGGGGAAGGGAGGGGATTGAGGGGAAGGGAGGGTAAGGTCGTTGCTCGGCTTGGGAAAGTGGTTGTCATTCAACTTTAAGTAGGACATATGTGATCAACTTTTTCATATAAAATCGCCTCAGCGAAGAGACGAATGCAATTGATTTCTGCATTCACACTGTGCAGAGCTCGTGAGTTTTCTGGTGTTTTCATTGTGTCTAATTGGTAATTTTTTAATTTTTATTTATATTTCTAACATTCTTAGTTGGCAAAATTTAATTCTTATTTATATTGGTGGCATTTTTATTTATATTTGGGACACTTTAATTTGGTATTTTATTTGTTATTACGATTTATTTCATAATGGACAATTTTTTGGCATCGAGTAGCAAAATAATTGACAATGACTTTGACTTATACACATGTACTCAAATGCAAAATTTTGCAGACCAGCAAAATAATGAAACAGACGTATTTACAACTAGTCAACAACAAACTATTCAGGACTTGAATGAAATTATTTACAATAGCCAAGTTCAGAATAATGCCAACAAACACAACAACGAAACATATTTATTTACAGCTACTCAACAACAAACTCTTGACGATCTTAATGACATTATTGACAACAAAACGAACTTAATCACAACAAAAACTAAACAAACTCTTGAAGAACTGAATGACATTGATGAAAATCAATTCGAAAATTCTAGCTATGAGGATATTGTTTGTTTTCAAAAATCTAATCCAAATTATTTAACATTAAAAATTCTGATTCGGAAGAAGAACAAATTGATCAAAATTTAAGTTCGGCTATATCTCCTATTAATTCACCATATGATATTGTAAATTTTGATTCGCAAGAAAAACAAATTGAAGCAAATTTAACTTCGGATTTTTTTCTTAATAATTCACCAGTTGAGCAAAATTTAATTTCGAAACCATCATTTATTATTAAAAAAAAAAATTAAAATTAATAAAAAAAATAAAAAACTAGTAGCAAACCTTAAGTGTCTGGGTTTCGCTATTCAAAATTTAACTGATTTGATCACAATTAAACAGGGAGACGCAAGTACGGTGAATTATGTTAAACAGGCCTTTGACAAATTAGTTGACTCATTTGAAGAAATGGATTCATAAAGTCAATTAATTTCTATAGCTTTTTTCAAAATTTGACTATAACTGAATAAAAATGCACAACATTAATTTTATTATTATTATTCAGAAAACTTCAAAAATGCAATTGCTTTTTTCAAAATTTGACTATAACGAAATAAAAATGCACAATATTAATTTCATTATTATTATCTAGAAAATTTCAAAAATGCATAAGTGTGTAACATGTAATAAAGTCTTCACTAGAAAGGATAATTTATTGCGACATATTAAAAAACAAGGTAAGAACATTTTATTTTTCATGTTTTATTTTGTAAAATATTTTTTCTTAATTTATAGATTATACAAATATTGTAAAATATTGTAAAGAATGCAAGAAAAATATAAATCAAAGTCTATGGGGTGGACATCTTCGATCTAGTGTGCACAAGAACAATTCCAAAATAGGCTTGGAGGAAGGTGTTGGAATTATCAAGTCGGCATTCAGGGAATGAATAATATCTTATAGGATTTCCTCACCCCAAAACTTCATAAATGTGAAAGAATATTTTCAACATTTGGAATACAAAATTGTACATCTAATAGATCAAGAACTGCAGAAACATAAATGTATCAAGCTAAATATGGAACTGTTCGGTTTCTATTTTAACCCCAGCAGCGACAGCTATGATGTCAAATCTTTTAATGCGCTGTTCCAAGTCATTTGCCAGGGAGATCAGACAAAAGAACTTTTAGAGCAAATCTGCACCATTATTGACCAGAAAGCTGACGAATTTGCAGAAAGAGATTCAGGTAAAGAATTTACTTTCTATTTTACAACAGCAACAAAAAAAGAAATTTTTTAATTTTTACGTTGCAGGATGGGCTTTGATGAATTTACTTCATATGGAAATTAATGTTAGCAAGCACAATCCGCTGAGAGCCTCATCTTTTATCGAACTTCCTCAAGAGATCAAGAGACGTCAAGCTATGATCAACATTAGGAATGATGACAACTTTTGCTTCGCCTGGGCAGTTGTGTCTGCTCTTCACCAACCAAGCGGATTAGATTTTGAAACTTCATCCTACCCACACTACTCTTCTGTTTTGGATATGTCAGGTATAGAATTTCCAATGTTGCTAAATAACATTAAGATTTTTGAAGAAAAAAATAATATTTCTATTAATGTATATGGATTAGAAATTATAAATCCTAAAAAGGGGTATGAAGTAATTGGTCCACTTTATTATTCATCGAATAAAAAAAAAATCAACATGTCAATTTATTGTTAATAAGTGATGACGATGAAAAAACTTTTCATTATTGCTATATTAAAGATTTATCAAAATTAGTTTCTACACAAATGGTGTATGCAGATTTTGAATGCATTTTAAAGCCTTTAAATAATGACAATGTTGACAAAAATCCTAATACTTCATACACCTTAAAACAATATGAACATATTCCACATTCATTTGCCTATTACATTAAATGTTCCTTCGACGATAATTATTCTAAATTTGAAAGATATAGAGGTCAAAATTGTGATACATTATTTATAAATTCTTTAGAAAGAGACGTGTATAACATATACAATAAATTTTTAAAGGTTCCTAAAAAGATGATTCCTTTGAACGAACTGGACAAAATTTATCATAACTATGAAACAGTTTGTCATATTTGTAATAAACCTCTTTTAAATGACAGGGTTGCAGATCATTGTCATATAACTGGTCTTTATAGAGGTCCAGCTCATTCACTCTGCAACATAAATTACAGAATACCTAACTTTATTCCAGTTATATTGCATAATTTGCGTAAATATGATTCTCATCTATTTCTTAAAAAATTATGCTTAAACAAAGAACAACTAACAGTTATCGCACAAAACAAGGAAAAATATATTTCATTTGAAAAGCTTATTCATGTGGATAACTATTTTGATAAAAAGACACAAAAGGCTGAGAAAGAAAATATATCGTTAAGGTTCATTGATTCTTTTCCATTTCTATCCCATTCTTTATCAAAACTCTCTGAAAGCTTAAAAGATGAACAATGTAAAGAAATAAAAAAAAATTTCAATGATGAAGAAAAATTTAAACTTATTCGCCAAAAAGGCGTATTTCCTTACAATTATATTGATGATTATTAAAAATTAGAAGAAACAACTTTACCTCAGAAAGAGCAATTTTATAAAACTCTAACGGATGAGCACATCAGTGATGCGGAATATCAAAGAGCTGTAAAGGTTTGGCAATTGTTTAAATGTGAATCACTTGGTCAATACTCCGACCTTTACTTACTCTCTGATACTTTACTTTTGGCAGATATTTTTGAAAATTTTAGAAGCACTTGTTTATCGACATATAAGCTCGATCCATCTCATTTTTACACTTTTCCGGGTTTATCCTGGGAGGCGTGTTTGCGTTATACTGGAATAGAGTTAGAATTGTTAACAGATCCAGATATGATACACTTTTTCAAAAAAAGCGTTCGCGGTGGTGTGAGCTCTTGCATATGTAGAAAATCTGAAGCTAATAATCCATTTCTTTTAAATTTTGATCCTTTAAAGCCAACTAAATAGATAATTTATTATGATGCAACAAATTTTTATGGTTATGCAATGTCACAGCACATTCCAACGGGAGATTTTGTTTGGTTAACAGATAAAGAAATCAACGATTTAAATATTATGAATATTTCTAAAAAATCTAATAAGGGATATGTTTTAGAAGTTGATTTAGAATATCCTGCAAGTCTACATTACTATCATAACGATTTTCCGTTTTGTCCTGAAAACTTTAAACCGCCAAATTCTAAATGCATAAAATTAATACCCAATTTAAATGATAAATCAAAATATGTTATTCACTATCAGTTATTAAAACAATGTTTGAAACATGGACTCAAGTTGACTAAAGTTCATAGAGTTTTACAGTTTTCTCAATCTGATTGGTTGAAAAAATATATAGACTTGAATTCAAGATTAAGAAATGATTCAAAGAATGAATTTGATCGTAATACTTACAAGTTGGCAAATAGTAGTATTTATGGCAAGACTATGGAAAATGTAGATAGGAGAATTGACGTAAGACTTGTTACAGAGTGGGAAAAAAAATAGAAAAAAAGATGGTGCTGAAAATTTAATTGCAAAACCATATTTCAAGGACTTAACAATATTTTCTGAAAACTTGGTAGCTATTCAAATGCAAAACATTCAAGTTACTTACAATAAACCAATATATGTAGGCTTCTCAATATTAGATATATCTAAAACTGTCATGTATGATTTCTTTTATAATTTTTTAAAACCTCTTTATCAGGAAAATATTTCACTTTTATACACCGATACCGATTCGTTCATTTTAAAAGTCACAACTCCAAATATTTATTCTGACATGATAAAAAATATTCACAAATTTGATACATCTAATTATGAATTTGGTAATATTCATGAAATGCCTATTACAAAGTCAGTTATAGGAAAATTCAAAGATGAATATGCTGGTGAACCCATTACTGCTTTCTTTGGTACTGTAGCAAAAGCATATTGTATTAAAACGGAAAATAGTTTAACAAAAAAAGCAAAAGGTGTTAAGAAAAGTGCTATTAAAAAGCAGTTGGATTTTATTCATTATAAAGATGTTGTTGAAAATCATTCTAAAACCTTTTGTTCAATGTATGTTTTTCGATCTAGACGACACACAATTTTCACCGAATTAATTAATAAATTGGCTTTGAGTTCTGAAGATGATAAGCGGTATAAAATTCCCTATAGTTTTAATACATTAGCTTGGGGACACCAAGATATTGCTTTGTATCAATGGAATGCAGAACATGAAGATTTAGATATATTTATGTAGATATTATAAGGTATTTAAATTTGTTGTTTTTGAAACCAAAGTTAGTCTTCATAAGCCTTTCACAAAATGTGCTTAGAAACTTTTGACAAAGAAATTGATAACAGTTATTTTAAAACATATGAAAAACGACTTTCCACTTTTAAGAAATGGAAAGCAAAATTGAGGCCAGAAGTTTTGGCTGGAGCTGGCTTTTACTATATTTCAATCAATGATATTTGTAAATGTTTTTATTGTGGTATTGAAATTTTTGATTGGTTAAGTTACGATGATCCTATTGTGGAGCATAAGAAATTTGCTAGGAATTGTGATTTAAATAACTGTTTATGGAAAAATAGGAATCGAATAATTGTAACCATTCAAAATAAGTCTTTAAGCTACACATTTTATATAGTATTATTAATATCCTTATTCATGAACTTTTACATATCTTTAAATTAAGTATTTTATTGTTATTTTTTTACAACTGCTTTTGCTTTCGTGGTGAAAGTATCTGCTTAATGTTAATAAATTTGGAATATAATTATTAATTTGTTTCAATGACTATCAGTAGATCGCAATTCATTCTTCTTTATTTTATTTTCCAAAATGTTTTTTATGTTCATCATCCAAAACAGACGTCACTCTAAGTAAATATTGTAAATTTATGAAAATTGGATTAATTAACAATAGTACAATTAGTTGGATGGAACGAATAAATGGAGATGAAAATGCAAGTAAATTTTTTAAAATTTTGTATCATTATCCAAATCGATCTATTTTTGATACAAATTGGATCGAAAGGTTAGAGTTTAAAAATAATCAGTTACAAATTATAACCCCCAACCATACCAATTATTATGACGGATTCAAAAATTATTACTTTTCCATCATTAGTGTTACATTAAACTTTGCATTATTTTTATACATTACTATTTTAATTATTTATCTTTATTACAAATTTCAAACTGGAAATCTATTTTTTCATTAATCCATTTTAATCGAAACTTTAAAGAAAGTGGGGATGAGAATATTTAAGTACAAGAATAACGCAATATGTTTCAATCTCGTTTAGTCATTATGAACAACGCCGTGGTTCATAAGCCTTTAGAAACGCTTCTTAATTCAAAAATTTATTTTTTAAATAATTCTTTGTCAAAATTTGTTCTTGTTGGCATTAGTTTAAATGATTTTTCTCCAAAAATTGTAATTGGTGGAAAAACTGGATTTTTAATCGCACTAACCGAAGAAAATTGGAAAGACATTTGTGTTCATCAAGGAATTATTGTAAACAATTTCTACTTTCCTCAAGTTGATCAAACCAGTGTGAAGATAAACAACATTCATCTGCAGGTCCAGAAAATAAATGATATCCCTGTTCTGCAAATTACAAAAGGCCCACACTTCATATACTTAGGACAAGAGTCTTTGGACAATTTGTGGCGATTGAAGGAAATTATTGATTATAGATTATCTATAATTAAAAGGCAAGAATTCAATACATATTTCAAAATAATATTTCAGCTGATTGTGGCGACTTGTGTACGCATGTTTATAATATAATAAGTCCAACACAAAATCCTAACAGTGAAAATGTTTCAACTATGATGGAATTACTTGCTTTATATCCTGAAGAAATGGAAAACAAATTGAAGCAAATTGGAACAAAAAGAAAATATTACGAAGAAAACAATGAAAATGGATCAAAAAGAAAATATTACGAAGAAAACAATATATTTTCTGGAAGAGAACAATAAGGTGCATGTGTTAGTGAAGTGGAGCTTTGCTTACAGACAAGCCCGTAGGAGTAACTTTCAGATGTGGTACTTAGATAGACTCCGTTTTGAAAAAAGAATAAATGATTGTAAACTTATTCTAGATTCGATATTATCTGAGGAACATAGAAATAAAATATATTTGACACGTTTTAATAAAAATTGTATTTGATGTTTTACTTAATAAAATTTTAATTTCTCAAATGTGAATTTTATTTGAAATTAATTAGCACATAAGAGTAGGTACTTTTCAGACATTGTAATTTGTATCAGCTAAAGCATAAAGTGAGGAACAGACATAAAACAAATTTAACTAAAATTTAATTTCAATTTAATTAAACAATATTTTTTTTATCAATCCATGTATTGTATTTTTTATCAAGTCCTAACCATTTCACATAAACTTTGTTTCCTTTCCTTCTCAAAATCTTCTCAATAAGATACACATCGGTATGCTTTACTTTTAGTAATTCTTGCTCATAAAAACCACCCAGAATGTCCTGATTATCTTCGTCTTGAATTAAATATGTCCAGGGGTTTGTCATCTTAACTTCTTTAATGTGGAATATCTCATTTGACCAATTTGGTGTGTAACCTTTCGAAAATGCCTCTCAATGCTTGCTTATGCGTACGTGATCACCCACTTTAAACTTTGGAGATTTTATATCTAACATTTTAGCATGAGTAAATGCAGATTTCAAGATTCTCTTTTCATTTGTTTTATTTACTTGTTTTGGCTTCATTCCTATTGAAGAATGTTTTGTATTGTTATATTCTTTTACAATATCCGCTAATATATTAAACCATTTGTAATTTCCTTGAATGCTAAATATTTTCCACATATTATTCTTTAAAGTCCTGTTCAGGCTTTCTACTATACTCGCTTTCAAATTGGAAAACGTGCTATAATGTTTAATTCGAAATTGTTGCATCAAATTTTGAAAATTTACATTGAAAAACTCTCTCCCTCTGTCCGTTTGCAAGTTCTTTGGTGGAGTTTTTGCACTTATTAATATTTTTTTCATTGCCGCTGTTACGTCTTTTCCAGATTTAGATTTTTACCGATTCGGCCCAAACATACTTAGAAAATACATTTATGGTAATCAAGATATATTTAAATCCCTTATTAAATTTGGCATAGGGTAACATTTCAACCAAATCAGCTTGAAAAAGATCATTTAACCCGTTCACCACCACCCTTCTGCGTTTGTAGTTTTTTCTAGCAGGTTTATATAATTCATTAACGACTTGTTGTTTAACGGTTGACATGACAACCAACTTGTTTATTCAATTTAAAGGAAGTTCAATTTCTATGTTTTGTAATAATTCGAAATATAACTTTTATATGTTTTTTCCCATTCATTCAATTTATCAATTTGTATTGAATAACTTTTTTCATTTAAAACTTTACTAATTTTAGTAATCTCCCTTTCTAAAGCATTAAAGGAGTTTTTTATTTCTCCAGTTAAGAAAGGAGTTGATCTACTATCACTATTTTTGAATTCCTCCTCTGTTTTATTTAATTCTTGTTCTAATTTCTTAATTACACTAGACATTATCTTTCCAAAGGAAATATATTGTTGTTTTTCTTCCAAAGAGAGTTGGTCAATTGTTCTACTGTTAAGAATACTATTTTGATTTCTTTTTTTTTTCATCATCTAACCTTTTTATAAAAGTTCTTAATTGTTTAATCTTTTCCTTGTGTTTTTCAATTATTACTTCTCTTATATTTGTTTCCATTATTTTATTAATTTTGTTGATATCATCACTTAATTTTTTGTCCTCCTTTTTAACATGTTCATTTAAAAATTGCAAATCTTTACTTATTTGATTTAGCGTTAGCAACTGTTTATTAACGTTTTCAATTGAGGTATAACATCCTTTAATTTGGATTTCATACTTTAAAAAATTTTCATCAATCTCCTTTTTAAATTATTAATGTCACTTATTCTCTATCTAACTCAAAATTGTTGAGAATTTTACTTTCAATATTTGAATAAATTGTATTTTCCAAAGAAGCAGAATTTATTAATTGACGTTTTGAAATATGGCGTCCAAATTTATCAACTGTCATGTTGAGCTTTCATTAAACAATAAATATGATTATATTTAATAGCTGTTTTTATAGTATAACTTTATCTTCTCTTAATTCTTTAATAATAGAGACAATCTCGTTACTATGAGCATTATTTCCCGCATCACTTGATGAAATTAATAAACGTAGCCTATCAACAATTTCGTTTACATTATTCCAGTATACATAGTCTGTATTTGATCTATTTGTTTTCAAAATTAATCCCTTTCCTGTTGTTTTGGCTCTAGTTGTTCTAAACGGAGGTTTTGGTTTGTTAAAAGCTGTAACTAATCTTTGCAAGGTTTTTGTCTTTGTAATCCCCTTTCTTTGTAAATATGGTCCTATTATTGTAACATATTTGTGTGATGTATTTCCTTGAACTTGTTCATTTGAATCAAAATTCCTACGATATACATTTGTTTTAGCTAGAATGTTCATGTAATTATCTAAATCTTCCTTCTTATAACCTTTCGGTTCTTTTTTGAAAAGCAATTCGTATAAACCTGGCGTGCCTGTGTACGTTATTCCTCCCACTTTAATCTCTTTTCCAATAATTTCTACCGGTATCTGTGTTAAACCAAAAGAAAACTTATCCGTTTCGAGGTCATGAACTATTCCATAATAATGGTCAAATTTATGTTGTGTATCTTTCACACCCTCATCAATATATGATCTGGGTAATTCATGAAAATCTGCTAAGTAATCTTTATATGACGGTGTACCAACACAGGTTTGAATTGTTTTTCTAGTTTGTTCCAATATGTCTGACAAGTTTAAATTTGTTGTTGTGTCACTAGAAGGATTTGAAGTTTCCGCTATAACAGTTGATGTCAATGGTTGTACTACAGAAGAGGAAGAAGTGATACTACTGGCATCTAAAAATGTTGGTAGTTCTGTGGGGAGTAACGGAGTTTTTCCTGTTTTCTGAATAGTTTTCGTCGGAGTTGATGTTTTATAAAGCTTTGTAGGTGTTTTAAATTCTTCATACTTTGAAACTCTTTCTTCTTTTAAATCGAATGGTTCGGATTTACCAATATTTGAAATTAGCTGTTTAAGAGCTTGTGTTATTGGTCTATAAGTTTGTTCTAATTCAGACTGAGCGGTAGAAGTAGCTAATTTCAAGCTTCGATATTTCTGCTTCACGGCTTGTCTCGATTTTATTAATTCTTTAGATAAACGTTTATCCATACTGTACAAGTTTTAAATGAAATAAAACTGCAAATTTTTCACTTTTATAAATATATAAAGGAATCGAATTTACTCCTGTATCTGCCGTGATTTACTTCATAATCTTTGTCAATTACGAGAAAGCCATATGGATCCATCCAACAGTTAGCACAAATATTTTTAAACTGATCAAATGTCATATCCAATATACAGTGGTCGTTATATATATATATATATATATATATATATATATATATATATATATATATATATATATATATGTTTTAAACGCAAACAGTCCTGTTTAAATAAAATTAATAAGTTGGAATTTTCTCGAATTAGACGTTTAAGGATTGAGGAATATCCTTGAAAAATAAAAAAAACAATCAGTGTTTCTATGCCTTCCATTCGTGAAATAGTCCCTAATAATAGATTGATTATGACAAGGAATATCGTCAAAAATGATAACGGAATTTTATGGAACGCCGTTTTACTTTTTAGTCTGCTATATGCCCGGTATTAATTTAAATTGAATGGGACTTCATTATGGCAATTTATTTTATAATATTATAATAAAAATGTAATTTTAACTGAATCCTTGGAACATCTAGAGCTAAAGCCTTCATATAGATTTTTAACAATCAATTAATTTGATTTAGCTATTAAAATGTATGTCAGGATATTTGGATGGGTCTTTACAAAATTAATTCAATTTTCATTATATTATTATAATTAAAATGCATTTTTTTTATTATAATATAATTTTATTACTTACAAATTTGTTGATATCAATATTTATCCAATATTTAACGAGTACCTTTGTAGTATTTTGTGGGAAACAATATAGCCGATTATCAATTTTTATGAATGGTATTTTCATTTACAGCAATTTCTATGATTATCTATTTTCATTGAAACCAATTTCCATTGATATCAATTTCGATTGAATGCAAGCACCTCGAATGCATTTTTATTATCGGAAGTTTCGCCATCTATAGCCTCCCAAAAGAAATATAATGTGTTTGCGTGAGTGTGTTCGATAACTCAAATTAATTTGCGAATGTGTCGTCATACGAAAGAGAAGTCTTCGCGCTCAAAAAGGTTTGTAAAATTCTGGAGCTTCTCTGGTCTGGTATTCTGTGTTCTGAAGTATGAGGCGACTTCTTTGGTTTGCGTATTGCCCTAACATTGGATTGCATTCTAGTAATCTTGCTTGCTGATTTTTTAATATCATTTGTGCAATAAACGACGATGATACGGACCGAATTTAAACTCGTCTTTCTCGCGCAAGTACGTCACATCTATGTACAGCGTTTGGGAGTCAAATAGGCCGTAATGCATTGTCATTTGAAAACGTTTGTAGAATTTACGCTTCAATAAAATGTTTTTAAAATTATTAAACTAATTATTTTGAATCTAAAGATTTTATTTTCAATACAGTTTATTACGTCCTACCTGTGCAGTTGCAGGCAGTAGAAATCGAGATTGAAATTATAATCGATAAACAAAAGTGACAGATATAAAATATTTCAAATTTCCAAAATAATACATTTTCAAAAATGTGGATTGGTGCTTACCGTCAAGCTGTTAAGATAAATTTAAAAAATGGTAATTTAGGATATATTTACTATAATAATAGAACAATATGGTTTTAGCTACTTGTATAGGGCACTTTTGAAACTGGTTTGTATTTTTCAATTGCAAGTAAAAACTAAAAATGTCAATAGACGGCACTAGTGCAGCAACTCAAGTAACAAATGTTATAAAATATGAATGGAAGTTTCCCCTGCAATTATTTTACTTGCAGCATTCTTAACTTTTATTTTAAATTAATTAATTATTTTAATCAAAATAAATATCACGAATCCTCACGATGAACACTTTAGATAATCTGATATTTGTAAACTTCAATTTTATTTTCTTGCTGAATGCTGAAGAGACCGGCCGCGGCGTGGGCATACCGTTGTAAGTGTATCGTGGTGTTAATCATAATTTTATAAACAATGATATATTATATTAAAAAGCGACTCGCATGTTGTGTTATAGAGGCTGCTTTTCTAGAAGCAACAAGGCCGAATTAACTACTTACGATGATTGGGGCTCATCTGGGCGAGGCAAAGTTTTGCGATGACAAAAAACGGTCAATGGGTTTTACGTATTTGGGGGCCCTTCGGCAGCAACTCAAAATTTACATGATGACAAAAAAAAGAAAAGATCCTCAGTTTTGTATTTCGCTTGCTGATGTCTCTCGGGGCCCCCACCACATATTTGAGCCTTACGCGTTGTGGCTTTTTCAATCATTAAATCCCCGCAAAAACAGGACGCGCAAGCTCTTTGCTGGGGCCACTGCCGACGCGATGGCGGGGGCCTGAGTCAGTGGCGGGCCGTTAGTATATGAAGTGGGAGGGCGAAGGCAAAAAATAGTATTCGCATGACGTGCGACGTCGATGGTTCAAAGGCTAACCCGAAGAGCGACATTTAAAAAAAACGATTTTTTAGAAAAAATCGTTTAATATTTAAATGGGCGTAAAAGATGTTTAGTGAATAGACAGATAATTTTATTTTTCTCAGGGTTCTTGGAGGTAAGTTAATAGTTTTTGCCAAATCACAGCACTCTAGATTGAGAAATAAAAATTAGTTAAAAAATAGCATTCATTGTGAGAATTACATATGGTTGTACTTGGAATATCTCAACCATTGAGGTAGTATACCGGAATGGTCCCAACGAATGAAAACACGCAAACATATACAGGGTGTTACAAATTCGATACAATGTCGGTTAAAATAGAGCAAAGTTGCGCAATTTAACATCGAATATTATTAGGTTAACAAAGTTGGACAATATGACTACCTCCGAGGATATAGGTACGTAAAATACCGAAAAATCAGCTATACATATTTTATTTTTTTCAGGCTGCATTTGAAGAGATATTACAAAATAAATTTTATATCTTTATAGCTACTTTCCATTATCAACAAGATGGTGCACATAGATTTGAAATCCGACGTTTCTTTTTCGCGGTCAGATCAACTAATTTTTTTTTTAGATAGACCTGCGTTTTTTAAAAGCCCTTGATTTCATAATATGTGCGTGAGTACCAGAATGTAAAAACTAAAAATAGAAAAAAGCTTTGTAGGTTAAACTTGTGTAACCTACAAAGCTGTGTGTAAAGAGACCTTGTGAACAAAATTACCAAGATAATAGGGCATGAATGCAATGTTTTTGTTTTGGGGTATTCTTCAATATAACATGTTCTGCATTCAAACATACGACAGTTTCGGTTTGAGTACGTGCAGGAGACAAATGCACCCTGCACCCCCTTTCCCCCGAGCTAATAACCCAAGCAAAAATTACATTATATAAAGCATTTCGGGACTTTTACCTCACAAACATTGAGAACTTTGTTTTTTTTAGTCTTCATGCTTATGTTGTTCCAACAAGAACCTAGAACTTTTTTTTAGTTATCAAATGTTTGCCTCCCCCTCTAAGACGGCATTCTAAATACACCACTGATGTGTTCATTTTTGTAAATCCGTATCTTGATCGACACGCAGCTTTGAAAGTGAAAACAAGGGAGACAAACCTGAAAATAGTGTCCTAATTATCAAATAAATATTGTAAATAAAGATATAGTGATATACCTATACAACCTTACTACAGTTTGCTTTAAATAGGGTGACCACATATACTCTTTTTAAGAGGAATCTTCTCTTTTTCGGGTCCATGTACTCTGGTACTCTTACTATTTCCATAAATACGACAAATATCCTCTATTATGAGAAATCTGGGACAAATGATCTCTATTTTGCGAAATCTGGTGCCATTTTCCAATTATTTTTGTTATTTTTAGTCCATATTATTATGTGTATTATAATTATTATTGAAAGTCATTGAATTCTGCGAAAGTGATAAGACTTTACTTAATTATTATACGCTGGTACCCATTTTTACATTTCGTCGAAATATACTCTTTTCATTTTAAAAAAATCTGGACAGCCTACTTTAAATCACGTTTAAGAAGCCAAAAAAAAACTGTAGTAGAGCATGTCGCCAGCACACAGCTTCCAGGAGAAATTGCAATTTGCCATTACAAATTACATTGTGTGGTAATCTGTGAATTATAGCTGGGAAATTCAAAACCTTGTTTTCTTTATTCTGGTATAAATATATAGAATAGCTTGTTTTGGAATAGGATGTTGGGAGCTAGATACGTTCGTTTTAACTTTTTTTCATTATGATCTGTAATTTTGTACGTGGTCACATTTTAAATATAGGGGTGTATATCGTATTCCGCAATGATTTAATAACTAAGTATTCCCAATCGAACAATAATTAAACACGTTTTAACTGTCACTGATTACCTACGAATATGTTTTTCATTATTCGCATCCGACTCGTCATAACGTCATGCACAACACAGTCTTAATTTTAGATGCACTTTTAAATCTTCGAACGCATGACTAGCCAGAAACTCGGGTATTTAAAAAATTACAGATTTCTGCTCTTGTTGTTCTTAGTTTGCACTAGATCGCTCCACGTCCGATAATTAAAATTGAAACAAGGTGGCTGCATTCAATGAAAATTGATATTCAGAAGAATCGACATTAATAAAAATTCGAAATCAAAACAATGCATATTAAATAAAACCAGTTACCTTATACCCGCTAATCATTTAAATTCCACAACTCTTATACAATTAAATCTCGTATTAACTTTTATTTATTTATTCAAATGTATCAAGTATTTTAATTTCAATGGTAAAGGGCCCGTGTTATATCCGTTTGATGTAGTATAAATTACATATACACGAAAATCAAAATCAAAATAATGAGCATTATTCTATTTACATTTTTAGGGTGTTAATGGAATTGACATTAAAAAGAAATGATATCGTAAGAGATGCTTTAATTTTTTTTGATATGCGATAAAAATAAATAAATTTTTTTTATTACATGAGTTCTTAAATCAGATTTGCCTTCATACGGTTGAAATAAATTAATCTCCACAAAGTCGTTATTGCATTCTAATATTTTCGGTATTAATATTAATTTACTGCGATCCCGTTTGAAGCGATTACATTTTAATAAGAGTCAATTTATTAAATATTTAAACTGATTTTTGTATATAGCATTTATTTCATACCAATTTTTATTAACATCGATTTGTTGAAATGCAATAACTAAGGAAAGACGCATGTATATAAAAATTTTAAGTAGGCTGTATACGTGTTAAAAAAGGATAAACAACTACTTTTTTGTGGTATCAATTGAAATGGTCTGCAAAGAAATTGCTTATCATAAAAATGTCATTCGGTAAAATCGGTATCCACAAAAATTCGATATCGGAAGAATTAAAAAGAATAAAAATTGTATGCAGGCAGCATCATTTATATGTTTTGCAATTAAATTTGGTATCAAAGACGCGTATGACTAAAAAGTAAAACGGCGTTCCATAGAATTTGGCTTTATCTCATGAGGTGAAATAATGTTCTCATTGCTATCATATTCAAAGTATCCAATTTCTTTCATAGGCTTTAACAACTCTCTTAAATATTCATATTTTGGTTGATCTAATGACTTTGAATAAACATAGACATTTTCAAGCCTAATTCCATTAGGATGCTCGAGCAGTGTAAGCATAACGTTGGTTTTACCGCTACCACTGCAACCAACTATGAGTCCTCTTTTTGAACCACCGCAAAATAAGTCACCATGCTTTCTCAACTGTTTACTTAAAATTTTTTCGTCATGATTATTTACTGGTAAAGAGAATTTTTGTTTTTCAATCCTCATTCTTAATCACACTAGTAAATATTTTTAGCTGTAAAAGTATTTATACCAGAAAAATGTCAATGTGTTTTTAGTATAAAAAGAACTTCAATGACTGTGGGTCGGCATAAGTTGAAAAAAACTATCAAAAGATGTAATAGAAAAGGCTCTGGTTTAGTAAATAAATTAATTAATAAACTACCCTTCGAAGTTCATATACCAGGATATAATTATTGTGGTCCAGGCACCAACTTGGAGAAAAGATTAACTAGAGGTGACGTTGGTATAAATCCATTGGATTTCGCTTGTAAAGAACACGATATATCATACTCTCAGACTGAAGATTTATCAAGAAGACACATATCTGACCAAATATTAGAAAAAAAAAGCCTGGGATAGGGTAAAAGCTAAGGATTCTTCTATTGGTGAAAAAATTGCAGCTCTAATGAAGGGTAAAAGAAAGTTCGGTTTGGGATTTAAAGATAAAAAAGGGGTAAACTTAAATCGAGAAAAAAACGTATCATTGGAACACCCAAAAAAGTTGGAGGATTTCTACCTCTTTTGTTTCCCATTCTTGGCGCCCTGGGTGCACTAGGTGGAGGCGCGGCAGGAATTGCTAAGGCAGTAAATGATGCTAAAGCAGCTAAACAGCAACTAGAAGAAATGCATAGGCATAATATTGCAATGGAAAATGCTTCTAAAGAAGGCAAAGGATTATATATTAGACCATATAAAGGAAAGGGACTATTTATTAGACCTTATAAAGGAGGATCCGTCAAAATGAAAGCAATCAGACAAAAAAAAACTCAAAATAAGTTTTCCAAAAAGAGCACTTACGAACAATGATATTATTAAATATGTAAAGCTGTTAAAAATAACTGGCTTTAGAAGTGTTTTTATGCTCGATGAATTTCCAAAAAAAATTAATCTGAAAGAGTGTGGTATTGTAAATTTGGATAAAAAACATAATAAAGGATCTCATTGGACTGCTTATATTAAAAATAACAAAAATGTAATATATTTTGATAGTTATGGAAATTTAAAACCACCTTTTGAACTTCTCAAATATTTTAATTCGAATGGCAAAGTGGATGTATTTTATACTTATGAAAACAAACAAAAATTTAATTCATATAACTGTGGTCAACTATCCCTAAAATTTTTGCAAAAAAATATATAAACTCATTATTTGTTGTAATATCTCATTCATAAATAAACTGCAATGTCCACCACAATTGCCCTATCAGGAAACAGTTCTGTTTTGTCTGCTGATTTTAATCCGCCCATATATTTAGAGGATGGAAAACAATATTACCTGGGTTTAGCTGATTTTGAAACGTTTATGACTATTCCCAATATAAAAGAAGGATATAATAAATTTTATATAGATAATAAAGTAATTGTTATTCCCGACGGAACTTATGACATTACAGATATAGAAACATACATAAGAGAAAGTATAGAAGATTTATTTCCGAATGAAAAATTTTTTTTCTTTTAAAAGGAAATGTTAACACTCTAAAAACTTTTTTAATGTGTAGTAGAAAAATTGATTTTACCAAGGAAGATTCGATACGAAAAATGTTGGGTTTTAATAGCAGGATACTAAAAGCTATGAAAGAGGAAGAATCAGATAATGTTGCAAAAATAACTAAGGTGAATGCTATTTGTATTGATTGTAATATTTGTGTCGGTTCTTACAGTAATGGTAAACCTGTTCATATTATTTACCAGTTTTATCCAACTGTAGCTCCAGGCTATAAAATAGTGGAATCTCCTTTGCCCATTTTGTATTTTCCAGTTAGCCTCAAAGCAATTTACAATATAACCGTTAAAATAGTTGATCAAGACGGAGAACTTATCAGTTTTAGAGGAGAAACTATAACAGTAAGGTTACATTTACAAGCTAGTGACATATAAAATGGTTGTTAGATATAATAGAGCCGTGGAATGTGACTTGCACCTACCACTATCAACAAAGTAAAAACGTATAAAAAGAAAAAGACCAAACAACAGTTCAGTATCAAATCCAACACCAACAAGTTAAGACGAGATAATCGTAAATTTCTCACATTTTTGGGTTTCACTGTTTTAAAATAATGAACATATTAAACGTAAACGAAAAGCTTTATGTAGACAATTCCATCGTTAGTTCAGAGCTTCACACATTTCAACCATATATTTCTTCAAAATTCAATTACAATGATGAAATAAGGATCTCAATTCAAGAACTCGATGCTTACACTCTACCATCAGATAGTTTACTTTATATCGAAGGAAAATTAACTAATACAGAAGATAAATATAAGAAAGAGTTGCTATTTATTAACAATGGTATAGCCTTTTTGGAAAAAAACGGAATTACTATAGATTCAATAAGAAATGTTGGATTAGCATCAACCTTAAAAAGCTACCTTTCCCACAATACCAACGAAAGTTTAAAACTGGAAAATGCAGGTTGGTTTCCACATCGAAAAGAAGGTGACAAAATTTTAGTTGATAATGATGGAAAATTCTCCGTATCCGTACCACTAAAAATGCTTTTAGGATTTTTTGAGGATTACAGAAAAATTATTATGAATATGAAACAGGAATTAGTTCTTATTAGATCAACTGGTGATTTAGATGGTGTTATCTTAAAAGAAGATCCGGCACACCCCGTTAGTGCTCCTGACACTCCATTGGTTACTTTCGATAAAATTTATTGGAAAGTTCCTCACATTCTAGTTGATATGCCACAACAACTTGCTCTACCAAAAATTATTAGAGTCAAATAAAGATATATTGATAGGATTTAGGAGTTGGGAACTTGTTAAATATTCTCTCTAACCGAAACAACCCGTCACACACGGCCGGTAAAAACAACTAGTAAACTAGAAGCTCCTCGTCATGTTGTGATTGGCTTTCAAGAAAACAGAAAAGGGAAAATTGCTAAAGATATGAGTAAATTTGACAATATTACCTTGTCAAATATTAGAGTATTTTTAAATTCTGAAAGATATCCTTATCACGATTTGTACTTAAATTTCGAAGAAAACAAATTTTCTGCTTTATACGAAATGTTTGCCAACTTTAGACAGTCTTACTATGGTGTTCCAAATGAACCCATTTTTAATCCTGAAGAATTCAAAAACATTAGTTCTATTATACATATTGATTGCTCCCATCAAAAAGAAACAATTCAAACGGGATCCGTAGTAATGAGAATTGAATTTGAGACACACAATGCAATTAAAAAAGATACTTCTGCTTATTATCTTATTTTACATGACAAATTATTTAGCTACAACCCTCTTACTAAAATTGTGAAACAATTATAAACTTTATCCCCACTCTTTTCATACTTCGATTTAATTTAAAGGCATTTTCAAAAGCTTTTAGTTTTAGTCATGACATCAAAACTACAACAACAAATTGAAAAATTTATTTTTAAAATTAATCAACTGAAAGAAGAAATTGTTAAATTATTCAAGTAAAAAAATTCTCATTAAAAAATTTGCTGCTTTGAAAATATGAGATTGGTTATGGATATTCAAGGATTCAAGGATGAAAAAAATAAATTTCTACCAAAAGAGCTTGCAGCTTTTGATGGTTATGAAATGACTCATTACATTTTTAAAAAGCCTTTTCCAATGGAGTTTCTTTCACCTGATTGTCACAAGCAGGCGGTATGGCTAATGAAAAATCATCATTGTATACATTGGAATAATGGATTTACTCCATTACATCATTTCCCAAAAATAATTGAAACACTTACGAAGAAAGCAGATTTTGTTTTTGTAAAAGGAACCGAAAAAAAGGATTTTATAGAGAAATATTCTAAAAAGCCTGTGATTGAAATAGATGAACAACCAGCGCTAAGGCTAATGGAACCAAAATGCTTCTATCATTCAAAATCACCTTGTATGTGTGCTTTGACAAATGTGGTATTTTTATATGACAATTGTTTTATGAATGAATAAAAATATAAAAAAACTTAATTACATTTTTATTTTGCATTAACTAACCATGATTTAATACAATTAATATGATACCTTAAGTAATTTTCTAAATTCATTTAAAAGTTCATACTCATTTTTTTATTTTAAATAATCATTACAAAATTTAGCAGCTAATTTACATTGTTCCATTTGATCTATATTCTTAACGTATGCTGACAAATCTTGTGCCTCTGCGTCTTCTTCGCCTACAATTGATAAATATTGTAAGTATGCAGCAGATATAATAAACTCTTCATACATTTCAGTAACCACTTGCTCCATTGTGAATATTATTAAATTTATTCTTCCTTCTTAATTTCTTGAAGAATAGTATCCTCGTCAATAAATTGCTTCAACTCTTTTAAATAGTAACCAAAGCCAATATCTTTTAGATCTCGAATAAGTTGAAAAACATTTAATGTTTCAAAGTATTTGTTGCAACAGAGGGCAGCCTTTACGAATTCCGCAGATTGATTATAATAAAAGTCTATCCACTCCGGACCACTTGCCATAGAATATGAGAAATAGGTTTTTGAAAGATTACTAAATTTGTCCTAATAATTTAACTGCAATCAGCAACTCAGCCATTTCATTTATTTAACATAATATCTTAAATATGTGGGGGGACGTCTCTTGCGAATAGGATTAACTTTTCTTGATGATACCTGTTTTTTATCTTCGTATAATTGAAACCTCTTTTGGGTTGCAATAATAGCAGGTATAAATTGGCAATCTTCTCCTATAAATTCTAATAGGTGGCTTAATTCTCCTACAAAGTATGATTTCCCAAATGTGTTGAAAAACGTAGTAAGGCTTATAATTCCTTCTAAATAATCATCACAACAGTCAATTGCTTCCAAATAATCTCGTTTCAGTGGATAAAACAGCTTGGTGTATTCATCTTTCGAAATCACTTCAAAGAAATTGAGATATTTAACTTTTAACTGTCTGATAGATGTAGCTAATTTTTCGCGATTACACATAATTCACTTATTACTTGACACATTTTTTCTTTTTGTTTTATACACAATTGGTGGAAAAATTAAAAAAATACTTTTTACGCAACTCGAGCACAGCTTAGTAAATGTGCCTCAGCATACTAAAATGATCTTGATGCACCTATTTATAAGACTTAAGAATGCAAAATCAAATGTGGGAGGACAAAGAGAAAAAATTAAAAATATGATGCGAATGAGAATAAAAGGGGAGGAAGATAAGAATGAGGGACATGAGAGAGAGGAAGAGGAGGAGGAGGAGGCGCTCCCCTATTTTAACTACTTATAGGTTACACTTGGGCGGTGATACTTTTGTATATGTTCCTTTATTGCATTCTTTATTTTGCCACCATTACCTAATACAACAGTAACAATTTTTTTCATTAAGATCCCACTCGTAATGGAAACTTAATAAATCTGAGGCTATTTTTTTTCACGATGATGTTCAGATGACAGTTCTTTTCCACTGAAGACACGGGGATGTAAATTTCAGCTATGTATAAAATATGTATAAAATGGCACGTCAGGGAGAGGTAAGACGAGTTGCTATCTGATTGCCTGATATATGTAGTTCATTATACATACCTTATATCAAGAAGGTTTTGAAATTTCTTCTTCAGATCTGACAAAAGTGTGTTTAACAGAATATAATCTAATAAATCGGAATAAAGCTGTGTAAAAGCACATTTTTGTTTGTTTGTTTCGAAAACGATGTGTTTTCAAGGTCAGGAGTTGCCTTGCGTTTTGTTTTAGAAATATTATATTTGAATTTCTGTGTTCTGTCATCTACAGCTCGGGGTAAATCTGGATTTTCGCTAGTAATCTATAAAAATGTGTTTCTTCATTTCTTCATTAAGCTTAATTGGATTCTTTAGTACAAAATGTTATTATATTATAACTTATTTGTTGTACCAAAATATCTTAACTCTTGATTGTTTTTTTACAGACAGTGTTAAATGAAAGTGTGTGTGTGTTACTGCTGGGAGCGGGTCTGGGATGAGGACAATGAAATGAAACGACAAACGACGAGTCTAGTTGGCAACTGCTTTATTATAAAAGATGGCGTCTATTTATTTAATTAATTAATTAATTTAATTTTTTATCACAGATCATTAATTACAACTAGTTACATTTATTTTATAATTACATTAAATTTATTTAATCTCACAGAATAGTAGCCGTTACGGTATATACAATATATAATGAATTTTATGTAAAATTCACAACATAATTAAATCACAATATTGTTCAAAATGTACCAAACTTCTAGAGGTGTTTTTCATAAAATATTTTAATAATCACTCAAAATTTTTTATTTTGTAATAAGAATAGTTATAACCATATTGTACAACCATTCTAACCTAAAATTGCAAACACATCTCTAATTCAATATCAATTATATATATAATATATTATTATGGGACAATATAAGACATTCTCAATGATAAACTACTTGTGAACCAGTGAAGACTCTATCTTAACAATGTATTAGTCGAATTCAAGTTTATAATCTCGAAGCCTTGTAGGCAGCTTTATGTTTCTACCCGTTCTACTTAGTCGAGTAGCATTAAACAGATTTTCATCCTCGCTAGAGGAATGAGGTGACTCAGAAGTTTCATAACTAGAAATACATGTTTTATGTGATTCGTCAGAATTACTATCTAAGGAATTATTAAGTGTATCCTCACTGTTCTCACAGTCGTCTACTGTACTATTACTAACATTACTATCACTAAGACAAACACTATTTGGACAAAGATTAAAGTTATTTGGACTAACACGTACATTACTTTGATTAGCACAAACATTACTAGACCCGTCTGTCTGTAAATTATCTAGGTTGCCATTACTAGATAGTCTGTCCAATGGTGTTTGTTTCCCACCCTCTCCAGTATCTGAAGACTTATTGTCAAATAAAGGAATATAATTATAATTTAAAAAATTACTAGAAGATGCAAAATTAGTTAGGTTACCATTCTCCATACTAGAGAGTTCGGTTTTCTCCCTTGGCTGGTGTTTTAGTTCTTTTATAAATTTTCTATTAAACAAAACATTAGCCGGAGAGTTATATTTATCCATAGGTGTATTTCTATATTCGAGAAGCACTAAATAAGGATCTTTCCTGTCTTAAATACATTTTTTTAACAGTTTTTTGATAGTTTGAATTGATCTTTCAACCTGACCGTTTGATTAAGAATATAAAGGTGAAGAAGTTTTATGTTGAAAGTCATATGCTTTTGAAAACCTTTTAAAAAGCAAACTGGACCATTCAGGACCATTATCTGAAATCAGGATATTTGGAATACCAAAGCGAGCAAATACACCCTTAAGTTTATGTATAATATTATCACTAGACAAGTCCTTATCTAAATTTATAACCTCGACATACTTAGAATAATAATCTACAATCAGAAGATATGATACATTAAAAAGATGGTAAATATCTACACCAAGCTTGGACCAAGGACGCAAAGGAATATCATGACATATCATGGGCTCAGACTGTTGAGACTTCCGGAAAGTTTGACATACATGACATGATAGTACGAAGTCTGTTTTGTCATGCCTGGCCAATAAAATGAAAGTTTAGCTTTATCAATGCATTTTTTTGCAGAAAGATGACTATAATGCAATTTATTTAAAATTTCTTTTCTAAGTGCTGAAGGCACAATTAAATTTTGGCCTTTAAACAAAAGATCATCTATTTCAGAAATTTCTCCTTTAAATTTAAAATAAAATTTGATATTTTCAGGGCAGTCTGCTAATCTACTCGGCCAACCGTTCCTGACAAACTGTTTTAGGGAAATTAACTCTGGGTCCTCATTGGTTAGTTTTATTATTTCTCGCTTTTTATCTTCAGAAACATTAATATTCATTAATACCAAGCAAATGTGTGATTCCAGCTCTAAATCTACATTTTCCTCAAAGAAATTATTTTTACGAAAAGCCCTACTTAAGGTGTCAGCTAAAATAAGTTTTTTGCCTGGCTTATACACTAATTCAAAATTATATTTCCTTAACTGCATAATCATTCTTTGTAATCTAGGTGGACATAAATGTAAAGGCTTTTTAATTATACTAACTAGAGGCAAATGATCAGTTTCTACAATTAGATTTTTAATTCCATATACATACTGCGAAAAACGAGAAATTCCGAACCACACACTTCGCATTTCTTTTTCAATTTGAGAATATTTACACTGAGTTTCTGTCAAGGCCCTGGATGCATGAGCACAAGGCCTTCCATCCTGAAGTAATACGGCAGCCATCCCAAACTGAGATGAATCCACAGATATTGTTGCCGACTGTTTAGACACATCATAAAAATGTAAACAAGGAGCTTTAGACAAAACATTTTTTAAGTTGTTAAAAGTAGCTTCGTGTATGTCATCCCACTGGAAAAGATTATCTTTCCTCAGGAGAGCACGAAGAGGTGCAGTTTTTTCTGAAAGTCCCTCAATAAACCTATTCATATATGTTATCATACCAAGAAATCTTTGAACGTCTTTTTTATCTATTGGTGAAGGCATATCTTTTATAGCCTGTACTTTATCTTCATTAGGTTTTATACCTGTTCTACTTATATTATGACCCATATACCTAACCTCAGATTGCAAAAATCTACATTTATCTTTATTAAATTTTAAGCCATTTTTTAGGGCAAATTCTAAAACTTTTATTAACCTGGCATTATGCTCTTCTATAGTATTTCCATATATTAAAATATCATCAACATAGAAACTACAGCCCTCAATACCACCAAAAATTTCAAACATTCGTTCCTGAAAAACCTCCGGGGCACTGCACAACCCATAAAGTAACCTTAAAAATCGATATCTCCCAAATGGAGTAGCAAAAGTACAAAGTTTTGAACTATTTTTATCTAATTTAATCTGCAGGAAACCTTGTGTTGCATCCAAGACACTAAAATATTTTGAACCTGTCAAATCAGCCGTCAATTCTTCCAGAGTGGGAATTTGAAAATAATGTCTTTTAATATTTGAATTTAAATCTTTGGTATCTATAGCTATTCTAAGCTGACCATTTGATTTTCTAACTATTAACTTATTATGACACAAATCAGTACAATAATTAGATTTTTCTATAAGTCCCTGCTTTTCTAACTGATTTAGAGTAAGTTTGAGTTTATCTCTAAGAGCAAATGGAACTTTTCTAGGATAATTTACTACTGGAGTTGCGCCTTCTCTCAACTCAATATGATATTCTTTTTTTAAACAACCTATACCGTTAAATACGAAATTATATTTTTTTAAAATTCTTTTTAATTCAAAATTTTTATTTAGAAAATTATTTTCTACTGAATCTATTCTTTTAATAAGTTCTAGTTCTACACAACCATTAAGACCCAAAATAGGACTGTTCTCTGAGTAGACCACATAAAATAACAGACTCTCCTGTTTATTTTTAGACTTACAATTTAAAATACAATGACCAATAATAGGAATAGTATGCCCAGTATAAGAAGTGAGCTTGGTTTTAACTTTATTTATTTTTGAAAGATCAAAATTGATTTTTTGTAGAAAACTTACAGGTATTATATTGGCCATGGCTCCTGTATCCAGTTTAAAGTCCAAAGTCTGTCCTTCAATCTCCAAAGTCGTAACCCACAAACTCTCAGACATCCCAGCGGTGGCTCTTGAACCCCTTGGCGAGACTGTGTGAATATCAATAGAACCTATGAAAAGAAAATTATCTGTATCATCCAAATCACTACAACTAGAGTCATTATCCTTTATACAGTTAATAGATTTTTTATGTTTAAAATATTTAGATTTATTGTTAAAGTTAGAACGGTGGTTATTAGATACTTTGTTTTTAAAACAACAAGAAGAAAAATGATTACTGATACCACAATTTAAACATTTCTTGCCAAATGCAGGGCATTTCCCATATTCATGACGTTTGGCACACTTGGGACAGGTGGATTTGCCTTGATTGTGCCCTGTAGATGAACCTAATGAACCTGGATGGTCAGTTCTTAGTTGCTGTGATTGGGGGCCCTGATTCTTACGAGACCTGGTACCAATAGCGTCCACTTCCACTTGTTTTTCTTGTTTAATACCATTGGTGATATATCTGTTCTGCTGCCTTATGCTTTCTATGTTAACACAAATTTGGACGGCCCTTTGCAGCGTAGTAGCATCTTCTTGAAGTAGCTTTTCTCTCAGTGTGGTAGACCTTAATCCACAAACTAGCATGTCTTTAATAAGTGACTCTCTTAAATCGCCAAATTCACAAGAAAGTGACAGATTCTTTAGTTCAGTAATGAATTGATCAACCGATTGACCTTCGAGTTGCTGAATTGTGAAAAATTTATGCCGTTCATAGGTAAGGTTCTTTTTCGGGTTAAAATGAGCATCGAACTTAATCTGCAGACGTTCCAAAGTTTCCGTTTCATCCTGCCCCCAAGTAAATGCATTATATATTCTAATACCTTCGTCTCCAATCAACGTGAGGAGCTGAGCACATTTTGTACCTTCGTCCTTTTTTGATATTTCTGTTGCTTTTAAATACGTATTGAACCTTTGCTTCCAAAATTTCCAATTTTCTGAAAGGTTTCCCGACATTATCATGGGTGGAATCCCTCTAAAGTCCATTCTTCTAGCTTCAATCTTCAGTTTTTCTCTTTTTTTTTTTTCGGCTTACAAAATGGACGACCTTACTGCGCCATGTGTTACTGCTGGGAGCGGGTCTGGGATGAGGACAATGAAATGAAACGACAAACGACGAGTCTAGTTGGCAACTGCTTTATTATAAAAGATGGCGTCTATTTATATGCGAGCCTGTACACCTTACAATGTTGCACGATTTACATTTAATATTTCCTAACAGTGTGTATTCGTCGCTCGTCGTTTTTGTTGTTTTTTCTGGTGATAGTGAAACTTAATAATCATATGTCTAGTCTTGAAATGTAGGGAAAACTCTGTACTACACAATGAACTAACTGGTGTTGTATAATAATTAGCAATAAGCCAAGAAAAGTGGAAAATACCTGCATAAATGTGACTATTTGATTTAATTTAAATACCACCAAATAACAAAAAAACCTCTAATAAATACATATTTTTGAAGTTCTTATCGCCAAGTGATAATTTTTATCTTATTCTTATCTGTTCTTATCTCATTCCCATTGTTAACTAGGGAATAAAATTTTGTGAATTAATTGTCATTGGGAATAATTTTTTATCCATCTCTGCTTCCATAAGTATGAGCTGAACAGATTTCTTGAGAGTTTTAGCAATACTCTTTATTATTGTATATTAGCAGAGACAACCTTAAATAGATTCTTTTAATATTTATTTTCTAGATGTTGTAAAAACGGATGTTCAAATTGTAATATAGCTAGTTTAGCCTTAATTTTATCCTATTTTGCCCATTTTGACTGTATAAATTGCTGTGTGGTGGTGGTGTGCTGCTGAATTGAGTAGGTGGCTACATTCCGCTGCTTCGTGTCACTGTGCGTTCTTTTTGCAAAAAATGGAATTTAAATTGAAGTGTTGTAAGAAGAAGGAGTTTAATAGTTTTTGTTGTAAGGTATGCTATGGGGTGTATCATAGTAGTTGCATGGAGAGGTACAAGTCAATTCAAATTATTTCTGAGAATGTCATATACTGCTCAGAAACATGTATGAAAGAAGAACTGCAGAATGATGGGGTTCAAAAAATTATTGATCAATATAGAAAGATCATAATGGAAAAGGATACTGTGATTGAAACACAAAACAATGAAAATACAAAACCTCGGCAAGAATGTGATCAAGAAGTTTGTAAGCCCAATAATGACTTAAAGGAAGAAACAATATACATAAAAAGATTAAAAAGAAAAACCAAAGATTTTGAAGACGAAGTTCTGGAAGATGAGAAAAAAAGTATAACAATAATCAATGAACAAAGGGACAGTTTAAATAAATTAAAACTAAAAATTACAGAATTGGATGATATGAATAAAGTATTATTGGCTAACAAGGATCGTTTAACTGACGAAATATATAAAGTAAAGAAGGATTATCAGGAGCAACTTGGGCTAAACCGTAACATGGTTGAATCAGTAAGAACCATTGAAATTCAAAACAATATATTTTTGAAAGAAATAGATGAGCTTAAGGCAGCACTTAGAGAGAAGTATTCAGATAATGACTTGAATGGCCATGAATGTCAGGATAACATAAGAGGTGACATTATAAATAAAACTTCTTGTTTGTGCACCAAAATAGTTTCTCCAACTCTTAAAAATAGTACAAATATAAAAGACACAGAAAAAGAGAACAACATAGACCAAAACGGACATTCCTTACGCACATCAAAGGCATCTCATGGGAACAATGAAAGCAGCATCTTGATATATGGGGACCAGAGTTGTAAGGATTGGGCAGCTTGCCTCAGAACCAATCCACGGCTAAAAAGATTCAATGTTTTCTGCTTCAACAAACCTCATGCAAATATTAGGGAATTGGCAAATGGCGTCTTTGATTTTGTAAAAAACTGTTCAAAAAGTGATTATGTAATTATTTCGTTGGATTTATCCTTTGTAAGGTTTATAAATATATCTGATCTTAGAGTGCTACTGTCAGTGGGTCGCTTTACAAATGTTATATTTTCAATAAAAAGTAAAGTTTTTAATAGTGTATGTTCAAAAATTTACAGTTATACTAGCACTTTTGTAAAGCGGTACAATGTATCGGTCAGAATAGTTGAAAATTTTAAGATAGGTTTTTATTATAGACATACTAGCTTTTCAATTTGCAATCTTATAGGTTGTTATGTATTGTGTAGTTATAATTCTGCACTTAAAATATTGCTCAAAAGTGTCACCATGGCTGGCGTTAGTTATAACCACGTAGCAAGTAACCCATGTCTGAGCGTGAATGATGAAGTTTTTGTGACTAGCGGCCTGTCAGTCAGAAGTCAGGTGGATGTAGCATCCCCTGTCGTCGACAGCGATTCAGTGGTTCTAGATCTAGGGTCTGGTAATGCTACTGGGGTTGACTTCGAATGTAATCCTGTTTTTTTAGGGGAAGCGTCACCACTTCGCCCCCTCCTACTTAAATATGTCAGCAAATTCTAATAAAATATTATGTCTCAATGTTAGGAGTATTAGAAATAAAATAAATGAGCTGGAAGTATTTTTGTATGAAACAAAACCAACCATATTTAGTTTTAACGAGCACTGGCTAACTTCTGAGGAGATTCAGACGTATGCACTAAACAAATACACATTAATTAGTAGTTTTTGTAGAAATACATGCAAGGGAGGAGGTACTTCCATCTTTGCAGAGTCTGGGGTAATGATTCGAACTGTTGAAACAAGTGTAGTGGGTGTGGATGTTGACTGTGAATTTTGCTGTGCTGAGGTTAATGTTAGTGAAAGTGTTGATGTTGTTATTTCTTCATATCGATCTCCGAATGGAAATATGACTGTATTTTTGGAAAAAATGTATGGATTATTGAATGAAGTTTATAGTAGAAATAAAATTTTATTTGTGTGTGGCGATTTTAATGTAAAGTTTGATAGAAACGAGAAAGATGTTGTAGATATAATCAACCTTTTCTCTATGTACAATTTGAAAAAAAAATGTTACTGGATTAACCAGAGTCACAAATAATACAAGTAGCCAACTAGACAATATTTTTTCTAATTTAGCATGTGATGAGTACTCAAGTGAGATAATAAAGTCTGACATATCTGATCACTATGCCTTAATTTTAAATGTTCACAAGTTAAAAAAACAATATCAGAATTTAACATGTAATAAAAGAAATTTTAGTGAAGAAAATGTAACTAGTTTAAAAACTGCAGTTGAGAATGAGAGCTGGTTTAATGTAAATGAAACTCGTAATTGTGAGGAGATGTTTGATGTGTTTTATAATATTTTCAAATATTATTTTAACATTCATATTCCAGTGAAAAATAGTTAAAATGAATGCAGAACAAGGTTGGGTGTCTGACGAAATAAAAGAGTGGTCAATGTATTTGAGGGACATGTATGCACTTTATAAAAGAACTAATGACATAAATATTTTAGTCCACTATAAGACTGAAAGGAAAAGCTATAAAGGCTACATTCGCAAATTTAAACAAAGCTATAATGATAATATTATTACAAATTCCAGCAATATAACAAAATCAACTTGGCGGCTGCTTAAAAACTCTCTTAATGATAAAAAGTCTAACGATATTGAAATTTTAAAAGATGATTTAATAATTAAAGATCCAGAGGTACTTGCTAATTTATTTGCAAATCAATTTGATTTAGATTATATTCTTGGTAATAACAGTACGAGTTGTAATATTCAGCCAGTGCCTTATTCGTTTTTCTTAAGACCTACAACACCTGATGAGGTAAGTAGGATTATCAATATGTTGCCAATGAAGTACTCAACTGGAGTAGACGAAATTCCAATAACTATACTTAGACATGTTTCAAAATATATTAGTATTCCCATGTGCATGGTTATAAATAATTGTATGGAAAGTGGTGTTTTTCCGGATAAACTTAAGATTGCCAAAGTCATACCGGTTTATAAAAAAGGCAACTCCAATGATATTAATAATTATAGGCCCATATCAATTTTACCCATTTTTTCTAAGATGTTTGAGAGAATTGTTTATATTCGAGTTTTGGATTATTTTCTAAATAACAAATTATTTTACAATATTTTGCAATATTTCAGTCACTAAATTATATTCTGGAACAGATTGATAAGGGGCAATTGGTGTCTGGTATCTATTTTGATTTAAGTAAGGCATTTGATCTGATTGATCATCAGTTACTGCTTCAAAAGCTAGAGTGTTATGGTATTCGTGGTGTTGCCAATAGATTTATAAGATCATATTTAAGCAATAGGAGAATGACAGTTTATGTCGGATATGGGGGCAGTAAATCATACTCAAAGTATAAGTTCATTTCTGCTGGAGTGCCTCAGGGTTCGATATTGGGACCTATTTTGTTCTTAATTTTTGCAAACGACTTAAACCAGAAAATTGACTTGACATCTTTATATCAATTTGCAGATGATACATCATGTATTATATCTTCATCTGATAAAACTTTATTGTCACAAAGATCATCTAGTATAGCGCAGGGTGTGTTGGATTGGTGCACTAATAACAATCTTCTACTAAACTGGTAAGACTGCCCTGGTAGTATTTCGGGACACTGGTCTAGAGTCTTTATATGTCACCATTGAAGGTAAGAGCATAAAACAGACGCATTCTGTTAAATTTCTTGGTATTACATTAGACAGTAATTTTCAGTGGACTGAACATGTTAATAATGTTTTGTCTAAAATTAGCAGTGCATCATATGCCATTCGTCTTTTGCGCCAGCAAGTTAGCATCTCTGTCCTACGTATATTTTATATGGCAGCTGTTCAGTCTATAATATCTTATAGTATTATGTTTTGGTACCGGTTTCATGCTGAAAATGCAAAAAGAGTATTTGTAGCCCTAAAAAGAGTCGTAAGAACTATTTTAAACTTAAAGTATAGAGAATCATGTAGGGGTAAATTTAAATTATTAGGGATAATGACTGTTCCCTCTCTGTTTGTTTATACATGTTCTTTATTTGTAAAATCGAATTTTAATCTAGTTCTTAGAAATGGCGATGTCTCCAATGGCGTTAACACTAGGGGTCAAAATAATTTGGTTATTCCAAATCATCGCACATCCCTTTTTCATAAGGGCCCCCTCTTAAATTGTATAAAGGTGTATAATGCTTTACCTACCAATATAAAATTAATTCAGGGAAAATATTCATTTAAGTCCCATTTAAGGGAATTTTTAATTACGAGTGAATTTTATAGTTTGGATGACTATTTTAATGTATTACCTGCTAATGTTTTTTAATATTATGTTTATGTACACTTATTGATTTGTTTGTTTTTTGTTTTGCTTTGTATTATGTATAATGACCTACCATATTATCTTAAGTTTCTTTTTTGTAATCTGTGACGTTGTCTATGTTCATTTTTGAATGTTTTATGACAATAAAAGTATTATTATTATTATTATTATTATTATTACATAAAAGGCATTTTGCCAATTTAGTTTCTAAAATGTTCTTCCAAAAAGACCAGACCAGTATAAAACAAGTAAATGACGATGCCACTGCGCGCGGCAGCTGTCAAATCAAACCACAACCGTGCATATGCCTAACCTGGAATCCAGTTTTTAACTAAATTAACGATATGCGGCATAACAAATAAAAAGGTATGATATTCGATTCGGTGAAAATTCGCCGGCTTTGCTTTAGTATTCGTAAAAGAAGGAATGATTCGTAACAAGGGAAGTTCCGGGTAAATGAAATTTACCGGTCTTTTTACAAACGCACGCCTTACAGAATGAGTATAAGGTAATATCATATTAGAGGTACAAAAAAAACTTCTTTTAATGTACTTCGAACAAGAAAAAACTAATATAGTTCATTTCAATCGAGGGCAAGTTTTTTTTATTATTATATTTAATTATCTGTTTACTACAAACACTGCATTTGAATACTTTTTGTGCATCCGAAAGCTGTATAATTTTTAAATTTTGTATTCATTATTCGTATCTATCACCCAATTGATAGTATTATGTATTCGAATTTTCAAAGTATTAACAAATTAAGAGAAATTAACAAATATGTTGATTCATTTAACATTAATATATAATATTCGTATAAGGTTTATAAAAAAACAATCTGAAAAAAGTATTATAATAGATTTTTAGATAAAATTATCCAGTCTTTTATATTCCGGTCCCGAATACAATAGTACATGTATGTATCCTTCTTCGATATTCGAATACATTTTACTTGTATCCTAACCAAGTTCTAGTACCATTATAACAAGAAAATAATATTTGATAAACAAAAATCTTTTTAAGTAAAAGTATTTAACTTTAAATTAATTGAAGCAAATATTTAATATAATTACATACCTCAACATGTAGACTAGTCTGTCTACGGAATGTTTCGATACATAATATAAACAATATTATTTAAGCAAGCATAAGAAACTATATCATTTACCTCAAGTTTTTATAGACACATAGTAGTTGTACAAATACTTTCATCCTATTATTTAATGTTTCTCTCTTACGATCGGCGCATTGATGAGTCCCGATAGGATGAAAGTATTTGTACAACTACTATGTGTCTATAAAAACTTAAGGTAAATGATATAGTTTCTTATGCTTGCTTAAATAATATTGTTTATATTATGTATCGAAACATTCCATAGACAGACTAGTCTACATGTTGAGGTATGTAATTATGTTAAATATTTGCTTCAATTAATTTAAAGTTAAATATTTTTATTCAGTTGCGAAAAAGCCAAAAAAGATTTTTGTTTGTCAATCTAAACGCAACAAATAATCCGAATACATTTAAAAATAATATTATTAAAACACATTATTATTCAATGTTACTAGCTTTTTCCACACCAGACGTGAAAAGTTCTTGTACATATATTTTTTTCTTGTCGGTTTTGACCACTTTTGGCTCAATAGGATAGGCCTCAATTATAATCCCTTTTTGGCATATAGTTTAACAGTCCATATTATAAATTCTGTTCGTAATCTTCGTCTTTGAAAAATTCCCTATTAAAAACAGTAATTGACATATATAGTTTTGGCCGTATTCCGGTTAAAAATGGGGTTAATCGATCTAATAGAGAAATGTCTGGCAGAGGTTTCTGAAAAATCCCTTAAAACTCGAGATGCAGATTTCCGGTACTTTTGAATACTCATTACTCGAGTATCGAGTAATCATTCATTGTATTCGTTACTTTTATTACTATCGTTAAAATCGTTACGTTTGCATGTATTTAGGGGTGCGAATACGAAATTTGTAGTATACAATATTTTAATTTAATTAGAATGCAAAATGGTGAATTTTCAGGCATGAATACTTAAGAAAAATTAATATAAATTAACAAAATACAAACCTTATCACATTTAAAAGATAAAAGAGCATATTTTTTTCCGGGAATTGTCCAGAAATGCTGATATTTCTGATAACATTTTTGAAAGAAAAAGTCAATATTTCTTTGCAAATGGCCATTGTCAGGTAATAGAAATTAACTGTTAGTAAATATTTATTTTTCTACAAGCGTGCGGAAAATCTAATTTTCAACACATATTTTAGTGTGGAAAATTTGTTTTTCAGCACTAATATGGAAAATATTTTCAGCACTAGTGCGGAAAATTTTATCAACAACCCAGGGTAACATAACAGCCAGATTAAATTTATTGTGATAACAACCCGTTGAATATACATCGCGACCCACAGCAATTTTTTTAAGTTGTACCTCGCGAACGGAAGATGCATTAATTGACATTTAAATTAAAGATAACATTACTTTTTGAGCATTTATATTCTTTCTCCGTTTCTCCGTGGACGCGGTCAGCATACATATTATTATAATTTTCCATTAATTTATTAATTACCGTATAAAACTTACCTATATAATTACTATCTTTGTATCAAAGTCAATTTAGGTCTCAGTTTTTTTGGGTAAGGTTTATAGTCCATATCGCAAAAAAAACGGATGTAGTTGAAATCTCAATAGAAGGAGTCCCAGAGGACATTATTGAGGCCTCAAAAAATGTTAATTCGTTTTTACCTCAAAAATCGGAAAGAAGATACTACAACGAATATAAAACATTTAGCCAATGGTGCCTACAAAAGAAAATAAGCAACTATGAAAAGGAGGAGGTAATTTTTGTTTATTTATCTGAGCTTTCAAAACCCAGCACGTCGACAGAAACCGACATTAGGGTCAATGGGGATAATATGATGCCAAGCAGAAGCAACCAGTTGAAACCGGCCATCAATGTGGTCAATCCAACTAATTGCACTTTTGTTACAAATTATTATATAAATAAGCAATGAAATGTAAAACTTTGAATACAAATTTTAATATGACCGTTGGACATCGGTTATTTCCACACGCTTTTAGAAAAATAAATGTTCCTAACGCGTGTCGAAAATGTGTTTTCCGCACTCAACTGATTGTTCAACGGCAGTCTCGTGAGGAAAAATACTATTTTGTACTGTAAGGAAATATTATTTCTTTAAAGATATTTGTATACTAAAAAAATGCTAAGCTTGACAATTAAATATAGCTTTGTTTGCAAAGTTACAACAAATATTTCATGGCATCCTTTATTTGTGAATAAAATTAATAACACTTATTTCTAAATTTCAAGTTGATTGTAATAATTTATTTCCTCAACCTCAACAATTTTCGATTTTTGGAAAAATACCTCGTAGGAAAAGCCACATTCCCGGACACTGTATTGCCTTTGTCGACTTGCTCCCTGACCGGCAATCTTTACGGTCGGCCGGGAATGTTTTACTTTTCCTTCTAGGTATACAATGCACTATTTATTTAAAAGAATATAAGTTCTTACTTTGTTCGAATAAATTAAGCAAATTGATTTCAACAAACTAAAGCACTGAATATTAATATATTTAAAATTTTATCGGATGTTTAAAAATGTATTGTTATGAAATGAGCTATAAAAATATTATTAGATATATAAAAGAACAAAATATTTCTCTTTCCTTTGCATACAATAAAATTTAATGATCAAACTGTCAAAACTAGTGAATCACACTTTTGATGGAAACACTTATAGTATGCCGGACGGATAATCAAGCCAAAGTAAAAAACTTCAAACAAGTTCAAACTACGGAAACAAAATGTAAAAACCTTCCGGCATGTGTGAGTCCCATATCCATCAAGCCAGATTTCTTATAAACATACATTGTTGTCTTTGTATTACCATTATGCAATATTTAAAAGCAAAGGTAATAATATTATGAACTTGGCAAGAAGCGCAAAAATCAAATATGCCGCTGATCTACAAAAAATCCGTCCGTATTGTTTCTGTAGTCAAGTTTATATTTTCTAGTTTAATCGATGCGGGTATTGTCAAGCAGCAGCGCAGTGGGCTCGTTGGTCGCATGCCGCATCGGTATCAGTAGCAGTACAATATTCGCATTCAGAGTAGTCAGATTACCGAAAGTAACCAAAGTAATCAATGTAACGGTTTCATTAGGGAATCGATATGAAGTACGAGTACCGAATAGTTACTTTTTCAACACTTGTACGGAACACCCGTCAAATGATTGACAGGATCATCCGTTAGGGTTTAACGTAAAAACTAACCTACAAAAACGAAATTTAAAAAAGAAGTACACATTTGTGGTACAAACATGGGTGATAATTTTGATGTTGGAACTAAATATAACCGTTTTTAACGTATATTAAAAAAAAAGTATCTAATAAAATACCGAAAAATACACAAAGAAGAATAAAGTTTAACGAATGACGTTATTTCCACTGCGTTTCTCCAAGCTTTACTCGACATTCGACAACCAACAATTCTTCGGCCGTTCTGGTGACATTGTTGACAGTTATTTTTTGAGGAAACGTCCGAACCGTGTTCAGTATTTAATGGATTTTTCAAGTAATCGTGAATACAAAACACGGAATTGATGTGATTTTTAAGTAATATAACGTCATAAATTGAAAAATATATGTAATTTTGATATTTTAATTGTGCGATTAATCGTTTTTTTAGAAGAAAACAGAAAAGAGGGTAAAAAACGGTGTGCATACAATTGTGTAAATTTTGATAGAGCATATCTCAAAAACGAAATACTGGCTAAATAATGCAAATTCGGATTCGTTATTATCGTCTAAAAATCTATCGAGCTACCAAAAATTAACAAGTTGTATGTTTGAAGTCTCGTCCGTCCACAGCTGAATATTTACCGAATAAATAAAAATAGAGTTGGGTAAATGTCCTTAGTTTAGTTTGTAGCCCACCAAAATAAAAATGAATTGAACTTACCAACCAAAACTAATATGTCAATTGTCAATATTGTCCATGGAAATAAACAAATAATTCATGAAATCGCAGGTCTATAAATGGGTATAAGATAAAAAAATAACTCAAATGATAAGACCACATAATCTACGGTTTATATAGCATTAATATGGCCAGACAGAGGAAACCAGAAAGCAATAAAGAAAGCAAAAGTAGAAATAGCAGTAGCAGCAATGGTAGCAGTACACACTACACGAAAGTACCAAGGCAAAAAAATATATTTTCTTTTTGGAAACAACTGGCTTTAGTTGCTGTTTTGGGAATAACAATTATATTTGGAGGCATGGGTTATCTGCAGACTAGAGTGAATAGCCCATTTGATGATAAGAAGGTATTTTATCAATTTATAAAAGTAATTTGTTACTAAAACATGCTTTTTAGGTTGTTGTAAAATCAGGATTGAATGTACCTGAACAGTTCTGGGGTTCCTACAGGCCAGGTGTGTACTTTGGTCTCAAAACAAGGGAACCATACTCAATTGTTACTGGGTTGATGTGGTATTTTCCCAGCAGATTAGGTCCTGGTGGGTCTGGAATCAGGTATTGTTTTCTAAACCTAAACTTAAAAGAAAATATTTTATATTGTTTACATTCACATACAGTAGTGGTAAATAGTTTGAAAACATACCCATATGACGTGAAAATTTTAACAATGTTTTTTGTAATATTGCCTCTAACTTAATTAAAAATATTCCTACAGAAATTTTTAGACCATTAGTTAAAGTTACATGTATTGAACTCACTAAAGAAAAAGTGTACAGAAGTATTGCACATCTCAGTTAAGCTCATCAAAACTGTTAAACATATACCTAGTACATCTAGAAGGATTACTGATCACTTTAAGGGAAATAATATTTTCCCAGAACTTCAGTTTGGCTTTCAGCTGTGCAGAAGTACATCCCTTAGAATTCTTGCTTGATCTCTTGGTAGTAATGGACTGTTTTGAAAGCTTAGAATATAATGTATCGCAGTTTTGTGACTAAAACAACAATGTTGATGTTTTCCTCATGATGTTTGCGGAACAAGCTAAAATATGTTTTAACAATAAGATCAATTAATTGTTAATTGTAAAACTCTTATTTTTGAGGAACCAACAACAGGTAGAGAGGGCAAATGTAGTATCACGTCAACATTGCCAAAATTTTGAATTCGCTACTGATATCTCGAAATCACAACTCAAATCTCTGCCAATATATTGGCATCGTAACCAAAATCTTGACAGCCTCTGAAATCGATCTGCCAGTTTTTAACTTCGTTTTTCAGTACTGCATCTGCAAAAGCATACTAAATTATGTATTATTATAAATTATTGTGTAAAGTTTCTAATAAAAATTATTTGAAACCAAAAACGACCTGCAAAAAAGTACAATTAAGTAATTTAAGTATTCAGTTTTATTAACCAACAAATAATACAATAGTACAGATATTTATGATTACAAAGCACCTGCAAAGCAAGGTGCAGAACACTTGTATTGTGCTTTATAAAGTATATACAATATATAATAGTTTTTAAGTAGGTATAACAAGTTCATTTTGTTTAGTTTTTTCTGAATATATATACTGGTAGTCAGTGTATACAAGGTATTAATATTGTAAATCTCAGTACAATAGAATAGTCTGGTTGAGTATAATCTCAGTGTTTTAAGCATTATTTTGACAATTGTATGCTGGACAACTTTTAAAGGGTTAATGACGATTATATATGCACCTCCCCAGACTACAATTCCATACCTTATTAACAGTTCTATAAGTAAGTGCTTTATAAAGCACAGTTTTTTTTGACAGAATTTCTCGTAATATATAGAATTTATGTAATAATGCTCTGATTTTTTTTTTGCTAAGTATAGTATGTGCTGATCCCATTTGAGATTTTTATCCAAGAGGATACTCAAATATTTAATGTAGTTAACTAATCTCCTCAATTGAATCCTTTAATGTATCAATATTATCAAAATTAAGATGAATTGTTTATGGAGAAAGCAATATAGTTTCTTTTGTTCAATATTTAAAGAAAGTTTAAAGGTGTCAAGAAATTGTTTTATTATTAAAAGACCTCTTTCCGCTTTTTCTCTTGCCATCTCCCAGGAATAAGTAGTAAATATAATGGCAGTATCATCCACATATGATATAATTTCACTCCCCATATCTCGCCCCATATTTAAACTATTATGAAGTTCATGTAAATATTAAAGAGTATATAATAACACTGTTCCCTGTGGTACTCCAATCTTAACAATATCAGATTTACTCAGGATGCCCTTTATTTTTATATATTTTGTTCTAATTTGATAAGTAATCCTGTAATATTTTGGGAACCATGCCTCTGATACCTTATTCCTCTAATATGCTAAATTGTCCGCTTTCCACATAAGACATTTCTTTTTTATAAATTAGAAAATTTTGAATATAAAACTTACATATTTTAGAAATTATGTTTACACTGAAATTTTTAAAAAATTATAAAAATAAAAAAGTATAGAATTTCCCCCCCTTTTTGGCATTCTAGTCTAACATTGTTAAATTTTAAAACACGCTAATAGGAAATGACAATTGCCAAAGGTTTGTTTTTATTTTTGTTCTTGTTAATGTATGGTCCCTTTTACTTTCCTTGTGAAGAAAAGTATTATAATCTTGAAAAAATCACCCTTTGAAGTTCAGATCTTTATGTTTCAGGGTCCCTAGATGCCAAAAAACATTTTTTTTCAATTCCCTCGGTCTGTCTGTCTGTCGCAGCATATCTAATAAACTCGTAATCCGATTGACTTCAAATTTTCAAAAATTAAGGATTATATGGGGATGACATGGTACATTTGCTAAAAATCTAATATGACAAGACAAAATGTTAAAAAAATTATTAATAAAAAACTACTTCTCTGATTTACTTCAAATCTTGCAGAAAATCAAGTATTATGTGGAAATCATCTGGTAAATTTTTGGTAGGAATCCAAGATATTGGTATCTATGAGTGCCAGTCTCGTTTATTTATATTTCTTATTGCCTTTAGTACCGAGATTGTCAATATTACATATTTTACGAAATTCTCTGTGCACGTGTGTTTTTCAGAAAATGATAATCTGCATTCTAATAAATGATAATATGCTATTCAAAAAGGTTTGATGAAAATGATCTTTAAGGCTGTTTTCAGTGTATTAACTCGTATTACATAATTATGTACTTATTACAGACTTATTATGAGAGGGCCTTGTTTTTAAATGAAATAGTTCTGATATCTTGGTATTGTTAAAATGTTGTCATATAATGACTTTTATTTCCCCACATAACAGCAACAGCCCATATATTTTATTATTAATGCTCTATGTAGGCTATATGGTGGAAGTATTGTAATAAAAAAAAAAATAAAAAAATCTAGTTGGGTTTCATCAAGTTTTAAAGCCTTAAATTTGCATCAAAAATTGATTCAGTCTGTGTCTCGCCAATTTTAGATTTTTAATTTCATAGGGGACGAAGTGGCATTCTGAAAAGGAATTTTATTTAAAAAATCATCTAGCTTCCTTTTTTCTGCTTTACAGGTTAGGGCTACCTGTACTACATGGAGGAGGAGAATTAAATAGGTCCCTGAAAATGACAGGAGTTATTTCTAAAGCATTTAGCTAGTTTTTTTAATAAATGATGAAAAATGTCAAATTTATCTTATGTTTTTGTGTATATAGATTAATTTTTTTCTCCACTATACAAGGTAGCCCTAGAGATATGAGGCAGACCCAAAAAATAAATGAAAATATTTATCTTAAGCAATTATCTTTGATAAAAAAAATTGTGAAACTTACCAAGTCTCTTTTGATCAAACAATTTTTTCCACTATAGGTGGTAGCTCTAGAGAATAAAAGAGTTTAGAAAATTTTAAATATTTTTTTATTTCCATAACGTTTAGCTTTTTTAAAAGGTCATAAAACAGGCAATTTTATTTCCTTGCTTATAGAAGCATCTTTTGCTTTTACTTAAGGGGGCAAGACAAGACAAAAATTTGAATTTTTATTAATGTTACACAAAGTGATCCTAGGGAGTTAAAAACAGGCCTTTAAAACCAACATGTTTTTGTATTTCAGAAAACTTATTTTTAGAAAACAGCAAGACACACTGAATTTATTACATTTTTTTTTCTTTGCATATAAATGTAAACTTGTGAAAGTCATTGGCATATATACATATACGAGCAAATACTATAATATATACTACCAATAGTATTAGCTGAATTTCGTTAAGGTAAAAAAGAACATTCCGCGTTTGTTTTTTTAGCATCTTAGATACATTTGAAATGAAATACCTGGACCAATCAATTTATTTATCTTTATTAGTTTCTCTAGAACCGCTAATAAAACCCAGGCATCCGTTTTTGATCTTTTTGCAGTATTAACGAAATTCACCCGACACCTGTTTATTGATTTGATGAAAATAGTTTTAGAAGATGTACTTTATTTTGATTACCAAAAATCCTAAAACAAGATTTGGAAGGGTTTACCTGCAGTTTATGTTTCTTAAATTTTTCTTGTAATCAACTCAAATCCTAGTTTATATAAAGTTCTGCCTCACTGCAGTCTTTGCAGAATCAAAAAAACAATATAGTTAAGGGTTATTTGCCTGCATTTTGCAATAGTTCAGTGATTTGAGGATATCAGAGCTATAAATTAGAAAAAGTAGTTGTTCCAAAATAGAGCCATGGAGCATGTTAGAATAGATTTATTCTTATTTATGTATTTTATTTATTTATTTATTTAATTGCAGTATCACAATATACATAAAACAGATGTATTAAATATAATACAAAAGATGCACGATGGACATATGTCTTTGTCAGCAAAGAAAGCTACAATGTTTTCATTCTAGTTAATCTGAGGTGCAATAATTATATTGCTAATTCATTATCTATGGCCAGAGCCCCAACAAATAATTCCACAATTTAAGTTGGATTCAACAAGAGCTTTGTACACACTAATGTTGGTTCTTTTATCTAGTATATTACGTAAAAAATTTATATACAAGTTTTATTAGTTTATTTTTAGCATAATCAGAGTGGTTGTTCCATTTCAAAAAGGATCGAAATGTACGACTAGATATTTGATACTGTCTGTTGACTTAACAGTATCCACATGAGCACTCATTGTAACTAAAACAATCGCTTGTGTGAATCTTGATAAACTGATTTTTTGGCACCCCCTGAAATTCATAAAGAATTAAGTTCATATTACTCATACTACGTTTTGTATTAAAAATAAATTTATATTTTATTATGCTTTTCATTTCTTAGACATTGGTGTGAACAGAGTGATAATTTGCGAAAATATGGCTGGCTGCAACATGACGGTAGTAATTTTGGTATTCAAGATATTGAAGATGGTCCTTTCAAATTAACAACTTCTTTTGTGAAGAGACTCGGAGGAGAAAATGGTGGAGAATGGACGGCCAGAATTTCTGTTGGAGTTATGGTAATTTATTTAGTTGACAAGAAATAATAATAAATGTTTTTTATTTTATATATATAATAGGATTATAGATAGATATATATAATTCCTAAATTATTATTATTATTATTATTATTATAGATAATTGTAATTTATTCTGTTAGCCGCAGTTTCTTTCAGTGTTATATTTGTATTTTCCAACACATCAGTACCTTTTTATATTACTTTGAAGGTGACTTGACCTTGTCACTGATATTTTGTTTGCTGTGTGCTGTTCAGCCTTAATGTATCTGCTGGTTATTCAAATATTACATCCAAAAATTTAAAAATTTCAACGCAGACTTATGAAGCTTTTAATAATGCGTTTTAGCCAGAATTCAGAGAACTAATTCACAAAGATGAACAAGTTTCCCTCATCTGGTATACTGCCTTGGATAGTGAAACAAAGGGATTCATAGCACCAACAAATTCAAATACAGATATTACTGGAATTAGGGGGGAAACTCCTACATTAGGTAAGAAACTGAAACAATACTAGAGTTTCAGAGAAATATACTTTTGTCTTTATTTTTACTATATTTTGTTAGAATTTTCATATAAGACCCTTTTTGTAGATTTTATTAGAACATTCAAATTATAAAATGTAGAATACATTTTATATGCTATTTCTTTGAGTTATATCACTTGTATTATAATTCATTTTGCACATTTTAAAATTTCATAAATCAAAATTATAACCCAAAATTACTGATATTTTTAAAATTTTTAGAACTACATCTTTAATGATGAAAACAATGTAGCACAAATTTAAAACATTTAAAAAAAAATAAAATTAGGGGTAAATTAGTAAAATACTCTTAACATGTTTCACAATTGCACTAAACTAAATATAATATTAAAATTTAAATTTTTAACAAACCAACGTCATAAAATTATTATGAAAATAAAGGACTTTTAAATATTAGTGCTGCAGAGTCAAATTATAGAAGTCATTCCCAATGTATTCATTCACCAAATAAAATGGTTTACATATTAAGTAGTGTTTAATTTTATTTTTTAAAGCTCTTGATCTCCAATTGCCTTATGGTTCCAGGAAGCACATTAAATAACTTTACACCTGGTTGCAGTCGATCTGCGTTAACGGTGAACGAAATTGCCGCTATTGCGAGTCGGATACTCGCATGTGTTAATGAAGATAAGACACTAGAGGATAAATACATACGGGAAAGTAAGAATACACAACTCAGAAAAATACCTGTAACAGCAGTCCCTGTACTAAACATTCATCATAACTTAATATTTTTTGAAAATAATTTAAAATACATTTTCTTAACTCTCCTATTTTAATTTCGACGTTTCGTCTGCTAGCTACGATCATCAGGTCGACTTTTTTAAATACGGACCTGTATTTTTTTATTGCAGTTATTTAAACTTAATTTCTTGTTACATCATAAAGTAATATTTTTTTAATTTAATCGCCTTAAAAAGTTTCGAATCTACTTCTTTTGGTCGCGTGATTGTCATAATGATCATATTTAATATTAGGATACATATATTTGACATTGATACACTGACGCGTGTCTATATTTTAATTTGTTTAGTAGTTTATTATTTGTGTATATTTTAATTTGTTTAGTAGTTTATTATTTTAGGTGAATTTAAGATGACGCTGTTTCCACATCAAGGGAAAGTTGATCATGAATCATTCCTAAGCACTTTAGCTCCTGGACTGAATTTACTGAAAGAAACCGTGATATCATCATTAAGGCTAGCTCAAGAAAATCCAAAAGTGCCTGGCAGAATTATTTTAGGAGGACAAATATACCCACCTGAAACTGAAAATGTGAGAATGCCTGTCATTTAGCTTTTTGATTTATTTCTTCTGCCAAACTTTTCTTGACTCTTTTTTAATCTATATAAAATTTAATTTAGGACAATGAATTTGGTATCGTTAAAGAACAGAACGACAACAGAAAATACATGCCTATTTAAATGTAGATCTTATCTTGATTTGTATCTATCTCTGGTACTAAAACAGGTCATATTGTTTTAATCTCGGGAACAACAAACAGTTTTTTGTTATATTTTTGGTTTTTCGACTATTTAATAAAAAATCGGAATTTTCTAAGCGTCGTTTGGTAGGCAAAAAATTAAAATATAAATTTTAATTATTTAATATGTTAAATGTTCCTCTCTGCGCTTTTCCGAACACTATTTAAAATGGGCGGAAATAGGTCAAAAAAGGGTCAATTTAAAGTCCTCTTGTGCCTGCCTACACAATTTAGGTTTTATGAGATATGAAAAAAATTATTATAAGGTTTTTGCCATTAAAAAGTTTATGCAAATTACGATTATCGCAGCTTGTTAAAAAAAATCAGGTTTTTTGTTGTTCGCTAAAAATTAGTTTTATTTATGGAAAAATAACATAAAACAAAAAGAATGAGGAGACACAAAAGTACAAAACCGCGTTTAAAGTTTTAAGCTAAATGTTTCACAAATGTATCTTGGCTTGTATACTGAAAAATGCATCTATCCTGGACCCAATTACACACAAGGGCTTTGCGGCTCTAACTGGTCCAAAAAGAGGTACTTGAGTACCCACCTGAAACTGAAAATGTGAGAATACCTGTCATTTAGCTTTTTGATTTATTTCTTCTGCCTAACTTTTCTTGACTCTTTTTTAATCTATATAAAATTAAATTTACGACAATGAATTTGGTATCGTTAAAGAACAGCATGACAACAGAAAATATATGCCTATTTAAATGTAGATCTCATCTTGATTTGTATTTTAATTCTATCTCTGGTACTAAATCAGGTCATCATATTCTTCTGGTTAAAATATTTTTCCTCTTTTGATAAATATTTAGAAACTAGAACTGCATTTGACAGTTGTTTGTTTTTTATCTTTGATTCTAATTTTTGGAACCTGTGTCAACCAGTTTCTTATTATCCATATATACAAAGTTTTTACAGAAAGAAAATATTTCCTTTTGTTTCTAACATTTTTGAAATCAAACTATTTTGTGAAATAAAGTGAAAGTTGTTCTCTGCAATATCTCCAAATAACATTTATTGTAATATACAATGCATTTTGAAGAACTATCTCTTTATCCTGAGATAGTAACTTTGCGTTCAAAATACAGGCAAGTTTTTAACAGTGTAAATATCTTTAACCCACTATATATTTTAGTATCTGATGCTAATGATGTAGCTCGTCGAACTGCATTAGAATGTTAATTGCACACATCACAGAGAAATATTGGTTTTTCTTGCTTTTACAGACCTGTTAGAATGATTGAATTTTCACTTTCAAATTTTTTTCTGACTTGCAAATATTCTAGTTCATTTTTAGAACTTCTAAGGCTATTACATTTTTCTGCTCCAGAAAATACATTTTGCAGTATCGTAAATGACGTACAAATATTTAGTAGCGCCAGGGGATTGCACATAAAACTGTCCCCAGCCACCATATAAATATAAAATAAAATTGTGTCTAAGGGTTTGATTTATATTTGGTCTTCCCTTTGAGGAAATAATAATCGTGTCATTCTTTCTTTGATGTACACTTTACAATCACCTAATAACCAATTGGTTGTTTTGGCCATTTATACGTTCCATTTCAAAGTATTATATGTAGACTAGCCGGCAGTTGTTAAATAAAATGTGATATATGTATTAATACTACTAAAGCTTAGTCTCTGAATTTTGTACTGGTGGGATTTGTCTAAGGGGGTGACTTCATCGTCGTGTCAATACGTAATTTTTACCTTTCGGTCTCTATATCTTGGGAACGGATTCAAATAAACTTGAAATTTGATACTTCTTTACTCACTTGGGGCTCTCGAACGGTATCAAAGAGTTTTTTTGTAGTATTTTTGGTTTTTCGACTATTATTTAATAAAAAATCGGATTTTTCTGAGCGTCGTTTGATAGGCGATAACTGTCGAAAAAATTAAAATATTAATTGAAATTTTCAGAGAACGGTCCTTTCTGCGCCCTTCCGGACACTACTTGAACTGGGCGGAAATAGATCAAAAGCAAGGGTCAATTTAAAGTCTTCTGGTGCCTACACGGTTCAGGTTTTCGACAAAAGCAAAAAGGATTGTAAAAGAATATAGATATGAGAAAAATTATTATAAGGGTTTTGTCATTAAAAAGTTTATGCAAATTACGATTATCTTAGCTTGTTAAAAAAAATCAGGTTTTATTAATTTATTTTGTTGTTTGGTAAAAATTAGTTTTATTTATGAAAAAATAACATAAGACAAAAGGAATGAGGAGCCAGAAAAGTACAAAACCGCGTTTAAAGTTTTAAGCTGAATGTTTCATGAAAAATGTATCTCGGCTTTTATAGTGAAAAATGCTTCTATCCTGGACCCAATTACCTCACAAGGGCTAACTGGTCTAAAAAAAGGTAATTGAGTAGCTCCTGATTCAAACGAACATCGGAATTTACCATACAGAAGAAATGCAAATTTTCTTAAGTAGACCTTAACTAAACTGGAGAAAGTAGTGCCCCGCAAAATTGTAATTACCAACCTAAAAACATACATATTTTATCCAGACAATTTAAAAAATACCTAAGGAATCGTTTATACTCCCTAAAATTAAATCATATTGTCATATTTATTTTGATTTTGATTTGAGTAGTTTCTTGATTTTTTTCTTGTAGTTCTCTACCTCTAATATAAAGTTGTTAGCATAGTTCTTATGTGATTTAAATATTTAATATTATACTTCGGTACTCCTTAATTCAGAAATAAGTTATGTTTTTATGTTGGTGGTGAATGACTGATATCAATTTTTAGAGGGATCCCAATTTTGTAGCTACGCAGATAACGGCAAAGTTGCCATTCACTATTGACGTTGTATTTGAATCAAAATCTGTTGTAAATAGAAATCATAAGTTGGTTGGAAGTTCTTACACAAAGGCTTTGGAATGGCACAAAACAAGATTTAACAAGAGGTTTGAAGACACTTTTGGTTTAAAACATAAAAGGTAATTACCTAATTGCCTTAATTTTCATTTGAATGAAATCTTTATTTCTTATTAGTGGTAGAGTGATCTATGAGAAATACGTTGTTAGGAATTAATATATGTACAATAAGTTTGAAGAATAGTATGTATCTATACAGAAGTATAAGGATATCATTTTAACTTGCCCATATTTTAATCTACTATAACTTTCTTATTTTTAAAAACAAATGGCATAACTGGATACCTAGTTTTTCTTTTTTTTTTGTAAAGTTAGATAAATACAAAAAAGTGTCAGTTGTCAAGGGTATAAAATATAAGTTGAATTTTTTTTAAATGACACACAGCCAAAACTTTTGTGTGTCTTACTTAAAATAATGCAAGTTATAATTAATATCAACCGTTTCTTTTCAGTTGTTATACTCTGTGTTATAGATTATTTATCTACTTTGCTCCTTTAAGTTCATTTGTTTTTCTTTTAAAATGACTATGGAAACAATTGCTTCGAATGACTACTTTTATTTTTCTTATCCTCATTTAACTTTACTTTGAATATTTCTATTGACAAAGTTATCAATATATCAATATTATTTATCAACTTACATAAGAAGGTTGTTTTATCCCTAAACTCTGGTAATAAACAGATGTTTAACAAAAAAAAAAAAAAAAAAGATTTCCACGTAAAATAGCCTAGTTTTATACCCAAGAAAGATGAAATTGTCTGTAAAAAGTTAGGAATTGTCATTTGGTCATGAATTATTAAAATTCGTGTTTTTCGAAATATCATTGTCTACAAAATAAAATTTTCATATCTAAAATTTACAAAAATTAAGATAAAAAAGAAATCATTTGCTAGATTAGTATCAATTTGTCCTCTGTAATTTTAAGTTTGTAATATCCAAATTCTACTGAAAAAAAATTGGGTCGGATGTCTTTTTTCTTTTTCTTTTTTTAACCGACACATACATGAACTTATTAGTTTGAGATAATAGAAAATGGCAGTAACTGAAATCCCACCAAAAGAAATTTCGGATTCATACTGCGTTTATACCCCTGATGTAAAATCAAAGTTTAAAATGTATATATATATTAAAGTCCAGATACATACACGCTATTCAGTCGCATGATAAAGATCAAAAGCAGCTAACGTGTTAAGCTGTGGGTCCCGTAAAGATTGCACTCGTAACGGGAAACGCTAAAATAAATACTTTACTTTTTATACATCGAAATGATAATAAATATTATAATTAGTACAAGTTTCTAACCTCAGCTTTTGTAATGAAATTAATGCTTATTATATTTAGTTTTACTGAAGAGCAAATCCGATTCGCACAAGCAGCGTTGAGTAATATGGTTGGCGGGATCGGTTACTTCTACGGTTCCTCATTAGTACAAAGCTTCTACACGGAAAAACCAGTCAATTATTGGAAAGCACCACTTTACACTGCTGTACCTTCAAGAAGCTTTTTTCCTAGAGGATTTTTATGGGATGAGGGTTTTCATGGGCTGCTAATTTCCCAGTGGGATGTAGATGTGGAACTGGATATTATAAGCCATTGGTTCGATTTGATCAATGTTGAAGGGTGGATACCTAGGGAACAGATCTTAGGTTAGTGAGAATCCTAGACATAATTTTTTACAGCAAAAATATGATCGTTTTCTAACTTTATGAACATTACTGACATTAATATCTACATATTTTTTGTTTTAGGTGTTGAAGCGATAGCAAAAGTTCCAAAGGAATTTGTGGTTCAATGGAATACAAATGCCAACCCTCCAACCTTTTTCCTAACACTTCAATTCATTTTAAACAAGTATGAACCAGATCTTACTAACGAACGATTATCACAACTGGAGAGGCTTTATCCAAGGCTCCAAGTAAGCATTTTAGTACTCTTCAACGTGCTTACCATGTTTTGAATATTTCTCTGGTATTTCAGTAAACATTCAGATTTTGGGATTGAAAAAGCGGAATATCATATTTATTTTTCAAAAATCTTAAAATAATTTAGACCAAATAAAAAGATATATGAATCTTTCATACACTAATTTTCATAAAACTATGTTTTCCCCCCTATCTCGTTCAAATAATAGATTCTTCTCGCCATATTTAAAAAAAACTGTGTCAAACTTTTCAAAATGCACAGGCACACCTTACCTGGTAAGCAAACAGATGTAGTAATAAAAGCACGAAGGTTCCAAAACTAGCAAGTTGTCTATTAGGCTTTATTTGACTACAGGCATTTCAGCAACGGTTAATATAGGTACAGAATATGTTAAAAGCTGTGAATAAATTTCAATAAAGGGTTATCTACCTAAAGGGTAAGGTATCAGTTGTTCTATAGATGGATTTCTTGTGTATTCGACGACAAAGGATGAGAAATTGAGGATTTGTTAATTCCTGAAAAAAAAATTAAAAATGTAAATAGTTGATCCTTGAAAACTGCAAAAAAATAGTTTAATTATTGACTTTTTACATTTTACCAAGACTATTCATTATCTATTATCTAACAATAAGAGTAGTTAACTAAGTAATTATAATAATTTTAAAATATGGTTGTTAAGGATTTTTTTAGACATCATTGGTTGGCAGTCTTATAAATGAGCCTCAGTCATTGATATTCTTTTTTCTTCGAGTTTGTGATGGATGTTATTGATTGACAGTATGTTTTTTAGGCATGGTTTCAGTGGTTTAACGTCACTCAAAAGGGTCTCGTTCCGGGGACGTATAGATGGAGAGGGCGTGATTCTCTTACCAACAAAGAACTGAACCCTAAAACTCTAACATCAGGTCTAGATGATTTTCCAAGGTAAAAAAATAGGCTTTATGTAGGAAATTTTTCCCATGCTCATTTAAAATGTTTAATATTTTTGAATATTGTAGAAAGCATAACTTGAATGTCAACCTATTAACTGGAAAACATGTCTTGATGTTTTTTTTGTAGATTTTGTATATGAGATCAATACTTATTTTATAATTAAATAAAATTTTCGTTATTCAAAATAACATCATCTTAGCTTTTATTATTACGATTCTTATTATAAGCATATTTCTAGCATTTTTTCAGTTTTTAAATTTCGTTCAGTTATGTCAGCAGCCTGCTTGTCCAGTTTGAATATATATATATATATATATATATATATATATATATATATATATATATATATATATATATATATATATATATATATATATATATATATATATATATATATATATATATATATATATATATATATATATATATATATATATATATATATATATATATATATATATATATATATATATATATATATATATATATATATATATATATATATATATATATATATATATATATATATATATATATATATATATATATATATATATATATATATATTATATATATATATATATATATATATATATATATATATATATATATATATATATATATATATATATATATATATATATATATATATATATATATATATATATATATATATATATATATATATATATATATATATATATATATATATATATATATATATATATATATATATATATATATATATATATATATATATATATATATATATATATATATATATATATATATATATATATATATATATATATATATATATATATATATATATATATATATATATATATATATATATATATATATATATATATATATATATATATATATATATATATATATATATATATATATATATATATATATATAACCATCAGACGTATTATCTCTACTTTTTCTGTATTTTTATTATAATTTATATAATTGCTATGCAGCAAAAAAAATCCCACATACATCCCGCAACCCATTTGTCCGACAGATCCCGATTGCGGCGTCGAGGACATCAGAGAAATTCTTTTACTCTACCATTCCTTGTATTGATTTGGGTTTCATCGTTTATATTGATATTTCTTTTAGGTCAAGAACATTGACACGTGACGTAAAGGTTATTCTGTTTGTTGATTAGTTATAGAGGGGATTAGAAGTTCCATTATTTGGTTGTATTTTATTAGTGTTTTGGAATTTTAGTTTTATTTTGCTAGGTTAGTGATTGTAGGAATATTATGAGTTGATTTTGTGTCTTTTAAAATCTAAAAGTTTAAATATTCCCTAATACGAAAAATACTACTAAAATATTTAAAAAGAAGCTAACAAAGAAGTGATTTGTAAATATTTACACTATTATGTATTGATGGGGTGCTATTATTATTTCTTTTTTTTATTGATATATTTATTGATTTTGTCGATACGCCTCGTAAATACCATAAACTTTTGTCCCTAATTTTTTTTTTCATACTTTGAATAAATATTAAATATTATAAAAAGCTCAAAAGCTTTGTATGCCCTTAAAAATATTTACTGCAAATAGTCATTAAATTTACAGTCTTAAGTGGGACCCAGATTTTTACTACATTAATGTGCTTATTAGACATCACGGTGCATTTGGCAGTAATTTAATTTAGGTCAGTTTGTAGGTATCCTCCTGTACTAATTATGTTCAAGTTATCTGTTGAGTTAACGTAATGACTCTAGCCGATAATTAATAAGTAGAATAAGAAGTCAATAAAAAAGATGTGTCTGACTTAGATAAAATCTAACTATTGAACCTTAAAACCTGTTAAGAATTTCCAAAGACTCTAATGTACAGGGTTATTGATTATATGGCGACCACGCCACGCCCTTGACATGCTATATGTAAATTGTTAAGATCTTGATGAAATTTTGAAAATTGACAAACAAAAATTAGCCCTCCTTTAAAAAATGCCCCGTTTTTTGAAGCCCTGTATAAAATTTTTTATTCTTTTAAAGAAATTTAAAAAAGTTTCTATAATTTTGTAAAAAATGTTAATTTGAAGAATAAAAGTATAAAGTTCATTGAGCTTCATTAGTCTTGTTTTTTGTTCGTCATGATTGCAACTAAAGGCTCTGGGCTATTTTTCTTTTTCTATGTATGGCGAAACAGATGATGATTTGAAAATTCTAAGCCTTTGTCGTTAACCACAGATTAATAAATTTAAAAATGGCTTTCATTATATAAAAACATAGATCACACGCAGCAACATCTCTATAAAATTATTTGTGTAATCCTTTCCACAATAGTATTTGTAAACTATGAGCACCTCTGCATCATGTGCATTTTGAACTGTTAAGTTAGTCATCAGTTATGTAATTTCACAGGCGCTGGATTATGGCCGAAAAGGTAAACATGTAAAATATGTTACCGGAAATAGCGAATCTGCACATGCGAAAACCATATTGCCAAAAGTTAGGTTTTAGTCACAAATTTAGGCAACTGTTACAAATTAAGGTTTGAAAAGAAATACTATTCATAACTGTGCATATCTCGAATACTGAAATTTAGAATTAATATTCGTTAGCAATATATATTTATTTATAACGAAACGTAATATAGGTATTATTAAATCAACTTAAACTATTCTAAACAGATATGAAACATTCGGCAATCATGTGACAATCTGTCAGTGCCGGCAGTGGTGAAGATACATTTAAAAATAATAGTTTTAAATTAAATAACTCGGAGAATTATACAAAAATGTCCAGATATTTTAGTTCCTAAGTAACACTGCTATTTCCACCTTACATACAGTTTTCAGTCCATAAATGAAATACAAATTAGAATATACTTAAATAGTAAATGTTCAAATTTTTAATTAGTAATCACTGGATAGCAGGCCTTTTTATAATTTATGCGAGTAGTCATTGTCCCCGCCCTTATGTTCAGTTCTTTTTGAAAAATTATTATAAAATTAAAATCGTTTAGTTCAACACTTTATTGAGGTACTCTACACATAAGTTTTTTTTTTAATTTTGATTTGCACGTCTATGTCACAATGACTTTCCGACTTTGAATTAGTCCATGAATTGTGTGCTCTGAGGCGAAGACGAGCAGATTCGTTTGAATTTGCTACAAGTGCAGTTAATTTATATAGATTGATTGCTGATGGATCTTTTTGATGCGACAACCTGCAAGACCTTGGATACTATCCAGGACAACAGGATAGAAGAGGTAAGACCTTGATGTCTCTTGATTCTGGAATTCGGAACCGAAAATTTTTCAAACCTGCGCTTTTGTGTGCAAAATTTCCAATTACGGAATTAATTAATTTATAAAGCGTTTTCCATAACATATTTTTCGGTCCTGCACAACTTCATGTATCAAACGGATTCACTAACCACTTCTACCCAAGTTTAGGATCACAATCACAGAAGAAAACGTGTTCGTTTTAAAAATAATATGGAAGCTTACAATTCTTCGATCATTGTCAGTTGCAGAATAATTTATCAAGTATGTAAATGTCATTTCTGTTCTTTCGCATGCGCTGTTCAATACATATCGGTATTTTTTTAATAAAATTGCTTCACTATTCTTATACGCCGTTAATGACAAACAAGCTATATTCACTGTCATAAATACATGGGTTTATGTCCGTTAAATAAGGTTGATTCTCGATCAATCATCTGGCATTTCCATAGTTCAGCATCCTATTTTAATCGGGTTTGTCAAACAATCTGATAAATTACATGACATTTATGTTATGAGACAATCAATAGGAAAAGATGCTTGCAAAACTTTATTTTTTGTTCACATGTTGACAGAACATGACACCACCATTGCACTGCAAGCAGGAGCAAATATTCTGTTTTCAAACATAATAAAATTGGAAATTGTATGCAAAGGGGCTTCTGATTTTATATTACACGAAAATGTTACAAAGGAAGATTTTGCAAACATATGTAAAAGTTATTAGTGTATGGAAGTAATATTAACACAAGTAGGCTAATATGTTTCTCTATGAACAGTACATGATGAAAATAGCTGCGGCAAAAGGAATTGGCGAAGCTCGTTTACCTCCAACTCAAAATGCAGCGCAATTCCATCTACTTCCAATGCATTTGCAGAGATTCATTTGAAAAAATCTTAATTGCCATCCCTGATTTTACACTATGGGGTTTCCAGATAGTTGATGGAGAATTTTTAGCTGATATTAAGGGACATCAACCGAGCGCCTGATAAACCTCATACACTTTGCCTGTCAAACAAATATTGATGGCCCATGTAACAGAACGAAATACAGATGCCGCAGATTTGAACACCCATTTTTAATAGTTTGCGAAAACGAGAAGGATTGGAGAAACAAAAGACGATATTGATGAAAATGAAGATGACTGTATTCTATTCATAGTTCATGTTATTCAGTGACATCAGTACAAAATATATTGATAAAAAAATAACGATGATAAAAATTGTCATACATTTCTTGTAAATAAACACTATTTTATACAAAGAGAACGCTTTTTTAAAATTAATATATGTGGTTAAGGCTAGAGGCTTAGGGTTTTATGTAATTTAGATGAATAAAAGTGACTTATGTTTTCAAAACTAAAAAAAAAATACTAACAATAATTAATTATCTTTTTGCCTAATCATCTCATGCTTGCTGAATAAATCACATGAAAATTTCTTTGCGGATATATTTTTGCTTGTCATTTAAAAAAGACTAATAACTAATTCTTATTTAGCATGAACTTTGTTGTAATCAGATACCTCACATGAATGTTTGTGATTTTTTCAAATTTCGGCGTTTTTCAAAGACGGCGGTGGAAAAAACTTATTTTTCATGAGAGTACGATTATATATTTTTAGTATCTTGAAAAGAAGCACGTTATCTCCAATTTACAACAGCAATCGTTTTTTGTTAGAATTAATTTCCCCTCATAGTATTTCCATCTTATCACCTCATATTATAATTATTATTTGAGTAAAACTATTTTTATGGTACATTTTTACTTAATTTGTTTCTAGACTTAAAAGATTTTTCTTCTTTAAATAATTTTTACTAGGGCATCACATGCTACTGACCTCGAACGCCATATCGACCTCTATTGTTGGATGGCAGTAGCTTCAAGTACTATGGCTAGACTAGCTTACATTTTAGGAAGAGATTCTTATATAAAATATAAACAGACCGCTAGCTACCTATTGAATAATGAATTGATGGACTCATTGCATTGGTCTAACTTTTCAAACAGGTATGTATTATCATGATATGCAGCTGCATATTTTTTTTATTTTAATGGATTTTAGTGGTATTTTACTATGATTTTATTTTCTTTCTGAAATCCTTGTTTGGGTTTTTTTTAAATATTCTAAACAACCCTAGATAACTAAAACTATAATATAATTTAAAAATAGATGTTCATTTAAATTTTCAAACATCCAAAAGTATAGTGATGGGCAGCGGAAATATTACATCTATGGAATCTTTCTCATTTCTGAAACTTCCCGGGATGAAGTAAATCGGTTTGGGAAACTTTTCTTTTGAACCTTGCCAAGTAAATTTGCCGGGAATATTCCCCAAAAGTTCCACTTAGGTTGTACCTTCGCGATCATACAATTCTGGTACAGGCGACTAGATCATAGACTATTAATTACCAGCTAAAATTTTGATTATATCAATGAAACGAATAATAGTGTAATGTAACCTACACTTCAGGATTTTGTTTAACAGGTAATTTTCTCAAAATATGCAGTTTTAGATTCATTTGTTCAAATTTATTATTTAATTAGATTTTATTGAATAATATAGCAAGAATTAAAAAAAATATTTAGAAGTGTAAGTTGCACTTTGCATTTAAAGGCTTTTTAACGTTTTTGTGACAGACGTTTTTGAGTAGACAAAAAGTCAACACGCGTGCCTTTACTTAACTTAACAAAAACAACAGCAATAAACGACAATAATAAATAAAAAAATCGGTAAATTTTCTTTACCAGAAACTTTCCTCGTTATGAATCTTTTCTTTTATTAGGTATAGTGAAGTGTGACCCAATTTACTTCAGTACATATTAACTTATTAATACATATATACTGTCTTTTTATACATTTTTATTGGGCGCAATTTTGTTTCATCATATGGGATTCCTTCCAATATTTTACCAGTTTCTAGCTGTGCTACACTTGATTTTTGGGCATAATTTAAACTAAATTTAATAAGCAGTTTTTACATTGACACACACCGCCATTTTGTTAAGTCATGTTGAATTCGTACCAGTTTATCCCTATATCACATTTAATATTTCTGTAAAATTTAAAGTCAATTCAATAAGCTTTTTTTAGGTTAATTAAAAAAAAAATTATGTCGCTACCGTTTTGTTTCGCCATCTTGAATTCGTACCACAACTTTACCAGTTTTTCTCTTATCACACTTAATGCTTTCACAAAACTTGAAATTAATAAATAAGTAGTTTTTTCAGGCTGATTTTTAAAATATTTTATTAGGCCGGCATTTTGTTTTCTTGTCTTGGATTTATACTAAAATGTTACCAGTTTATTTCCATATAACACTCGATTTTTGTGCAAAATTTGAGGTAAATTGAATAATTAGTTTTTTTAGTAATATTTTTTTAATGTTTTACTAGGCCGCCATCTTGTTTCGGAATATTAGTTTTACTGAACTATTACCAGGTCATCCTCATATGACCCTTAATTTTGACTAAAATTTGAAGTCAATCTGGTAAATAGTTTTTAAGCTATGTTTGAAATTACAGACAGACAGGCAGACCGAACGATGGAATTGATAAAACCTATTTTTTGACATCTAGGGGCGCTAAAACGTGAAGATTTGTAAAATTTGAGAGGGTGACTTTTTACGCTTACAAACATTTTGTTTGGCCGCCATTTTACTAATTCATCTCTATACCACAATTAGTTATGACATACAATTTGAAATCCATCCACTAAGTAGTTTTTCAGGCGGAATTTTTAATAATTTTATTAAGCCACTATTTTGTTTCGCCATCATGGATTCGTACAACCATTTTATCAGTTGTTTCCTAAATAATACTTGATTTTTGTGCAGCATTTGAGATAAATTGGATAAGTAGGTTTTTAGTTATAATTTTTTTAACATTTCACTAAGCCACCATTTTGCTTCGCCATATTCGATTTTCGCCAAAATTTTAAGTAAATCGGGTAATTAGTTTTTTTAGCTACGACGCGAACAGACAGACCCACAGACGGACAGGCCGACGGAATTGAGAAAACTTGTTTTTCGGCATCTGGGGATCCTGAAACGTAGAGATCTGAAAAAACTCCGAGGGTGATTTTTTTTTCACGATTACAATATTTCCCTTTTATAAGGGAAATAAAAAATAAAAACAGCCATAAACACTAACAATAAAGAACAACAATATAAAATAACAATAATTTCAAAATGGAATCACAGAAACAAATACTCCTCTGGAGAATACGACGACCGACACTGAACTGCACTGTTGCCTCGACTTTCGTTGGTAGTAATACTCTTAATATGTTTTTTATTTCACTTTATAATAACGTCATAACAAGGACACTACGATTCCGATCGTCTTAAAACTTTAATAACCAGGAGTTTTGCCATTGAAAGGAGGTGAAAATATTGAATTTATTTTTTGTTTCTTTAATAGAAAAAATGGTTTGTCTATTTTTTCCCATAATGACTAAAGAATATAAACTTTCATATTAAAAAAATTGCCATATTAAATGAAATTTATTGTTTACAAGACCTAAATTTTAAGGGGCAAGGGGTTCTAGAACTCCTTGTGGGGAATTTCTGGGAATTTTCAGCAAGTGGGAATTTTACCCATCACTATAAAGTTATTATTTTATTTGTTTAAAGAAATTTTCCTTTTGTTTCAACGAGGTAAATTTACGTTCACTTAAAAATAACATATTTAATTCAAAATTAAATAGCGATTTCATGATTTCTTAAGGTTTAATTGTTAACTGTTCTTCTAGCTAGATGGATATGCTATAATTGAAAAAAGTTAAGGATATTATTATATTTGATTTAAATTCAATTGGTAATATTTCTTAAACGGATTAATTAGTTTGAAAACCAAATGCGTTGTCCGATAGCCAGATTATTTGACTCTCAACGATCAATCATTCATTAAAAGTTGCTGTTGTTTACTGTGCACGCGGTAATAAGAAGTACTGAAAATTTCTCTTTTTAAAATGGTTGTTCCCGTTTATAAGAAAATACGTAATTTTTGGAAACTTGTTTTTAATGAAGGAAGATTAACCTGGTGTACCTCGGTAAATAAAAAAAAATCCAAATCTTTTTAAATTCAACTTTATGGTGTACCGGTGATTTAAAGTAAGTGTAGTTACGTCATTAGCGTTTTTGTTGTAAACTTTAGGTAGCGTTGAGTGAATCATGTTCATTAAAATAAAAAAAAATTGAATTAAAATGATGTTTTTCAAATTAGAGTGAAATTAAGGAATATAAAATGATTTAATATCGTGTAATTCGAGTTATTTATTACAGCTTGAACTCTCCTGGGCATCCTCAGAATCAAATTGGTCTCAGGTATCCCATAACTTTGGAAGAACTTCTCTTAGAGTTCTAAGCCCTGAACAGGTGGCTGCCGATTATTTAGTGCTCTTCCAGGCATGTCCCAACTCATGCTCAATGCAATTAATATCAGGAGGAAGTGGAGGCAAGGGCAAATTATTAATTTTATCGATTTCTAGCTGTTCTAGAATTACACTAGCTCTATTTGGACGAGCAGGGTCATCCAAGAACCTAAAATTAGATTCTAGATTCCAACGGTACTGGTTTATCAAATTGTGTACGATGATGAAATGTGTAAATTTCACCTGTCCTTGTACATTAACAGATATGTTCGACCTCAGTGGAAAATTCCACCCCACACCATAACAAATTCTCTTCCAAATGGATACACTTCTTGAACAATCCTGTCATTCATCCTTGAATTTAGCAGTCTCCATATAGACGAATTGAATGCCTGTCATTATGAAGAGAAAAACGGCTCACATCACTAAACATCACAATTATCCCCAGTATACCCGTTCTTCGCTCCAAAGTAAACGGTGATCTCTATGGTTTTGTGTCGGTGGAGAACGTCTTATAGGTCTGAAACAATGTAGATCTGCTTCGTTTAAGCGTCTTAAGACAGTTCTTGGTGTAATTTTTAGTGTACTTGCGGTAAAAAGATCATGACGCACCCGAGTGCAGGATCTTACAGCCTCCCTCCTAGCTCCTCTGAATAATAATCTGTCTTCCCTAACATTCGTAGACCTTGGTCTACCTTCTCTTGGTCGTTTGCTAACAGTGCTAGTATCATTCAATCGGTTATTTAAATGAGAAATTATAATACTATTTTTATATTATAATAAACACTTGCCTACTTGATCAAATGTTTTAGGTTTTGCTGTAACTTCTCAAATGTAGCCTACTCTGTTATTGCCATGAAAAGAATAAATTTAAGATTACGTTCTGTCTAGATTATAGAAATACAGTTGAATTTTTTTTTGTTCTTGGAAAGGTTGAATACTTTTTATTTATATGGTGTTTACTTCACTTCACAGTTCCGCTTAGTGGCCTAAGCACCTAAGGCTATTCTGGCCAAAGACAAATAAAAAAAAAAAGAAAGACCTTGTTGCGTTTTGCTAGTGTGAGGTGAAAAGGATCATTATGGATTTTAAATATTATGACTTTTTAATAGAATAAGTCTACAAAATATGATATAATGTCACTTTTATGCGATAATTTTGTTTGTAGTTCTAGGGTTTCGCTGTTTACGACTATAATTTGATGTTACTTTCATGTAATAATTTTGATAGGAGTTCTAGGGGTTATTACTTATTACTCCCTGTTAAATTGAAGGCAAAGTCATTTGTTGTTATTGTGAATATTTTATCGAGACTTAGAAGACTTACTAGTCATGCATAGAATTCTGCAATGTGGTTATTTCGGGAACATGCAAATAGAACATGGGTTAAGTTACTCTTCTCTCGACATTCGTTCCTGTGGTGTTAACCTTACTTCATATAGATTTGATATAACATTTAAAAACAAGTTTTAAAAGAACTGCTGTTTTTGTCCTGAACTTGAACAACCATTTTAAAAACAGACAAATTTCAGTACTTCTTATTACCCTCTCTATAGTAAAAACCAGTTACTTTTCAAAACTTTTGTATTGTAATTAAGCTAAAGCTAAAGTTAAGCTGTCGCACAACGTATTTAGTTTTCAAATATTTTAATCCGTTTAGAAAATATTGGCAATGTTTGAGTGCAATCTATATTAAAACGCTAAGCCAGATTTTTCAGCAAGTTCGTGAGAGAGTTGTACAGCACCAGTTTTCATGATTTTTTTTTGAAATGATCGTCTGGTTACCGAGACTTTTCAACACTATTTTTTTGTATTGTTTTATTGCTTATTTTTTCTATAAAACCAATACGTTTTTCTTCAATAAAATTTCTAGACGCTGTGGTGAATGCGCCTCATATTATAATTCTGCCGGGCCAGCTAGAATATATTAATATCCTTAAATTTTGTTGGGTAGTTTATTTAAATGATATTCCACACACATTTTTGAAACTGATATAAAGGAAGCTTTTCTTTTAATTTAGATATGCTGATTACGGATTACACACTGATGATGTTAAGCTAGTGCGGCCAAAACCACTTCCAAGACAGCAAAACCAAAACCTTGAAATGGTTAGGGAAGTACTGAAGCAACCTGAATATCGTCTAGTTGATTCTGTATTCGGTTACGTTAATATATTTCCATTTTTGTTACAAATATTGGAGCCTTCATCTCCAAAATTAGGTAATTATGCACATATAGGATTTTTTCGGAATTTCTTTTTGGGACGTATTTTGTGTGGAGATTTAAATTTTGCGTAAATTAATTGGCCCTTAAAAAACAAAGAATAAAAATAATGGAATAACTATAAACAGTTAGAATTTTAAATATTAGCAACAATCAAATCACAATTCTTTATTTTTTAACAGGTAAAATCATGACAGATATCCGTGATCCCAAACTCTTGTGGAGCAGCTATGGTCTTCGCTCTCTTGCCAAGACTTCCCCCCACTACATGGAAAAGAACACTGAGCACGACCCCCCATATTGGAGGGGACAAATTTGGATTAACATGAACTTTTTAGCTGCTAGAGCGTTATGGCACTATGGGCGAATCCAAGGGCCCTATCAGACCCAAGCGAAAAAAGTGTATGAAGAGTTAAGGACGAATATTATTAATAATGTGATAGAACAGTATCAAAAATCGGGATATGTGTGGGAACAATATAACGATAAAACGGGGGAGGGAAGTGGATGTAGACCGTTTACAGGATGGACTGCTTTAACTGTGGTACTTATGAGTGAAGGATTTGAATAGGCTAATTTGGGGTTGTAGAGTAGTATCCAGCGATATATCAGTTGCTTACGAGATAATAAAAACGTCCATTTTTAAGGGGCTTGGGAGCATTTAAATTATTTGACCAGGATCGAGGAAAAGGTGTTTTAGTTAACAATTTATGAGATATTTATTTAAATCATTGCTCAAAAAATACATTAAAAGTTTACAAGTAGCGAATAAATTATCTATCAGTTAATAAATAAGTCTTCTTCACTATGACTAGTGTTATGTAAAGCTATTTCTTTAGGATATTCAAAAAGTCGCTTCGGTCGAGTTCTTGATAGTCAAAACAAACACTGTTATAATTATGTAATTGTGTACATAATAGAAATTATCTTGGTGTTTGACTCAGAAGTGGCCGAGGATAAATTGTCAGTCCCAGAGTCTATAATTTTATTAGTCTCAATGTGCCAACATGCTGCTGGTGCCCTGGTTTCTCATTTTATTATACTCCAACAATTTCTATCTAAAGATGTCTCTTAATGAAAGTGAATCTAAAACAAGGCCGGTTCTATTTCTCTCCCTTTAAATGGCTAGAAAATATTGTTCTTTGATAATTAAGCTTGTAAACATGACAGTAACTCATATCGCCTACAGTATTAGGTCGATGCGGGACTACCGAAAATATTCAATTTGATAGAACAAATAAATAGCTTAATCAGATAACATATACAAGAACAATTTAAAAACGTTGCATATGGCTGTTTTCCTAGAGTCAGTGCAAACCAGCAATTGAAAAATGCAGTCAGAGAGGTAAAAGAACATAAAAGCATAAGTGATATATAGCGCTGTTATTAACAGGTTTCTATTTTATCCACCAACAGGTCTATATGTTGTTAAACTCAGATTTTGTAGAATGTAACATCTACAAAAAAGGTTAAATAATTTACGTTATTTACGATCGGATTATTCCAACACCTTTTTACATATCAATCTGGATACGCCTGGACCAGAAAATAAATATACACAAACAATCGCAAACCTTTGGTAGTTGGACTTAAGTTCCAAAAAAAAAGTTCAATTTTGTTCATTCTGGAATAGATCTCAACACCTATAATGCCCCATTGAAAGTCAAAAAGTTATAAATAATTAGAACAATTTTCTGGGAGTATTTATACATTATATATATATATATATATATATATATATATATATATATATATATATATATATATATATATATATATATATATATATATATATATATATATATATATATATATATATATATATATATATATATATATATATATATATATATATCTATTATCAGTTTTATATTTTGGGAAAATTATAAAATGCACCCAAGAAGCTCCCTTTTTGTAAAGTTTTTTTGTTTATAAATACAAATGGTATATAGTTGGATTACCCTTTTACTTTTATTAAGTTATTTAAAAATATGTTTAACAACAAATGAAATCGGTTTTCTTCTGACAAGAGTGTTGAATGTTTGGTATGATATTGCTTTATTATTATTATATTATTATTTTCTAACTTTTTTTTACATTTATAGTTCACCAGTTATGTTTTGTGTTCTATAATGCCACAGTTATATTTAGTAAATGTGACATTTAGAAAATTTATTTGTCCAATTGTTGCATTTGTCATCCTAAACATATAATTGTAGAGTTATTTTTTTAAATTTAGACCACTTCAGTAAATACAGCCTATTTTAATAACCACAATAACTGAAGCCTTATCAAAATACAGTAGAACTCGGTTTGAATGAACTTGAAGGGGACGAAAATTTAGTTCCCTATTGCCAAGTGATTGTTATAACCGGTTTTTGTTATTATTTTTTTTTGGAATAAAAAAACTACATATTAGAATTTGTAAAAGGTGTATTTCATTTTTTTGCTGGGTAATAATGTACTCATATTTTAGACAAACTTGCGCACATATACACAATATACAAATGCATACATACAGATAAGGATAAATAAGTGAACATAAAAAAGTATAATATTCTAATGAACCTAATTGTTTTTTGGTGAAATGTAATTGGTCCTTATGTTTTGAACCTTCTTGTTAGTAAAAGCCTGTTTTTCTATGTAAACTATCCAACCAATCTTTTGTGCAAACTTTATTACTACTATCAACTTCACTGGAATTTAAATTTATTCTTGCAAGCTATTCTGCATTTGTTTGCAAAATGGGCAATTATCAGGATTATCTTGTCTTTAAATGGTAAACCATTTAAATAACGCATGATTTATATCAGATCCTAATATTTTCAGAATTTTTTAGTTTTGCAACATTAACATTGCAAAATGAACATTAATTTTTTTGGTAACTTAAATTTTTCACACACTTCTCAGTTGGACATTCCTATTTCCAGATTAAAAATTATGATTAGTTTTGGTTTAATTGTTAGCACATTACATTTTTTTGCTTCCGTTCTACACGAATTTAAAATTTACCCAATGTTTATTACTAACAAACAATCGTGGGAAAGCTATATCAGGTGCTCCAACGACATAATTGTTTCAAATTCGCTTAAACACTAAATGGGACTACGCTCTGCTACTGCGTTGGATGGCATGATATTACTTTTACATGGTCATGATAGTAAAACATATGCATATTTGTCCGCTATAACCGATCGGACTAGCTATTTTCCCGATAAAAATTTCGTTCGTGAAAACCGTCATTCGTTATAAATGTGTTCGGTATATCCGGTCATAAAAAACACGTGTTTATATGGATAGAAATTTTGTAATTTATGAATTGTTCGTTAAAACCAAGCGTTGGTTATAACCAGGTTCTACTGTATAGAGCACATATTTAATTCATATTTATTTGTATGCATTTTTATCATTGTGCCGAACACACAATACGCAATTAATATTCCATCTATTTTTGTCTAATTCGCATTGTTGTTAAAGCTGAATTAGCGCTTGAATTTTAGGAAAAATGCAGTATTTTTAAACTATATAGTATGTGTTTCTTTTAAATACTAAATGTATTATTACGGGTTCTTTTAATGACAAACACTTCCTTACAACAACACTAGCTTTATTAAATACTCGTTACAATAAAACACGACTACTATACGTTAACACATCTGTTATAACACTAACTCTAATTCGTTAGCATCCCTCTTCTTATACATTACGCATCCACTATAATTTTCCAGAAGGCCCTTGAGTGAATTAGTTTTAGAATGACATGTTTGTTTGCTTCTTACCCACGTGCATAAAGATTAGATATCTCATTTAGGTAGTTCCCCACCTTTTAATTCTGATCGTCCCGTCAACTTCTTGGCCAAGTGTACTACCTTCATCTTGCTTTTCGAATTTTTCTGTATCCGATAAACCAAATTAATAATTAATCCTCTTACTTATTAGGTATGGTCCTTCCCAGTGCTATGACAACTTTGGAGATAACCCTTATTTTCTTGTGGGGTTATACAACCATCGAAACCAGGTGAGGTCTCTGAATGATTTTATGCGGTCATGTGTTATGTAATTTGAAGAAGAGGTTCGTGGATTTAATCAACATAATCTTGTATTTCTTTTTTTTCGTCACAGTCACAGAGCAGCCGTAATCTTATTAAGTCGTTCCACTATGCCATCAGAGAAAAGATGTAGAGGTGTTGTTCTAGTTTTTTTGTATCCCCATTATTTCACAAACTTTCATAAAATGACATAACTCGAAATTTCGTCCCTAAGGAAGTTTCACTGAAACTCTATTGAAGGATTCTTCAACCATTGTTCAATTGGCGATTGTTTTAGCTTCCTGGTTCGCGAGAGCAAATGCTTTAAGTGATTTACTAAAGTAATCATGACAACTAGGATATATTTATTACCTCGATCTATCCGTTCAAATAGCAAACCAACGTTATTTTGTTTGATTGTGTGTCGTGTCATATCTTCGATACCATTCCCTAATGTCTTTATGATAGCTGACCCAGTATAATAGTTATCGAACTTTATCCAGAATTTTGTTTTCTCCAAGGTGCGCTCTGGATTTTCCACTATATAGTTCTTGTAATATGTCCTGGTTTCTTTTTCTGGGAAATACTAATTGTGTTTTAGTAGTCTTTCCATCAGCATTTTCCCAAACTTTTCAGCAAACCCATTGACCCCACAGCATATTGAATGCAAAATTTTTGTTATATATTTCATTCCATTCTTGTGTAAATTTGGTATTTTCTTTTTCTTGCAAAATTGGTCTTATATCAGGGTCATCTAGTTGGTATGCTCGCCATTCTTCTATTGACCACTCATTATCTGGCTTATTCGTAAATCATTTGTTTTGTTAGTAAATATATCCCTCCCGTTGGTCTATCTTTTGACAATGTTTGCAGTCTTCTTTACATGGACATGTAGATAAGACATCAGCGTTTTATAATGTTTGCCGGGCCGGTTTTTAATTTGAAAGTCGTACTGTTGTAATTTTGCTAACCACCTGGCTATATATAAGCCAATTTGATTCAACATGGTCTGTTCTAATCGATAATTTTCACCCACAGAAATATTTGTGAAAATAGTCAACGGCTGTAATAACAGCAAGTAATTCATTTTTTGTGACAAAAAACACTCACTGACACTGTTCAGGTTTGAATAGCTTACGGCTGTTGTACTCTTATAGCGTCCTTGAGATTGATTTTCAATCTTGCTTTAATTTGCCTGAGCTCCCTCTTCAGGAACATATCTTAAAATTGTCACTTTCTTTTTGAAACCAGCATTTCTTTGGATTCAATTTCAGATGTTCTTCGAATGATTGTCCCATTACCGTCACATTGTTTAGGCACACCTAGCAGGTTTTCGAAGTAAGACTTCTTAAAACACATACCCGAGGTAAAAGCAGTTTTCTCATTATCTTGTTCATGATTAGTCACTTGCCCCACTCTTTATATCCATAGTGGAAAACCGTTTGGATCCTGACTATCGTGAATTCTCGGTAATGAGCAGCTGTCCTTTTTGGTGACTTCATTAAGTCTACGATAGTGCACACAAAATCTAATAACTTTACGTTACGTTACAAGAACTTCCGAAGCTGACCATGCTGTTTTTGACTTTTGTATAAGCCCATCTTGAAGCATTTTGTTGACCTATTTTTCAAATTCCTCTGGTTTTGCAATTGGTAACCTTCCTCACTGTTGTCTAATTGGCTGTGTCTGTTCAGTGTCGATTCTATGCTTTACTAAATTTGAACTTCCGGCGTGGCCGTCTTCAGTTTCATATATGTCGTCTTCATTTAACATGAAATCCTTGGTCTTGTGAAACACTTCCTCTGAAAAATGAGCCCCTGATCTTACTTTGCATGGTTAGCTTGATCTTCTTGATTGTAGAATCAGATTTAGGTATGTCACAATTAACTATTTGTTTGTACGGTTCAAAACAGGTCGCAATTCACATCTTTACTGGAACTAGAGGTTCGCAACTCGAACAAAAATTTTACTATCTATTCGTATATATATATATGAGTATTTTTCCGACCTCCCGTCTTTCGATTGTTGTATCCGTATGCAGTCCCTAGAATGTCTCTCCAGTTTCCCCTAGGCAATTAGGTATGTGCTGTCATGTATTCATACAGTTCTAGAAGCTACAAAGTTTGTTGTTCGAACATACTTTTCGTTAATTAAGAAATCATGGTTCTTAGGATTAGACCCTGTCAAATTCGAATTACTATCCGACGTGAACACTAAATGTTCAGATCTCGTAGAGTAAAGATCCCTGAAGATGCCTCTTGCAATCGAAGGCGAAACGTTGGATAGTAATTCCAATTTGACACGGTCTAAACCCAAGAACCATGATTTCTTAATTGACCAAAGCCGTGAAAGCTTGCGTTCTATGTTATACTTTTCGTTAACCAAAATCCATTCTTCGTTTCCAATTGTTATGATGTTAAGTTCATGGTCAAAGGATAAGTCCGGTTCTTTAATCAAGTACATTTCGATAATAAATTCTATATCGACCGCTATTGTTTTATGGTGTATTAAAGTGGGGCCAAGCAAAATTCTGACACTGTGGTTTCCATATACAGGCGTTGATTCTCCTGTTACGGTGCGCACAACAGCTTTTCTGCGAGTGGTTTTACTTTTTCAGCTCTAGTATCCTTATTGTTTTTCCTACTTGATACCACTCCCTTTACTGTCAAACATTTACAGGATGTATCTAAATATCTAATGAAGACGATCCAAAGGGCTTCGCCTTGTTCAGCCAGCATTCGCCATTTTCAATGCCTGTTGATCTGGCTGTATTTCATTGTTCTCCTTGGCGACATGGAACCTGGATTTTTGTAAGGAGATCTAGCTTTTAGTTCTTGAACGTTGAACACAGCGGCCAACTCTAAAGCACGATCAAATGCGTTGCTATTCTTGCTAAACTTGGTCATTTTTTAATTTTCTTGAATTTGCGGACACTGCAATCCATTTCTGCATGTCTTCACGTGATACAGAAAACAATGATCTTATTAATTTTCTAATATCATACTCAAATTCTTGAAGGGATTCTCTGGGCTTCTGTGGCCTAGTTTTAAGCCTAAGAGTTCTGTATAAGAAGTTCTAATAAATGAACAAAATGCTGATATTTTTGTTGATGACTCGGGGAAATGGTTTGTAATAAATCCAATGCCGGTCCATCCATTAGTTGTTGCTGATCTCTCAAACTGATACAGAATGTTTGATTTTACCGCAAGAAAACACTATTTGAACACCAAAAGTTTGCTTATTCAGTTTACTTACTTCGTTTTCAAGGTGCTTAACTTTGTTTTCAATATTGTCACGAACCTCTCTAACTTTCACCTGAACTTGCTTTACCTCCACATACACTTCATTTTCAAGATCATTTTTCAGTTTATCCATGTTTTCTTCAGTTTCTCCTCCCACTGCTTTATCTAGGATTCTTACAAAAGGCAACAATTACAAATCGCACACATCTGCGAATTAATTGTTTTTGGCATTAATATTTTATTTTTACATAGAGGTTTAAATTGTATGAAAAGTTTGATAATAGGTGTTTGGGATTTTTTCTTTATTTTTTGAAATGTATACCAATTAGATTGATATTTTTTATTTACATTATATTTCAGCTGGTAGGTCTTAACATATAGGGGTAACAGTACTCATCTCATACATTTTTATGTTACTTCCAAAATTTGCCTGGAAAATTTCCTGGAAATAATCCGTTGTCATTAGAACACGTGGATGTAAACCTATCATGTGATTCTGAACATCTAATTTATCCACGTGCCATTTTATTATTATTTGAAGGCTTACACGGAAAAATAATGGTATAAATTTAAACTCGTTAAAACGTGTTATGTGGATAGAGCTCTACAGAGAATGTCAATATAATAGGCAAAAACCATTTTAATGGTAGTTAGTTGATAGTAATAGGCATTTACTATCTCTACACTTTCTGAGCTGACAAACTTTAAAAAAAAAATTGTTGAAAGAACAGTAGATGGGAAAAAGATTATGAATGTTCATGGGAATAAAATTTTTAAAATCATCATTTGATTTCTCAACCTATTGAAAAGATTGCTAAAAACAAGGTGATAGAATAATATCTCACATAAGTATTGAGCAGAGTGAAATGAGCATATTAAATAGACAATATGGAATCAAACCACCGTAAAACGTTGCTCTAGCCCTGAACAGCTATACAAAAGCCTGTATAGGAGTGTCATTAAAGCATTGGTAGATCTCTCCCGAACGAAGAGTTTCTATTTCTTGGGTTAACTTGGCGTTGACGGCACAGAATCGATAAAAGTTTGCTAAAAATTAAATATATAGTATGATATGTATAGTGGTTTCTTAAGGTCTCTGATGAATGATATCAGGCTTTAAAACTTCAAAATAGCGGACACAAAGTTGCAGACAATCCTTGTTGAAAAGTAGGTAACAAGTTACAAACTAAACTAAAGTTCATGCATTTTCAGATAATAAAACTAACTTTTTTCGCACAATATTACAATTATGTAATACAGTCTGCAAAATAAGATGCCCTATCCCCTTATCTCAGAAACTATATCAGAGAAAAGTTTTATATAGTTAAATTTAATAGATGTGCAGCGGAAACTTTCCTTTCGAGTGTTTCCAAGAAAAATTGCTGGGAATATATCCCCAAAATTCCCAGACGTGATTTTTTTAAATTTGGCGCTGTTTAGAGTTATACGAGAGTGTTTTTTAGCTTCTGACTTTTGGTATATATATATATATATATATATATATATGTATATATATATATATATATATATATATATTTATATATATATATATATATATATATATATATATATATATATATATATATATATATATATATATATATATATATATATATATATATATATATATATATATATATATATATATATATATATATATATATATATATATATATATATATATATATATATATATATATATATATATATATATATATATATATATAATATATATATATATATATATATAAGTATATATACCAGTAAGTATATATACAGACCGCTCCTGAGTAACGCAGGAGAGCTTTAAACGGGTCTTCCGAAAGTTACTCTGATGTACATGCAGGAATGTCCTGTACAAAAAAAAATTATATATATATATATATATATATATATATATATATATATATATGAAAATGGTGTGCAGACCGCTCCTAAGTAACGCAGGAGAGCTTTAAACGGGTCTTCCGAAAGTTACTCTTATGTACATGCAGGAATGTCATGTACAAAAAAAATAGAGGTGCTAAAACTGAACTCTGGGGTACTCCATTCTGAATGCTATACTTTTTGGAAATTTTGTTAATAAATGACACATACTCTACAAGATCTGCTAAATATGATTTTATCAGACTGAAATTATATTGATTATATAGATAACATCTGAAAGGAGATGACAATCTCTTTTGTCTGATGTTCTTTCGTAAATAGGTTGTTATTATTGTTTGTATTGTTAAAAACATTAAGCAACTATAATGACTGTCAAACACTGCTTATGGTAGAATAGTTGTGTATAACTATGAGTTGATCAAATCCAATATACAACTAGATGGCGGAATTCAAACAGTTTTAATAAATGTAGGATTTGGTTTGGTCCATTTTGGATAGTTACAATGTTACAGTCTGTCGGACCTTCCGAAATCGGGGGTTCTGATCATTTGCTTATATTTTAGATTATAAGGATATATATCAAATAGTTTTTTTACTGAGAGTTGAAGTAAAATAAAATACTATACAAACTACGGTCATTATTAGATATATAAAATAGTTATATATGCCTTTATAAAACACACTTTATATACCTTCTAGTAATTTAATGTTAAAAGTTACTTGTGTGCTTCTTATAAAAACTTCTGAGTGATACAATATAACTCTGTAGGTTGTCAAGATATTATAAATTTATTGTAAACCATATGTTGACTTTGAGTGGTAACAGTTTATATAACAAAAGTTTTTATAAGAAACATGAATAAAACTTGATTACCATTTTATATAACTTTTGGTTGGATAAAATGTTTCTTGGGAAACTACTGTTTCCTCCTCGCCGGGCCACAACCACATGTGAGCCTATTCAATGATAAATCAGCGCAAAACAACTCGCGAGCTCTGTTCTGGGCTCATGCTTACAATGGGGCCTGGGGCTATAGCCCCCTGTTTAATTCGGCCCTGGGAATATTATATTTAGTAATAATGACATTGCCTCTATAGCAGTATTATATCTGTGATTCTATAAGTTAAACAATTGAGGATGTTTAAGATTTTGTATTTATTTATTTGAAAGATATGAAGATTGACAAGACAAAGTCAATAAAATGATGTAGAAATATTCCAGCTTAAGTAGGATTATGTATTCGTAGATTATTGCGTAGAACATTTTGTTACTATTATATTGAGTCTTGTATATATATTTTGGTGTGATCGAAACTTTAAATTATCTATATGGAGAATTTTTTGTTGTGATAACTTTTGACATTTACCAAATATGAACATTTGTAGATAATTGTAAAAATATAAAATGTTCGTCTTTATTAAAAAAACATGAGGATTGACGACTTTTTTTTTAATAATTAATATATTTATTAACCTGAATATCGTTCGACAAATCCTAACTTTGTATTTTCTAAATATCTAGGCCACATACTTTGATAATTTTATGACATATAAATATCTGCACTATTTTTTAATTAAATTGATAGAAATCGTCTTGAGCATTCTCGGGTTTTGGTCTCACACTTAAGTTTTCTATCCTATATTTATATTTTTTTATATCCTATAAATATATATCTATATTTTTTCTTAATTTTATTAAAATCAGTTTATGCGTTTTCAAGCTAGAACAACGTCTAAGTTTGTTCTCAATTTAGATTGGTAAGTGTGTATTATTTTTTCTGCACTGTGAGTGTCTTCTTATCCAACAAATATAGGAACTCCTTTGGTTTGGGAGATTTCTACTAGTGCTTCGTGACACTTTGGGGCTATTACGCAGCCACAGAGTGCTAAATTTTGCTAGTTTTGCCCGTTATGTCTCCTTGTGTTATTTTTTACGCAACTGTATATAGTTTACTGACAGTGTCTGCTTTATGTATCATTTTTAAATTACTTGTACTGCCCGCTGCATCAAGACGAACTCCCACGACTTTTTCACTCAGCAGTAAAGCAAAATTATATGCGTAAACAATTATTGTGTAGAATCCTTAGAGATGAGATGATCATTGAAGAAGAAGGTTCGATAATAAGGATGATAAACCACCAATTTGCAGACAAATATATATATATATATATATATATATATATATATATATATATATATATATATATATATATATATATATATATATATGTGATTTCATTCCGGGTGTACATCCGTTCACTACTGTCGCATGTCGTTCTGAAAAGAACAGTTTTGCTGACGTTTCGCCAAAATCACATTTGGCATTGGCATAAGCTTTCTTTCTCGCGTCCGAATAGAGACTGTGTGTTGGTGACTGCGACGCTTCCTTTTATACCCCCACTCGGGGCTGAAGATTATATCCGCGCAGGCGTTGGTCGTTATTTATGTTTTCCGGATGGTCTGTTGTTGTTGCGCTAATTGCGCTTGAGTTTTTGCGATTTTAGATTTGTCGATTATTGTGTTCCATACTGTTGATAGTTTTAATGATTTGTCCCTTTTATTCAAATCACCTTGTTTTTCAATTTCTATGGCTTTTCGGATTATTCTGGTCTTATAATGTTGTATATTGGCAATCTCGCTACACCCATCGAAATTTATTTTATGGCCGGTTTCCTGATGATGTAGGAATAAAGCTGAGGTTGCTTGTTTATTTCTGATGCTGAGTTTATGCTCTTCTACTGTTGCTGATATTCGTCTGTTAGTTTGCCCCACGTACAACTTTTCACAGTCCTGGCACGGAATAGTGTATACTCCGTGGTTTTCCAGTTTGATTTTATCTTTTGGGTTTCCAAGTAGTTTACCTATAGTTGTTTGTGGCTTGTGTATTGTTTGTATGTTGTGTTTCCTAAGAATGCTTCCGATTCTGTCTGTTGTGCCTTTTACATATGGTAATGGTTCGTTGTTCGAGAAACCTGTGCATTAATAGCTTTCTCTATGGTGCGATTTGTGTAGCCATTTTTCTTTAAAGCACTAGATATTACCTTAAGTTCATTTTATCTCGTCTGTGTTTCAGTTAATCGCACGGATCTGGATATTAGGGTATTTGCCACAGCTTGAATTTGTGCTGGGTGATGATGTGATTTTCCATTTAAATATCTGTCTGTATGTGTTGGTTTTCTATACACCGTGTATTCGAAATGTCCGTTATGCAGTTTTGTGACCAAAACATCTAAAAATGGTAGTTTGTTATTTTCCTCTAACTCTAGAGTAAATTGTATTCTGGGGTGGATTGAATTTACGTGAGTCAGAAATTTTTCGAGCCCTGCATGACCATGTTGCCATATAATAAATATGTCATCCACATAACGAATCTATAATTGGGGCTTTAAACTTGCTTTCTCGAGAGCTTCTTTCTCGAATTATATCATAAATAAATTCGCGATTACTGGTTATAGCGAGGACCCCATTGGAGCACCATCCATTTGTTTATACATTTGCCCGTTGAATGAAAAATAAGTATTTTTGAGGCAATGCTCCGAGAGTTGTATTATATGTGCCTGGAAATCCTCGTGCATAGCAATCTTGTCCAATGCTTCGTTGATGGGAATATTGGGATATAACGATTTGACATCTAGGCTTGCTATGATATCGTTTTTTTGAAGGACGATATTTCGTATAATTCGAGTGAAATGCTCCGAGTTTTTTACAAATGAATCAGCTTTTTCTATAGTTGGTTGCATAATTTCAGAAAGGTATTTCTCCAGTTTTTGTAGCGGCGAATTAACAGCACTAACAATAGTTCTGATGGGCGCCCCCTGGTTTGTGTATTTTTGGTAAACCATAGAGTTTAGGACGGACATCTGTTCGACTACTCCCGTGGTATGATTTTTTGTTGAATTTCGGGGTTTGTTGGTGAACTTTTTATTTTATTTTTAGTTGTTTTTTCTAGGTACGTTGTCGGGTCGCTTGAAATAGGCCTATAACAATTGTCTTGTAGGATATCCTGCGTTTTTTCTACGTAATCTTGAGTATTCATAACCACAGTTGCATTTCCTTTATCTGCTGGAAAGATTGTGATGTCTTTATTTTTTCGAAGGTTTATTAGGGCTCTTTGTTCAGTGGCATTTAGGTTTTGTTTTGGTGTTTTGCTTGATCTTAAAATTCTTTCCACTTCTTGTCGAATCTCCTCTGCTTTTGTTTCTTCAGAGGAGTCAAGGACAGCTTCCACTCCAGCTATTATTTCTTCTTTAGGGATTTCCTTAGGAGATATCGCAAAATTAAAACTCTTACTCAGTACGGATGTTTCACTTTCTGAGAGACTAGCATGATATATTATGTACTAATTTCTCGACGTCTACTGATGATCCTTGTGGCTGACTCGACTTTCTTAGAAGATTGTCATACTTTTTCGAAAGTTTATCTGTCTTAATATTCTTATTTGATTCTGTTCGCCAAAAAGCCAAAGTTTCTATGCGATTCCACAATAAAGGGTGAATGATGTTACTTAGTTTAAGGTGTAACTTTAAAAGTTCTTTCTCTGTCTCGGCTAGAGGGTCTGCAACGGCAACTAACCAGGAGTTTTGGTTAAGTTCTTGCACATGATAGTCTTTGGCTAGGATAACTGAAACTTGGCACGTTCTTGGAAGGCGATTGATTAATCGTAGTAACTGGACTTCACAAACAGCGTCACTGTCTATTGGGTATGGCAGGATGTTGGAACATATTGGTGTTCGGCTGCTCAAAGATTTACATGATTACAAGTTGCGAATTGTGATATATAATAATGAATCATCGTTTAGCGCAATTAAATTATTTGTTATTGAAAGAATGTGGTGAAGACCTGTTCGATTATCCAAAATTGGTATTGGATATGAATGAAAGAGAATATATTTTTCTGGATCAACTAATGGGATTTCGAGAACAAAAATTACTTTTGAATCATATTGATATGCCTTTAGTTCTATGATTTCGAGCTTGCTTTGTTTCTTCAGAGGAGTCAAGGACAGCTTCCACTCCAGCTATTATTTCTTCTTTAGGGATTTCCTTAGGAGATATCGCAAAATTAAAACTCTTACTCAGTACGGATGTTTCACTTTCTGAGAGACTAGCATGATATATTATGTACTAATTTCTCGACGTCTACTGATGATCCTTGTGGCTGACTCGACTTTCTTAGAAGATTGTCATACTTTTTCGAAAGTTTATCTGTCTTAATATTCTTATGTGATTCTGTTCGCCAAAAAGCCAAAGTTTCTATGCGATTCCACAATAAAGGGTGAATGATGTTACTTAGTTTAAGGTGTAACTTTAAAAGTTCTTTCTCTGTCTCGGCTAGTTGTTGTCTAGTTTGATGATAAAAACTGCCAACAGTATAGAAGACAATAATCGGCAAATGTAAAATCGCAAAAACTCAAGCGCAATTAGCGCAACAACAACAGCACCATCCGGAAAACATAAATAACGACCAACGCCTGCGCAGATATAACCTTCGGCCCCGCGTGGGGGTATAAAAGGAAGCGTGGCAGTCACCAACACTTCAGTCTCTATTCGAGTCTAGTTCGAGAAAGAAAGCTTCGAAAATGCCAAATGTGATTTTGGCGAAACGTCAACAAAACTGTTCTTTTCAGTGCGACAGTAGTGAACGGATGTACACCCGGATTGAAAAAATTGTATTTTTCCATCCGTGAAGGAGTAAAAATCAACATTTTAAAAAATTATTTTATTACTCAAAAATACAAATTTAAATATATACATTTGAACTTGCAAAGTAACGTTTAACAAAATGAATTCGAGCTAGACTGAACTGTACTGAACTAACTTTATACAAAGAAAAATAACTATTTATATGTTTCGTTATGCTGACTCAGTGGGAACTGTTTACTTCGTTCTTGAACACTTGGGTCAGGACGTGGGTTCTGCTGATGAAGCTTTCTTAGTATAGACTTGTTTTCGTAAACAAGTAACACCTGCTGTTTATGAGAATAGGATGATCTACGTTGTTAACTGATATGTGATACTTTGTTATTGAGATAAGCTCGGCTTTCTGAATAACTGCGTTGGCGGGTGACAGCTGATAGTCTGGGAACCAAGGTTAGCATAACTTGTATGTTGAAATAGCTGGTGAAAATAAATATAGCAACTCCCCCATCAAGATGAAAGTTGGTACGTAGAAGCAACTTTCAAGCTGAATGTTTGTTCAGGTTAAGTTCTATTTCTTCAGATTTTTCTGTTGGTTCACCAACACGTATGTTTGGCCGCCTTTTTGGAAATATTCTTCTCCATTGTACAAAATTTGTTCTGGACTTTGGTGGAGAAGGTGGGTAGTCATCACTATTGGCATTGACAATTCCAATACTGAGGTTCTTAGGTTTTCTTCTATAACATTTACAAAATATGTACAGGATAGTTAGACTGATGATCAGAGCTATGGTCAGGATCGTAAACCAACCGATATGTTTCTTTACGAATGGTTGATTGATTAGTCTGTCCAACTGATCAGAATATTCATTTAATTTATGTTGAGCGATATTTAAGTTTTCTGTGTCAATGTGGTGTTAAGAGGCTTCAAGTCTGGTATATGAATTTTCTCAGGATAATGGCTGCAGCAATCATATGGAATTTGGATTGGAACGTTGCTGTAGGTAACATTATCATAAATATTTACAAATTTCTTCGCTAGAACTTTGGTGCTGCCAATAAATGCACTGCATTCTGGTTAAAGTTTGAATATGGCGTTGGTACTGATTGTTTGGGTAACAACGTCTCTGGAACCACATTTAATAGTCACAGGTAGAGGGTCTGCAACGGCAACTAACCAGGAGTTTTGGTTAAGTTCTTGCACATGATAGTCTTTGGCTAGGATAACTGAAACTTGGCACGTTCTTGGAAGGCGATTGATTAATCGTAGTAACTGGACTTCACAAACAGCGTCACTGTCTATTGGGTATGGCAGGATGTTGGAACATATTGGTGTTCGGCTGCTCAAAGATTTACATGATTACAAGTTGCGAATTGTGATATATAATAATGAATCATCGTTTCGCGCAATTAAATTATTTGTTATTGAAAGAATGTGGTGAAGACCTGTTCGATTATCCAAAATTGGTATTGGATATGAATGAAAGAGAATATATTTTTCTGGATCAACTAATGGGATTTCGAGAACAAAAATTACTTTTGAATCATATTGATATGCCTTTAGTTCTATGATTTCGAGATATTGAGCCACACTTGAAGGGTGAATTAACAAAGGTAAATTAGTTCTTTCCAATGATTGAGATATGTGCTTTAGTGATTCTATTAAGTCAAAAGGTGTAATAATTGAACTGTGTAAAATCCGTAAACGGGCGAAAACAATTGAATTTATAATACCATTCAAAGAATTTTCAAGAAATGAATAACTTTCCATTAATAGTTCGCAAATGTTTAATATTTCTATTTGAGAGGAATCATATTTCAGATCGTCAGAAATATCCAGTATTGATTTTCGAATTTCTATAATATCATTATTGAATGTTTCTTCGTCAATTTTAAGTTTCTGAATAGTTGAATTAAATTCTTTTATTACTGTGGTAGTTACTGAAATTTGATTTTTAAGAAGATTTTCGATTTGATATTCATCATGTGTCATTTTTTCTATACAGTCATTAAAATATTCGCCATCGGAGGCATCTAAGTTTCCTGTAATTGTTTTCCAAAATGTTCCTATACCATTAAAAATTCCACATTTTTCTCTAAGAATATATTTTTTAGTATCTGCCATTATCTCTGTATATTTTTGATTTACAGCTCCTGATATTTGTCTAAGGAGACTAATATGTATTAATACTTACGCCTTCGTTGATATTATTAATAAGGTTTTCTAAAACTCTATCATTATTTACAATTGTATCCTTAATTGGTTCTAAGTCTTTATATACAATTAATGTTCATTTGTCATTAGAGATTCTTATTTTTGCTTCTTCATGTAAGAAGACTCCTATCGTGTTGTTAATTGGACTTATGGAGTATTGGGACTGGACGACTGATGACAGTCCGAGGATGGTCCTGGAAGAGAAATTTGCTCGTAGTATGGTTTTAATCTATCAAAATTTATTTTAGATTCTTGTTTAGCATTAGGATTTAATAAGAGGGCTGAGTTTTGATGAATTTCGAAAGGGCCATTAAATTTGTTTTGAGCTTTATCTTAAATTTGGGATTCGCGTACATATACTTTTTCACCTATTTTATATTCATGAGGATGTTTGGGAACATGTTGATCAAAACGTTCTTTTGCTTTTTCTTTTTGTTGTTTCGTTTTATCACGAGCAGATTTATAAAGAAATTGCATACGATTGTTTAAATCACGTATGTATTTTGATATAAGGGTTTTCTCATTATATAGGATATCAGGGGGTCTAGAAGAAGTATGTCCGAAAATTAGTTCAAAGGGCGTAAAACCGTGGGTTTTATTTTTCGTGTTATTGTAACAAATAACAGCATACGGAAGTACGTTGAACGGATGTTCATGTGGGTTTTCGGTGTGATTAGCTCTTATCATTTCGCTAAGTGTAGCGTGAAATCTTTCTAGAGAGCCGTTTGATTGGGGGTGACCTTCACTTGAAAATGTTATTTTTATGTCATATAGTTCACATAGGTCTTTCATTAGTGTATTATTAAATTCACGGCCATAATCACAATGGATTCGTAGTGGGGTACCATAATGTTGGAAAAATAAAATAATAGTTTTTGCCGTTTTATCTTCAATTGGATAAGCTTGGGTAAATTTAGTAAGTTCGTCTCGTATTGTCAAAGCATAGTTCCTAGATGGATATTCAAATATATCGATATTTATTCATTCAAATGGTGTTTTCGGTGTTTCTGTTATCACTAAAGGGTTGCTTAAATTTTTTCGACATATTTTAATTTTTTTGACATGTTTCACAATTTTTTATAAAATTTTCTACATCTTTAATCATTCTGGGCCAATTATATTTTTCTTTGATGCGTCTTAGAGTTTCGTTAATTCCGCGATGTAAATTACTTTTGCCTAAATGGTATTGTTCCAATATAATTGGTATTTGGTTTTTATCTGGGATGGTTACAATATTTTGACAAATACATATTTTAATATCTTTGTCTGCAAAGATAAAAGCAAATATTTCAAGAATAGTAAGGTCTATTTTATTCTCGAGAAAATATGTTGACGAAAGGTCAAATTCGTTTTGTCCTGTATAAATAATATAGAAAAGATGTTGGACTACATTTTCTGGATCGAGTAACAAAGGAATTATTTAATATTTCCAATTTTTAACTGTTTTACTAGAGAAAATATTTAGTCTTTGTATTGAAAAATCTTTTTTTTCTTCTTTTTCTTCAAAAATGTTTTCTAATATTTCATGATGTAATTCTCCTAAATTCTTTCGTTGAAAAAAGGTTATTATGTTTTTATGTGATTTATTTAGAAGTTGTTCGTTTGAAGTTTCAATTTTTGAATAATCAATTAAAGATTTTGTTTCGTACATATTAGCAAATGTGTTGTAATCTTCGGTTATTTTTTCATCATCGAAATTTAAATTTGAGTTATTAGATTTTTCGTAATCGTCTTGATTTGTCGCAAAAATAGAGAGTTTTGATTGGAATTTTGCGCATTGATTAAAATAATTAATTTTAATTCTTGATAATGCGTCCGCGTTTTTATTGATCTTACCGGGTTTGTAAATTATTTCATACTTATATTCTTCGAGTTTAAGTCTCCAGCGTGCGAGTCTACTACCTGGGTCTTTAAAAAAAGCCAAGTAAGAGGGCGGTGGTCTGTGATTAGTTTAAATTTTCTGCCAAAAAGATACGGGCGAAAATGTTTTACTGCCCATACGATTGCAAGGAGGTCACGTTCAATAGTTGAATAATTTGTTTCGGCTTTACATAGGGCTCTAGAGGCATAGCCAATTGGTAAATATTTTCCTACAGGTCCTTGTGATAACACAGCGCCTATTGCCAAAGCACTTGCATCTGTGGTCAAAAGAAATGGTTCGTCAAAATTTGGGTATATAAGAATTGGGTCAGAAATTAGCAATTTTTTCAGTTCGTCAAAAAATTCTTTGCAATCAGAATCAAAGTTAAATTTTATTTCTTTTTTGAGTAAACGAGTAAGTGGTTTAGAAATTTTCGCAAAATTAGGAATGAATCGTCGATAATAACCTGCTAAGCCAAGGAAAGATTTTATATCCTTAGAATCTTTTGGTTGGGGAAAATTTTGAATACATTAAATTTTTGCTGGATTTGTTTTAACACCGTCTTTAGTTATTACGTGTCCAAGATATGCTACTTCTTTGCGTAAAAATTCGCATTTGTCTGGTTGTATTTTAAGATTAGCTTTTCTTAGTCATTTGAAAACTTCGCGTAATCGATGGATATGTTCGTCAATTGTAGCAGAATAAACTATAATATCGTCCATATAGACAAGACATCGTTCATTTAAGATTCCTAAAAGAATATTGTCCATTACACGTTGGAATGTAGATGGAGCATTCTTTAGTCCGAAGGGCATTCGTATAAATTCATAATGACCGTTTTCTACTGAGAACTGTTTTTGAAATATTTTTAGGATCTATCTCTATCTGATGGAAACCAGAAACGAGATCAAGAGTAGTGAAATATTGACACTGTCCAAGTTGGTCAAGTAAATCTGATATATTAGGAAGTGGATATTTATCATTAACAGTGGATTCGTTCAATTTTCTATAATCTATTACGATCTTCCATTTTTGTTTATTACTACAGTCGATTTTTTTGAGTACAACCCAAGCGGGAGATGACCAGGGAGAAATTGATGGTGTAATTATACCTTATTGTAACATGTTGTTTACTTGCGTTTTAACCTCTTGTTTATGTATTTGGGGATATCTATAAGATTTAGTAAAAATGGGCTTTGTATTATTCGTGTCTATCTTATGTTTGATTTCAGTTTTGAAGGAAAGGTTGTCAACTTCTAGATAGAGAATGTCTTTGAAATTGACACAAAGATTTGTGATTAATTCTTTTTCTTCTTCGTTTAAATGGTCAAGTCTAAGCTGGGATCTAATAGTCGGGATTCTATTTGAAGTTTGAAATTCGGGAGGTTCGGGAAAATTGAAATTAGGAAGTGTGTGTATCGAAAATGTATCTATTTCGATATTTGAAAAATCAGTTGTTTTTGGGATTGCATTCGCATTGATAATTGTCAAAAATTCGCCTTTTTGATTGACATGGACAAGGGCATTTGGGATATGTACTTTTTCTATTTCTTTTCGGGATAAAATAGCATCGGTATTGATTAGATGACATTTTAATTTAAAAACTTGTTCTGTTCTACCTTGTATAGTTATTTTATTTTTATTTGCCTCGTATGTTTCGAGTTCTGTTGAAGAGTAATTGTCCTCAACTTTATACAGTGGTAGTGTTTTAAAATTGGTAATAAGTTATTTATTCTTTAAATCGATCGTACATTCGTAGTGTTCTAGGAAGTCAAGACCTAGAATTCCGTCAAAATCAATGTCTAAGTTGTAAATATAGACTTTGTGAGGGTTACCGTTGTTAAAATTTATCAAAGTTGATTCAGTTATTAAAAGTTTTTGTTCGGTAATGCCTTGAATTGTTGCATTTTCGGGGAAACGATTTGGAAAGTTCTTTACTGTATTTTCTTTAAAAATTGAAATACCTGCACCAGAATCTATGAGTAGTTTGAAAGTATTTGTTGCGTCTTTAATATAGTTAAGATTTTTGGGATTTATCGCAAGGAAGGGATTTAAAGAAATTGTTGTTCGGGGAAATTGAGTGAGGGATTCATATCGTCTAGCATGAGAGTTTCGATTTGGGCTTGTATTTGATCTGTTTCTATAGGGGCTTGATTGGGTGGATGGTTTTGATTTGGGAATAAAAGAAAATTTCGATTTTCCTCGATTGGAAAATTTTGATAGTCTTCGATTGGTTCGTTAAAGTTTAAATTGGGATCTGGATTCTCATAAGAATTGTCGTATTCGTTTTCGAATAAAGTAGAGGGGTCTTCATAAGAAAAGAATGAGAGATCTAGGTAATCTTGTTGATAGTCTTGATAATAGTCATTAAAATATTTTTCTTGATTGTTATCAAAGCTAACTAAGTGAGCTTTAAAATTGGGATTTTTCTGAATTACTGAGGGTCGAGAATAATTAAAATTCGGTTGACGTTGGAAATTATTTTGATTTGATTGGTTATTTGTAATATTTGGGTTTTGCGTATTTGGGCTTCTTTGTTGTTGCATATTTGGTCTGTGTGACTGAAAAGAATTTGTTTGCGGGGCAAACTGGGGTCGCTGAATATTTGAGTTTTGGGAAAAATTGGGACGTGGTTGTCTGTTATTGGCATGGCATTGATTTGCTGAATGACCAATACGTCCACATTTAAAACATTTTTGTGTTTGAAAGTTTGGTTTTTTCAAAGGTTGATTGAATGGCTTTGGTGGGTTTGGTTTTGAAACTTTTTTAGATTGGAAATAGGACAATTGAAGTTCACGTCGAATACGTATTTGGGCTTCAAGAAGATCTCTTGGGTTACTGGCACGAATTATATGTCCAATACGGGGTTCGAGACCAGTTAAGAGGGTACTCAGGGACATGGATTCGATCAAGGTTATTTGAGCTTGTTTCTGTTGTGGGGTGAGATTAGACTTTTGTATATTAGCGTGCATTTTTGCATTTAGCACTTGAAGTCGGTTGAGGAAGGTTAAAGGACTCTCATTTGGTAATTGTTTGATACGTTGTAAGTCTTGTATTAAAGAAGACAAGTCTCGCGTATCTCCGAAGTCAGAATTTAAAAGTTGTTTTATTTCTAAGTAAGAAATAGGGTTGCGAGAGCTTATTAGCTGCGCTGCTCTTGCACGTAATTTATTTTTTATGTGGATTACTAATAAATCTTTTTGATCGCGTGTAGACATATTGTAAGCACAATCACAAGCACTGAGAAATGTTTGGGGAAAAATTTGATCACCATCGTATTCAGGAATTATCGAAAATATTTCAGATAATTTATACGGTTCAATTTCGGGTGTCTCAGGGACATTTTGTCTTTCGTTATCAGTCATGGTTGCTCAATATATCACAATATCAAAATGAAATAATATAGGCGCACAATATTATATAAAAAGGATACGAACTTAAAATTAAGAATTTAGGTTAATTGGCAGTACGTAAAGCAGTACACAAATCAACGTAAATTAAAGCAATACTAAAATCTACAAAATTCAAGTTGTTTTTTTGTCTTGAAATTTGTTTAACTGTATAATCAAAATTTGAAATTAAAATATTCTTTTGGATTTTTGAAATTGGTTTTTGAATTCAGTTTTTCGTTAACTAATTATCAAAATTGAAAAATCGAACAGTTTCCTTCAATTTGAATAAAATTTCAATATTTTTGGAAAATTGAAAAAAAGAAAATTAATAAACGAGATGATTCAGACTTACGTTACTAGTAGAAACATCAGACTTCGTCGTGTTCTCTGCAGCAAATTCTACCAGGGGTTTCACTAGGTGTTCCTAATCCATAGATTGACTGCGAGTTGGTGACGTCGGGTCGTGATTTTCTCTGTTTTTCTTGTTTTTCACAGGTTCTTCTGAACAATGGATTGGAATCCTCCGTCGACAGTTAGAGTGCACAAAGGCTTCGTGTTCTGTTAGACGCTTTCAGATCCTACCGACTGCGCCGGTTTGTTAAATCACTTTCTTGCCAAATTACTTTTTAAAAAATTATTTTATTACTCAAAAATACAAATTTAAATTTATACATTTGAACTTGCAAAGTAACGTTTAACAAAATGAATTCGAGCTAGAACTGTACTGAACTAACTTTATACAAAGAAAAATAACTATTTATATGTTTCGTTATGCTGACTCAGTGGGAACTGTTTACTTCGTTCTTGAACACTTGGGTCAGGACGTGAGTTCTGCTGATGAAGCTTTCTTAGTATAGACTTGTTTTCGTAAACAAGTAACACCTGCTGTTTATGAGAATAGGATGATCTACGTTGTTAACTGATATGTGATACTTTGTTATTGAGATAAGCTTGGCTTTCTGAATAACTGCGTTGGCGGGTGACAGCTGATAGTCTGGGAACCAAGGTTAGCATAACTTGTATGATGAAATAGCTGGTGAGAATAGATATAACATATATATATATATATATATATATATATATATATATATATATATATATATATATATATATATATATATATATATATATATATATATATATATATATATATATATATATATGTTAAACATACTGTCTTTTCATTTTTGTTTGTTCCACCATATTGGATTCCTACCAATATTTTACCATTTTCATTCTACCTATGCCACACTTGACTTTTTGGCATAATAAAATAAATTTTGGTACGTCATATTGAATTCGTACCAGTTGGCCGCTATTTTGTTTCGCCACCTTAAATTGAAACCCATATTATTAGTCTTTACCTACTCCGCAGATAATTCCCAGATATTAAGTTTCTAACTGGTTTTCGTTATCTATCCTCTTGTTGTTATGTTGGTGTATTATTTAGGGTTAGGATCCAGTAAAAAAACAAGCCTTTTTTAAATGTCTACGTTTCGCAACTTTATAGTTGCATCCTCAGGATACAGATTTAATTTCCTACATGAAACCCATATTGTCAGTGTTTACCTACTCCGTTGGTCTGCAGATATTTCCTGACCCCAAATAATACACCACTCTAGCAACAAGAAGATCGTTAGCGAAAACCATTTAGAAACTTAATATGTGGGAAATATCTGCAACAGAGTCGATAAAGACTGATAATATGGGTTTCATGCAGGACATAAAATCTATATATGTGTCCCGAGAATGCAACAATAGAGTTGAGAAACGTCGACAATTTAAAAAAAAGACTTGTTTTTATTACTGCATCCTAACCACACACAATACACCACTCTAACATAAAAATAAGAGAATCGTTTACGAAAACCGTTTGAAAACTTAATATCTGGAAAATATATGCTGCGGATCAACGTAGTAAGTACAAACTGATAATATGGGTTTTATGCAGAACATAGAATCTATATATTATGTATCCTGACGATGCAACAATAAAGTTGCGAAACGTCGACAATTTAAAAAAGCTATTTGTTTCTTTACTGGACCCCAAATAATACACCACTCTAACATAACCACAAGAGGACGTTAAAGAAAACCATGGAAACATAATAGCTGGGAAATATCTGCGGACGAACGGAGTAAGTAGACTGATAATATGGGGTTCATCCAGGATATAGAAACTATGTTCTGAGGATGCAACAGTAAAGTTGCGAAACGTCGACTGCTTATAAATAGACATTTGTTATTTTACTGGACCCTAATTCCAAATAATACACCACTGTAACATAACAACAAGAGGTTTTTTAACGGAAACCATTTAGAAACTTAATATCTAGGAAATATCTGCGGACCTACGAAGTAGGGAAAGACTGATAATATGGGTTTCCTGCAGGATATAGGATCTAGATGTGTCCTAAGGATGCACAAATTAAGTTCTGAAACGGCGATAATTTAAATAAAAAAGACTTTCTGGACCTTAACCTCAAATAATACACCACTCTAACAATTTTTTTTAACATTGTTCAGCCATATTGGATTTTTACCAAAATATTACCAGGTCATCCTCATATGGCCCTTAATTTTTGGTCAAAATTTGAAGACAATCGGGTAAGTAGTATTTAAGCTATGTCGCGAACTGACAGACAGACCGACGAATTTGATAAAATATGTTTTTGGCATCTAGGGACGTTAAAACGTGAATATATGTAAAATCTAGAGGGTAAATTTTTCATGATTACAAAATTTTTATTCGGCCTCAATTTTGTTCCGCCATTTTGAATTAGTAACTAGTTTTACTAGTTAAGCACTATACCACAGTTAGTTATGGCACACAATTTGCAATCATTAAGTAGTTTCTAGTTTTCTATTTTGTGGCGCCATCTTGGATTCGTACCAAAATTTTACTAGTTTATTCCAACATAATAATTGATGTTTATGCAAAATTTGAAATAAATTCGACAACTAGCTTTTTCATAATATTTTTTCTTAACATTTCACTAGGCCACCATTTTGTTTTTGCTATACTCGATGTTTACCAAAATATTACCAGATCATCCCCATATGACTTTTCACTTTTTATCAAAATTTGAAGTCAATCAGGTTAGTTCAATGCCGCGAACTGACAGACTACCAGACTACCGACAGACGGGCCGACGGAATTGATGAAACACATTTTTTGTCGTCTAGGAACGCTAGTACGTGAAGATATATATAAAAAACCTGAAAGAGTGGGTGATTTTTTTCACGATTACAAACATTTTATTTGGCCGCCATTTTGTTCCGTCATCTTGAATTAGTACCATAGTTTTACTAGTTGACCTCTATACCACAGCTAGCTATCGTACACAATTTCAAATTAATTCATTAAGTAGTTATTCAGACTGAATTTTTAAATATTTTATTAAGCCGCCATTTTGTTCTGCCATCTTGGATTCGTACCAAAATATAACAAACAAAATATAACAATTGAATATTTGATGTTTTTGCAAAATTTGAGATAAATTGGATGAGTTTTGTCATAATAATTTTTTTAATATTTCACTAAGCCGCCATTTTGTTTCGCCATATTTGATTTTTATCAAAATCCTACCACCATATGACCCTTAATTTCTGACAAAAAGTCAGTTGGGTAAATAGTCTTTAAGCTATGCCGCGAACTAACAGACAGGCAGAAAGACCGACGGAGTTCATAGAACATATATTTTGGCATTTAACGACGCTAAAACGTGAACATGTGTAAAAATGAGAGGGAAACTTTTTCACGATTACAAATATTTTATTTGGCCGCCATTTTGTTCGGCCATCTTGAATTAGTACCACTATTTTACTAGTTGATCCACAATTAGTTATTGTACACAATTTGAAATCAAACCATCAAGCAGTTTTTTCAGGCTGTATTTTTAAATATTTTATTAAGCCGCCATTTTGTTCCGCCATCTTGGATTCGTACCAAAATATTATCAGTTAATTCCAACATAATACTTGATGTTTTTGCAAAATTTGAGATAAATTGGGTTAGGAGTTTTTTAATAATAATTTTTTTAACATTCACTAAGCCGCCATTTTGTTTCGCCAAATTTAATTTTTACCAAAATATTACCAAGTCATCCCCATATAACTCTGAATTTTTGACCAACATTTCAAGACAATCGGGTAAGTAGTTTTTTAGCTACGCCGCGAACAGACAGACAGACCGACGGAATTGAGAAAACATGTTTTTCATCATCTAGGGACCCTGAAAAAATATGAAAAAATCTTAAAATTTGATATAAATACCCTTTATTTTTAACAATACTCGAAAAAATATGATACCTTGTCTTACGAAGCTATGTATTCCTATTATCCACTATGAAATAGAGGGTTCTCCATCTCTCTCTAACACAATGCGTCTTATAGAAGGATTTTTGTCAAATTTCTCAGGTGTATAATCGATAAGAAGAGACCCATTCGATGAACATTTAGTATAAGGGTTCGACCATTTAAAAGAAATGTAAGTTGGATTCATTTTTGAATTTATTTATAAAATATTTTAAAATTTGATAATACCAAAAGACAGTAGAGTAAAAATGCTACAACTATGATATTTTAAAGTTTTTTCCATTTCCAAAAATATAGGCCGTAGGTGGGTTTCAAAACAAAATGAATAACCCGCTACAGGGTATCCCATTTTCGGCACTTTTGCGGGGTATTTTCTGTATTGTTAAAGATAGAGGGTTGCTAGAGAGTATGCTACTTCTTTGTGAAGCACTTTTTTTTGTTTTTGAGATACAGGGCGTTTTTGAAAATGTTGCATTTTCAGACACCCCTCGATTTCTATCAGCTATCTGATATATCAAAAAGGCGAAAACTGTTACTTATATTATGACTTTCTCCGCAGAATTTAGTGCCGCTTTCAGAATAAGAATGTCAGGTCAAAAAGTTATCGGACCATACTTTATTTTTTTTAAGTGAGGCACCCGGTATATTTTTCTTTATATTTATTAGGAATAATGTGGGATTTCCAACAATATATACATGTATGGAGTTATTTTGAAAAACAAGCTCAAAATTCGAGATTTTCTAAAATTTTCTTTTGTGTCCAATTAATAGGTAGTAGGCTATGGCTAAAATGTATTAAAAAGAACAGCATAGATTTTATAGAGGAGCATTCAATAACGTCTGCCATCCGCTCCTGTTGAAGAAAGTATCCGAAATTGGCATCACCGGAAGTTACCGTGGATCAAATCATACCTCTCTGAGCGTCGACAATATGTACAGATCTGCGGCTATTTATCCCGAGAAATCATGGCGACTTCTAGAGTCAACAACAAAGTTGCGTCCTGGTTTGGAGCATCTTGCTTTCTCTTATATGCGGACGACTTGAAGTTTTACAATATTGTCGATGGTAGTGCGAACTCACAGCAGACTTATCTTGACTTTTTTGCTTCCTGGTGCACTAACAACCTATTAAAGATCAATGTATCCAAGTGCAAGGCAGTTAGCTTTTATAAATGTGTGAATACCTTACCCTCCACTTATAAGGTATACAGCGAACCCATTGAGACCGTAAATAACATAAACGACTTGGAAACTATTTTCCATCAGAAGTTGTCCTTTACTCAGCACATAGATAGTATTATACTTAAAACCTTCAGATTGTTGGGTTTTATCAAACGTAATACAAAAAACATTAACGATACCAAAGTAAGTATGTGTTTATACAACTGCCTTGTACGCAACGTCCTCGAGTATTGCTCAGTTATTTGGACTCCGAGCTATGCCACCCATAAAATTAGATTGGAATAGGTTCAAAACCGATTCATCAAGTGCCTATTGTTCAAACACCAATTTCCTTATTCAGATCTTCCCTACGAGACTAGATTATTATTGTGCGGATTGTGGAATGAAGAGTCTAGAAAAGAGACGTAATGATGCACTACTTCTCTTTGTGTATAAACTCATGAACAATATGATCGTCTGCTCTGAACTTTTAGGGTAAATATCACTACTGGTTTCTACTAGACGTACAAGGCAGCAACTACTATTTTACGAACATCCGCACGGAATAAATTACGGACTCAATGCTTTTGTTGACAGAATGTTGCACAACTACAACCGGTCCTATTCCGACCGTGATATCTTTAATTCTCGTTTATTGGGGATAAAAAGACAAATTTTATATAAATACCTTGAGTTAGATTTTACATATTTTGCTGTATTTTAATTTGTCTTCTATCTTTCTTTTTTTTGTTTGTATTCATAAGTAGAACATTTCAACATCAACTTATACTATTTGGAATTATCATTTCGTAGTGTATTTAATGAATAAATAAAATTAAGTAAAAAACAAAATTCATGTAAGTAATTAATTATTAAACTAAAGATGTAATACTTTCAAGTTTAATTCAAATTCTTAATTATTTATTACAGCATTTTAATTTAATTATTATAACATTATTGAATTTTATTCAAAACAAAATAATAATTACCTATCTTACTTAAAACTTAAGTTAGGAAAAACCAAAAGAAACAAAATTTTCAAAAGTGGTTTTGAAAATGACGGCTATTATCCCTTATGCAAAATTGGCACATTTTCGTCATTCTTCTAATATAGCGTTCAAAAGAATCATAGGCCTTCTTTGCAAATTTCGGAAAGTTAAATCGATTGCTCCGCTACAGACTGATATTGTGTTTTAATATTTTATTTTGCATGAACCCCCATAAGAAAAAAATCTAAAATCAAAAGATCCGGAAATCGAGGGGGCCATCTTAAAGGTCTGAGTGTACCAATATATCTTTGAGGAAATTTATCTTCTAAAAATGCCCTTAAAAGCGCAGAGTTGTGGCTTGAGGCACAGTCTTCTTGAAGATAAACGGCATTATAAAGTGCCAATGGAACACTTTCCATCAGTTTTGGAAGAACTTCCTCAAGGATTTCTAGGTACCGACGCGATGTGAGACCTTCAAAAATTCTATAATTCTTGTATTATGGCGATTAAAAATGCCCTCACTTGAAAAATAAGATTCTTCGGGTCAGATAACGAGTCTGCCAAAAGATTCATCAGTATGGATTTGTTGTAAATACCACTGGCAAAGTAGCTCGGCATCGCCGAGGAGTAAATTTGAAATATGTGAATTTATATAGGTGATACTTATATTTTTGCAAATTTCTTTGAACATCAGACTTGGATACACCAGTTGCTTCCTCTATTTTGCTGGCAAGAAGATGAAGGCGTCGCTTCTACATAACCTAATACGTTTATTTCTTCTCTCTTTCTATCTTATTTGGTGTATGCTACTAAATTTGATTTAAGACGAGCAAATATGTCTTTGAAAGGTTGCTTTCTCTCTGGATATCTAATATGAACAAAAAAGAACTCCTAAGATATCATAACCATGGCGTTCAAAATACGTTACCTTTGTAAAATAATTCCGAAGCTTGGGGATATTCATTAGATTGTATGAAACAAACTAACATATCAAAATTTTCATTGTCCGCCATTATTGTAAAAAAAGTAAATTAAATATAGTATATACTTAAACAGAAACACCAAAACAACAAAAATATTTCACTAATAATCAAAAACTGACAAAACCGCAAAGTTTTTGACATGTTGCTTTTTGTTCCAAATAAATTAGCCATAGCCTACTACTTACTAATTGGACACAAAAGTAAATTTTAGAAGTCTCTCGAATTTTGAGCTTGTTTTTCAAAATAACTGCATACATGTATATATTTTTGAAAAGTCCACATTATTCCTAATAAATAAAAAAAATAGTTTACAGAGTGTCCCATTTAAAAAAATAAAGTATGGTCCGATAACTTTTTGACCTGACCCCCTATACTTATTATTAAAAGGTCATATAAAGAACAGTTTCCGCCTTTTTGATAAGTTAACGTTTTTAAAAGCGCTCTGTATCTCAAAAACCAAAATGCTATGAAAATTCTACTGGCGCCATCTTTAATTATGCAAAGAAGTAATACACTGTGGAGAAAACCCAACGCTCTATCTTTAAAAATACGGGAAATACCCAGCAAAAGTGCTGAAAATGGGATACCCTCTACATATGACAAATTTCAGCTGAATCGAACATCAGAAAGTGCAAGAATTCTTAATATAATAGTATAAATTACAAGTATTTGAAAGTTAAAGTTTTCAAACGCGGATTGAGGCGTTTAGCACGAGGAGATTAGCCGAGTTTAGATACCCTTCCTAGTTTGAAAAGGATCACTTTCACATGAGTAATTTACATTATTTTCCCTAAGGCTGCAAATAATCTTCAGCAGGACTCTTTGTTTATTTTTCAACACTAACGAAATTGTTTTGAACATTAGTGTTGAAAAATTGTTTTCGACTATAGTATTGAAAAACCGAGTATTTTATTTCCGTTGATTAATTGTAAATAAAACAAGTTAAAAGTATAGGCTTTGCTTTTTCAGCTTTCTTTTGATTCCATAATCTTACATGTATTGAACAATTATTTCAAGGCACCTTATAGTCAAGTTACGAGCTTTTTTGCCAGTTTCATCTGTGGTCGTAGGAAATAATATATTTTGCAACAAGTGTCGGAACACGCACATTTCATACGAGTGTGGAAATTTGGTGTTACGAGCCGAAGGCGAATGCAGCAAACAACATGAGAATGAAATGTGTTTTTTCTTACGTATTTTACACATACTTTTTCTATAACTGTGTAGGAAACTATCTGAAATTTAAATTAATTGTAAAATTACGGCCTTGCATTGAACATTTTCTCATTTCTCAAGATATCACGTCACACTGTGCGAAATAATATTTCCTACAGTCTGTCGTGGCGCCACACTGTAGCCGGGAGGTGAACTAGTTACACATCTTAAGTAGTTCTGCTGTTGGCTACAGTGTAGCGCCAAGATAGATTGTGAGAAATATTGCATGTTATTTGATGCCACATCGTGAGCAGTGGCGGATCGTAGTTTTCGGGGGCCCTATAGGCTAATTGAATTTTTAAGGCCTCCCCATAGCTCTAGAAAAGTTTCTTTTTGGCATTGACAGTTATTAGACCACAACGGAAAAATTAAGCTGAATAATATTAAGGCAGAAATTTATTACAGAATTAGTAAAAGTTTTTGAAAATCGACAAATAGATTGCAAAAAAGAAATCGAAAATAGCTGATGACTAAAAAAAGCTCAATCCACTTGTAAATAAATGTACCTCAAACGCAGGGCCGGAAAATATCAGATAACTAAGAAAAGGTCATTCATACTCCTGAGGGGGCCGTTGTTTCCTCGATTGTCCTAGGCTTCTACTTTATGGGAGATCCGCCCTCCATAATCCGATTTTATACGGATTATATGCACTTCATATGAGTCGTAGAAACACTTCCGATGTATTTCGCACTGCCGATTACGAATCAAGGTAACGATGTAACGTCACATGCTACCGGCTGCAAGCACAAGAACATACTGTTTGTCATGTCTGTCTAGGTCTATCGTCAATATGAAGGACATGTGCAAATTATGAAGTATAGAGAAAAATACCGAGGAAAAACAAATTTATCCAACAAAACAATCGAACTAATATCATCAATAAAGAAACACCGATGTTGGCGGTAAAACAGGAATTAACATCGTGGCTCCAGGTATGATTTTGAATGGCAATCGTGCATAATTTTATTTATTATTAATTATTATAACTTTAATGATTAACAAACCTGGTGTTAACCTAACGGAACGGGTTGTAAAGTTTCCTGTTGGTAGACGGAATGAGACTCGTTGTTATTAACAATAATTCTATTAAGAACACTGATATGAATAATGTACAGTCCAAGGGCTGGACCCACAAGGTCCACCCTTGCCCTTACTACCACTTTGGTTAAAAGCTAGCGTATATCTCCATATGGGTGAATGCGTGATGTAGGACACCGTTACCAAGAGCGCGATGCAGCGTCAGCGTGCTCATTCTGCTTTTATTATGAATATGAAGTAACTTTAATGCCAACAACTAATACAGGGTGTCACTACACTACACCTTCCCCCTTTTGAAAGAATGATTATACTTGTTGAATCATTCTTACAACAACCTAACACAAAAGTAACAAAAAAAAAATCGTTATAACTAATCAGCTTTTGACAAAACTTATACATTTAACATACTATTTAAAATGTGACAGGTAATGGCTTTCACTATGCGCACTTGTGAAGGACACTACTGTGTAATGAGTTAATTGATGCTTCAATGAATGGTTTGTTTGTTTTTTATTGTTAATATTATATGAGTGTTTCTTGTATAGTTTTGTCAACCAATAAAATATAATAAAATAAATATAAATAAGCAATATAATAATATATAATATAATAATCTATGAATAATAAAATAAAACCAATACGCAATATAGTATATAATAAAATTCCAAGTTAAGTATAGTCAATAATTATACCCAAACACCTACAATAAGCCAAACAATAATTACAAAGTTTATATATATGCATATAGTCGGGTGTGCGCAAAAAGGTAATATAAAATGTAAGTTTTATTATTCAAAATTCATTATGTACCTATTATAAGTTACACATTAAGTGATTAAATTCGACAATTCGAATATTTTTGTATTATTGACAAGGAATAGAGTGTATATAATTTTTAAAGTCATATCCGAATAGATGCAGTTATTATGTATATTTTGTTCAGGCTCAAATTATTATGTAATATTAGCTTGTAATTACAAAAACAAATTATTACTAGATTGAGATCATTAGATGCTCATTTTTATTGTGTCGTAGGTAGCTTAATCAAAAAAACAAATATTGTCGTTACTTTTACTGATTATAACTAACGTTTTTTTTTATTATTATTATTATTAATATTATTATTATTATTATTATTATTATTATTATTATTAGCGCATTTGTAATTCCTTTCTTCAAAGATTTTAAAATCTCTACTACTTATCTTATACTTTACTTACTTTGTCCGTTATTCACTTTATATATTATATTTTCGTATTTTTGCATGCATTTCATTAATATATTTACATTATAGTTTTTTCCAGTTCCCTCGGCGACGTACCTAAGTCAGACGCTGATCGGGATTTCTGGCTTACTATATATATATATATTTTTTTTTTTTTACAGTCCACTTTAACAGTATCTATTAATACTTTTGACGTCTTGAATTCAATGCTTCGTACGATTTAAAACTAGATTTTTGATATGTATATAAGAAAACCGTTATTAGACTGCGGGTACCCTATTGTGCAATAAGCACTACTTTCATCATTTCTCGTATTATTTTTAGGCACATGCACTCCCTTTCATCAGCCTACATACCTAGCTTCGGTAATGGCGCTAACGCCCAGCTTACCATTAATGAGTGGGAAAGTGCTCCTATTTCTTTTCTTTTTACTTTCTATGCAGACCAGCTAATATCTATACGCGTTTAGAAATTTTATACATTTTCGGGTGATCAGACCAATCCTGTATAATTTCTAACAATTTAAGTATGATATTAACTGTTGCACATTCCATTTTATATACTCATACATTCTTTAACCATTCTCATCTATTTTGCCATTCCTAACAACAAATTTTTGCTCATCAGCCATTCATTAAGGCCAAGCAATATTTCCTCGAAAAAAAATCTAACAATAATGATCAAGTTTTGTTTTATCAGCGCTAATTTTTTTTTGTTAATATTTAGGTAAATACGGCTTAATTTCACAACTTTCTTAAGTAGAAGTAACTTTACACATATACGCTGAGCTACTGTCTAAGTTCTTAGAATTTTAATAAAATAAGCTTTTCGTTGCGTAAGCGTTAATAATTTTCCCTTTTGGTTTATTAATGAATTTACTTATTTATGTCACAGAATTATGGTAAAATTCGACTTCAAATTTTTAATGCTCTAATAATTATTGAATGTATTAGAAATATAATTGAATATGTTTTGTATCTGAATTTTGTGCTAGCCACCTAACGTTTAGCCAGCATAAGCTGCATAATCTGCTCTTATTTATTTTTGTAACCCTATTTAGTTATCTCGGGGTTGTCAAGTATTTTTTTTTTTGGGGTTTCTAAAAATTTTCTTTAAAAAATATTTCAATTTAATACGAAAATATCGTTTAGAAAAAATCCACTTGAAATTAAAAGAAAGAAAATCTGGGGGATTTTTTTTTTCATAAATATGGCGAATTTGTGGAATTATTCAGCTGTGCCTGGGGATATTCAGCGAGGCAACATGGCAACGTTGAGACATCTAAATACTTTGGTAGACGTTGCTCGATTTTGATTAAATAACACATACAATGACGTAACCAAGGGGGCTTTTCTTTGACGATGTGTATGTAATTAATTACTATATTTATAATACCTATTTATTATTAATATACTTATTATTTATTAATATTAAATTATTTATTAACATTATTATTTATTATTATTATTTTATATACTTCAAAATCAGGATAGCAGATACGCCAAGGGGTTTACTAGCATACGGTCAGATTAGCAAGTTCTCTAGTATGGATATGTTGCCGAAGGAGCAACTGAATGATGTGTGAATTATATTGCTTGCAGCTCAATAATCATGAATTTCATAAATATGACCCAATGCATATGCTGCATATTATTTAATGTATCTTCTGATATTAATTACCAATAATTTCAGATATATAAAAGTAAATCTTATTTATTCTGTACATTTTACCAGAACATTTACGTCATGTTAAGCGTTAGTGTACTTTTATAATCAATAATTATTATAAATTATATTTATTTAACATCCAATATAAGAATAGATTAACACATTAAATAACCTTGTTTAATTGCTGGAATGCAATTAGTTGACAAAATCCACCATCAAAATCACCATATCAGCAGAAAATCTAGGACTGTGTTTGTTGCAACAAGTGTATTTGTAGGCTATGAACCTAATGAGCTCAAGTTTTAATACATAATGAAAAATTTATAAAATTATTAAACTTTCTTGGAAGTTCAAGCATCTAATTTAGCTTTTATTACTATGCAATATTAGTCTTAAAACATTTTATATTTTAAAAATTATAAATTAGTAAAAATAATCAACTAGCTAGTCTTTATTTAGCACAATTTCTTCCTTAAAATATATAGAGAACGAAAAATCAACCAAGAATTAGTTATTAAGCTGACGAAATTACAAAAATAAGACGGGGTCGTCGATATTTGATTTATGAAGTGAAAAGGCTTATTTTACCAATGACGTTTTGAATTAAATTTCAATTATCGTAGTTACAAACAAGTGTAATACATATTTAACCTATGAAAACTGACCATTCTTAGTTTGGGTTAGTTATGAATTAAAAGCCCATTTGTCAGTCTATGTGACAACCAAAAATATTTCGTTTTAGTAAGTCATGGTTAAGTAATCGTATCGAAAGTTTAAGCGAGACTCCTGTTCAATCAACCATTTATTATACATTAAACCATGTATTTTTAGTCATTCTTAGATTTCATATTTATATTGATTTTGAACCAATATAAGTCTAAATCAAAATGAAGCAATAATATGACAACTGCAAAGCTAAAGAAAATTTTAGGTAGTTACTTATTTAGAAATTTACTTATTTTGAAGTGGCCAAAAACTTATTTTTCATTTACATTGAGCAATAAATTAAATAATAACTACTTAGTTTAGTAAGACGTGACAACGCATTGTTTTGGAATGCAATAATTGTTTTAGTAGGTAACAAAAACAAAATAAGTAGGTTAGCCTGACTTTGCTTAGTTATTCACATTTTAAATATTACTTTGTTTGCTTATTATTCGCAATTCATCTGATTGATATGTAAAATATCATTTTCTTAGACAAAAGATGTTTAATAAAATAGCGTAATCAATGATAATTACACCAGCGTTATCCATCTACAGCACTAGCCGTTTTCGCATAACTCTACGAACTTTAAAAAATCATATAGGATAATCAGCATCTAATGTCCAATATGTCTGTTTTATTTATTTATTTATATAAAATATTTTAATATGATTACTTGTCAGATAGCAAGATTAAGATAAACATTATAATTATTAATTAGCACTTGCTTCTAGTTCGTGAATTAAACTTCTTAGGTTTGGTAATACTCATTATTTTTAAAATAAAATATACCTCCTATTAAATATATATACGTTAATATTCGTATTTTTATGCAATATTACACCCTAATCTAAAATTTAACACTACTTAATAAAAAGATTTAAACACGCCCTTATGTTCCAGATGACCATTGAGAATTAATTATTAATTATTCTAGTACCTTATGCCCACACTCGATTTTGCGACTTTTAGTTCCTTATCATATATTTACATACTTTAAAACTCTACAAATTCCAGTAACTTCTACATTTCCATTTCCATATTATATAATTTCTTTTTTGTATCTTGCACCTAAAAAAAGCTAAAAAATAAAAACTCGTTCTGGTCCATATTATGGTGGTCTTCATCATTCAGTTCTTAATTTATCAAATTTGGCCTTGTTATCTAGTGAAGTGCTCTTTGGCCTTCTTTCGCCCATATATACAGTAATATTTCAGCAGGCTGGATCTTTTAAGGCACTTACGGCAGGTTGTCCTTACGGATCGTTTAAGGCAGGGTCGCCATGTAAAGTTTCCTGTTGGTAGACGGAATGAGACTCGTTGTTATTAACAATAATTCTATTAAGAACACTGATATGAATAATGTACAGTCCAAGGGCTGGACCGACAAGGTCCACCCTTGCCCTTACTACCACTTTGGTTAAAAGCTAGCGTATATCTCCATATGGGTGAATGCGTGATGTAGGACACCGTTACCAAGAGCGCGATGCAGCGTCAGCGTGCTCATTCTGCTTTTATTATGAATATGAAGTAACTTTAATGCCAACAACTAATACAGGGTGTCACTACACTACAGGGTCCACTAATAGTACAATTTTGTTAAAAAAAAACTAAAGCTCCTTGTTTTAATATAGATACACTTTTTTACATCTCCTAAAAAAAAGCCTAACCAAGGTATAATCCAATCTACATACAAAATTATAACTTAAATAAAAATAAAAAAAATCAAGGCCCGAAACGGTTTTAGAATATACATCTTTTGCAATGCAACTCCGTCACCCTATCACTAAGCTACAGGGCTTCACAAAGAAACTTGTAACAAACGTTGTTTATACTGCACTGAAATTAAATATATATTATTGAACGGTCGCAAGGTACGTTATGATTGGCCAATACGTCACGTGATACAATCGAGGATTTTAATTAGCGTAGAGTTACGATGTTAATTTCTGCGGCTGAAAACTACCACATCAAAGTCTTCCGGTTCGTCTCGTCGAAGGCAGACCTCTGTGTTATTAACATAGGTGGGTCCACGTGTTCGGTTTTGCCGCTTTTTTTTCGGGGGGAAACGGCAGACTCAACCGCTCAGTGTAGAAACTAACGACCCCGCTAGAAAATGAGCAGACGCTGTGAACGTGTGAGGCCTAGTGGTTCCTGCATTCTATCTCGTTCGTCTGCCGCAGTTCTACAAAGAATATTAGCGTAATGGCCGCTACGCGGCGGGAGTAAGGGGGGTAAGAGGAGAGCTTGAAAGAAAGGGTCATCTCGTGATATCAGTAGTACTCTCAAGGGGCATATAATGGAAGCCAAGATGCATTTCAGATATTAAAGAGGAAAAATTAAGAAGTATTTTAATCAAGCTGCTGATGATAGGTATCTAAGATATGGAAACTTCCAGACAAAAGCCTAGATACCACCGAATGTGCTGACGAAATGGCCCAATAGGAGCTGAGCATCAAAATAATCACTAAAGAAAGAAAAAGAACTCTATCATACAACTCATACAAGTGCAAGTGCCTCCTGGGCGTCAGTAGCCTGATTATAGCGAAGCCTAGTGGAGGCAGCAGAACATGGGGTAAAATTAAATAAGTTTGTTTACATTTAAAACTATGTGGTTTTATGGCTATAATGATTGTTTATGGCTTTAATGATTTATCGACGAACCTGAGCTAACCTAATGCTAACCGGACAGATCCACCTAACAGTATATAAGTTATGTAAAAAACAATCTTGTTTTATTAATATAGACTTGGTTTTGTTGGCTTACCGCGAGCCTTATCTTAACCTGGGATAAATTCCCATTTTTATTAATTATAAGTTTTGTTTAAAAAAAAGAACGCCAACCTTCAGAATGGGGATTCGCATGCATCTGCGCCGAATCCAAAGTCGAGTATCTTGCTGACTAGCTAGGAAGCCCATGCTGAACATCCAACAAAAGTTCTTTATACTCCGCTTAAATAAACGAAGAACCAATAGGAATACAGATAATGATAGAAGGTAGTATGTTATTTTACCATCTGCTGCGCTGTAATCAGGAGCCGTCCTTGGTATAGTCCGACACACGAAAAATGGTCATGACTATCTAATACCTTTATACTTTATGCCTGCTTATGCATCTATTTTGGCTAATAAACCATTCCGGTCCAGAGAGGTAGTAGGAAGATTGAAACAATGTTTATATATGTACGTACAAAAATGTATTGCGTATTGCTGACTTTGACATAAATTATTGATATGCGGAAAAGTAATAAGCAGTACTATATAATTTTTATTATTTTGCTCCAAACAAAAAAGGTTATTCCGATATCTTAAAAACTAAAGAAAACAAAAAAGAAGTGGAACGTATGCGTAAAATGGATCATCTCAATCAATGATTTAATTACTGATCTCAATAGTCTGAATCTGTACTATCACTAACATCCACTAATATAATTAAAGATTTTACGTTTTCCCAGTATTTTTTATAATTATGGTATTAATTCACATTGAGTTTTAATTACTTCAGTAACATTATTCTGACTTTGTTTTTTAATTCAGTCCATAGAATTTCTATAGGATTCAAATCGCAGTTTTAGGGGGGCAATCTAAGTGGTATGTTACCGGATGCTTTTATAGCCTCATCAACGCAATATGTTTTTTCATACGATTTTGTTTTTAGTACCTCAACTAGTTGGTTGTATAATTTTCTACAAAATAGAGGTCGTATTGGCTAATTTGCAGCACCTTTTTTTGCTACTTGTGGTTAGTACTTTTTCAGCTAAGGTGCTGTGATGGCAGCGGCGGCTCGTGGATTTAAGAACGGGTGAAGCGCATTGTAGCTAGGTGCATAGCATCGCAGGTGAAAATAACGCCGCAGACGAAAATTTTTCGGGGTGTCACGCACAAAATAATCTTTTAATGAGGTTACTTATCCATAGCTTTAGAGCGTTTTTTAATACTTAGGGGAAATAATATGAATTTATAAGATTTTAAATATATTTTTTTGTTCTTAAAAAACAGTTATGTAGGTATATCTTAAAGGTAATTTCGATTGGATCCGATCGATACAAAACTGCTTCCGTCTCCGATGATCCGAATGCACTAGTTTACATTAATTCTATAACAAGCGAACAAGCCCCTGCAGCAGCAGTTTTATGCCGCTCCCATCTCTATTTGGTTTACGGATATTTACCATTGCGTTGCCATAGCAACTTCTGTAAACAAATCTAAGCGCGAAACCCGGCGAAGTAGTCTGATGCGGCATTAATTACTGCTAATTGTGATACCCCAACGGGTTGCTCTTATGAAAAGGTGTTCAGCGCACTACGTTTTTAAGTTATTATTATTTTGTGAATATATAGTTTTGATAGAAAATAACGGTATTATTAAGTAAATAATGTGAATTTACATAAAACATACTACATTTTTATAATAAAAATGTAGATTATAAAATGATAAATATTTTAAAAAAATCTTTATTTTTAAGTAATTTGATTGGACTGGCGAACCGCCGCTGTGTGATAACTAGCATTATCATAAACGACTGCACTGCCTGGCGGCATATTCGGATGAAGAGAATTTTTCATCCAATTTTCAGAAAGTTCACTTATCATGTCTTGATGTTCGTCTAACGAGGAGTCCTTAATATTTTTTGCTGAAAGTAGGAAAGCGTTGGGCACCCAGCCATCCCTCGAGCCTCAGTGTAAAATGGGTATTCTCTCTCCTCGAGAAGCAGGTAAATCTAAAATGCACTTTGGTGAAGAATCTTGCCAACCTTTAATTGTAGTCTCATGGTGTCGAAACAAGTCTCATCTGAATAGCAAATATTTCGGTTTTCTGCGCGGAATTGATGAATTTGGATTAAATATTTTTGTGTCCATTGCACTAGCCGTTGGGTCTCTCTAATGCAAATGCGCTTGTCAATTTTTTTAAATCGAAATCCAATTTAATGCAGGAATCGGCGCAAGGTTTCGCGACTAGCAGTGAATTGACCATTTGCTAATAAACTTTTTTCGCAAAGAATCTGCTTAAGCTCATGCATCGCATACACTTCCCTGCGAATTAATTCTGCGTCACCATTTCCAAACACTTTCATCGTGCCTTTGTCAGATCTGTTCTTCCTCTCCAGTGAATGGTCTAGGTCAAGGAATTGACGCAAGGTAGACCTGTCCTCTTAATGGTAGCTTCTATGCCCTCTGGCGCTTTTAGAAGCCCTGCGGACAAATATTAGTGAATGTTTTGCATTAGTATGTGAGTTATTATTGGCGGATGTGCTATAGTCAAAGGCACTCTAAGGAGTCGCAAAAGACGTCATCGTATGAATACAATTGAAGCAAACAGAAAAATATTTTTAAAATAATCAAAACGGCCGCCGGTCAACAACTACCTTCCAAGTACTTAAAAAAATCGGTTAGGTATATTTTGGAGTACATTCCAAAACCGAATTTTTATTTTCAGTGAATGTTCCTTCACATATTTTCAGCATTTATAATATATAAATATTACTAATAAAATATAAGAATGAGTAATATTTGTTATAATTTAATTTTTCAAATTAAGTTTTTTTACATTTTTAGAAAAAAAAAATGGAATGTTGCCCCTCATTGACATTGTTATAGCGTAAAAATCGTTTTAAGCAGTTTACCGGTAGAACCGTTTTACCACTTCAACTGCAGATAAAATATTTAAAAATTTTTTTACCTTCTATTCAAATAACATTATAAATTAACAAAAAATATATAAATTTTACCTTTTTGTTTTTTGCTCGTTTTATAAAAATAAAATACCGACCTGTACTGAGAAACGCTGGCAAACCAGACCTTAATTGCTTTATTGAGGGTAAAATATCATCTGACCGTTATGAGCCCGGCAACTTCATGACTATTTATCGTGTGTCGGACTATAAAGCGAATAGCGCCTAAACTCTGATAAAAAATACATTCTACTGTGACGCCACTTTGCTTACCTTATTGAAAACATGGGAATTTAAATAAAGTTCGTTGAAGGAAAGTTTTCATAAGACGTCGTTAGCTGAAAGGTAGGGTTTCGGGTTGGCAACGCAAAGGTCTTGTGCTCGTATCCTCGTTCAGACGAATGACTTTTTTGACTTTTTAACTTTTTTTTATAAAACTAATAATTAATAAAAGGATTACGTTAGAGGTTAAGATTGGTTAAGTTTGTTGTAAAGAAAGCGCGCAGTAGCGCACCAATCGAGTCTATATTAAAACAAGGATTTTTTTTAACACTCTTAGAAAGTTTACATTCGGATCACTACATATAAAATGCATTTTAGCTTTTTTTGTAAGTAGAGATAATAATTCGGTAAAGGGCTTTATGAAGTGGTTGAAATTGGATATAGTGTTATACAAACAGGAAATACCATTGAAACTAAATTCTACAGCAGTACATTGAAAAATAAATTCCTAAATTGCAACACCTCCATGAATATGTTCGGTTCTACTAAAGAAAGAAATAAGTTTAAAGTCTGATATGTTAGTAACACTAATTTGGCTTTCATTCATCCAGTGCTCAGATATGCAAAATAGGTACGGTTTAGATTTTGAAAACATAAGTTCAATTTGATATATTTTATTAGGTAAACTTTAAAAAAGTTACACTTAGTAACGGGTTCTTTGCAATGTTCTTTGTTGAGGTGATATTCCTTGAAAAATACTGGAGTTTTTTCAAGTTTTTTTCATGATGGTGAAAACGTCGCCAAAAATATGTTTACGTATTCATTATCAGGGTCCTAAATCTAGTAGTGTACCAGACATTGTTCAAATCGGGCAAGTGATGCTCATATAATTATGGTGTTTTATGGTGGCAACTATTGTCATTCGAAGAAAACGTAGTTTATTTTCTTTTAAAATTCGACCAATTTTATCAAAGTAGCAATCTTTGAAACAGTTTATTATGGAGAGCGACAGCTTGGGGGCACCATGTAGACCGATACCGGGTTAACACTAGGTTAGATACCGGAGCACTGAGGCATCATCTTTAAAGCTATATTACCAATGTATTACAGCTTTAACGATTACGGCTTCGCGCTTCGTCTAACTTGGTGTTAACCCGATACCAATCCAGTGCGTCCGGGTTGCCGCGCCAGACCATCTGTTAACATTATACTGATTCATGTATATAACAAAACATCCGTAATAAATAGTACTAAAAACTGCTAGGTTGATAAAATTAATCCAACTTTAATTCTGACTTTCTGGAATGACAATGGTTGTACAAAATCAAGAAAAATTCCCTAGTAAAAATAATTATTGACAGATACAATTTAACTGATTTAATTTTTAAGTAATATAACGTTATAAATGGTAAATATGTGTAACTTTGATATTTTAAGTATTTATTGAATCGTTTTCTTACGAAATTACTGAAGGAAACAGAAAAGAAGGTGAAAAACTGAAGGCATAAGATTTGTACTCTGATGGCGTATATTTAGGAAACGGAAAGCAAATATTAATTGTAAATTTCAGTATTCCAGATATGAACTGTTACGAATAGGATATTTTATTCAAATCTTTATTTGCAATGGTTTCCTAAATTTGTGGGTAAATGTAATGTAAAAATTAATTTTTGACATGGTTTGCGCATGTACAGATTCGACGATTTAGGGAACACATTTTTCAAATATGACACTAATGGCCTGGTAGCCGAGGCCGAAAATCTTAAAAAGAAAATACGCCAATAAATCATAACCTCAATTAAATTGAATTTAAAAAAATTCAATTAATTCAAAACATGATAACTACTTCATTTCAAAAAGTCGCAGGATTTTGTCTAGATTGCGGCTCTATTTTGCCTCCTCTGAAAGAAACAGGAAACGTAACATGTTACACATGCTCAAGAGTATTTGAAGCAGAAAGTAAGTAGATTATTTACCATGCATGCACCACCTCAATTACACTTATTTTTAATGTATTTAGTGATTAGTCAGAATCCAAACAGGATCGCTATTCAAAATGGTTAAACCCCGTGTTACACTCTTTTTTTTTCTTCAAGATTTTTGATGTTGGTATTGTACCTCTCTCAATTCAAGTTAGCTATAACTCCACTTCATAAAGATTATAACAAGTCTATAATTGCCAATTTTAGGTTAATTGTTAATTATAAGCAATATTGCAAAGATTTTCGAAAAATGTCTTAAAAGTAGTTTAAGTGGTTACCTTACAAGATTCCTCTAAATAAAATGGCAATTGACGTAACAGGATGCTAATAATTATCCACTGAAGGGTTGTGTTTTTCTAGAGGTTTCCCAAACTAATTATTTCTCTCCAAGTATATCTAACGAGAAAAACCTACTAAGTGGATATAAGAATAGGCTTATAAACCTTAGTTCAATAAAATGCTTTTGTTACTCGTACTGTCAAGTTTACACGATAAATAAAATGTCTAACCAAAAATTAAACCTGATAATGAGTTTCATTATCTCAAATTGAATTTAAAATTTGCATTATAATTGTGTGATGTCAAAAGTCATTTCAGAAATTACTGTTGAAAATACACTAAAATTTCAAATTTTTTTATGCATTTTTGGACTTGTATATTTTCAGTCAGTTGGCCTCATGTATTCTTGCCAGTATTGATTTTGTGAATGTATATTCCAATAATTTATCTTAAGTGAACATATTTATGGGCCGTGATTTTTTACAAGAGATTGCGTTACCTAATATTGCAGAAGTTTGATGCAATTCCTCAGACAATTTATGCAAGCATCACATGCATAAATTGCAAAAAAAAATACATGAAAATCTTCACCACACTACTGAAAATTATATTTGATAATACTTTTCCCATAATTTTAAAGTTTTTCATGTTTCCAGTTCTTAAAAAATAAACACACATGGAATAACCATATTTGGAGTAAAATATATCAAAACATTTTCCCAATATTAGGTGTAATAAGGAAATGTGCATATTTGTTTTTAAGACTATAGTTCAGACTCCATAGGCTTGTTTTTGGGGACATATATTTTGACGAGAAGTTTGTAACAATTTTAAAACAAACCAATGTTAAATTGGGAACAAACCTGCAATAAATCAGGAAGAAACCCATGATAAATTATGAGCAATGTGGGGTACCCCATACCTGTCAGTGTCTAGCTGCTAAATGATATATTTTCATTTTAAATATAACTAACAATATATGTGCATGGGATAGAGCTACAATGTAAAATTAAAAGATATAGGGTGTGTCAAAAATTTGTAGCATAAATTTTAAAAAATTAATAACTCGAATTTAATTTTATATTTAAATTATCCATTAAAATTTAGACCAAATAAGTAAGAATTTTCAAAATATTTAAATTTCATTACAGTATTGTTTTTTAAAGACTTAAAAAGGAATCTACGTAACCAGTTGGACAATAAATTGCAAATTTAAGAGCCTTTGTTTGTATTAAAATTGCCTGTCATTTAATATTGTGTGGGGTGTACAGAAATCCATGATATACTTCTTCTTATTAAATTATAAATGATAGTTATTTTAAATAAGACCAAAATATATTTTCACATTAGGAAAAACTTAATTAATTCCTTATTAAACTACATTAGAATTTTCTATACCCAAATGCAATAGCTTTTTAATAATTTCTATTTATCTTACTAAGTATAGTCACATCGTCTATTAATTACATGTATCATTATTATTAATAAGCACAGACTGAATGTAATGACCTAGAATAACATAAATTGAATTATTTAGTAAACTGTATTAGGTGTACCTATCTCTAACGTGTAATTTTTAGCAAATATTTTTGATTTGAAAAGATCTCTGCCTGAAATTATTTGAAATTTTATTCCTAGTGTAGTTTGATAAAGAATTAAATATATTTTCTCCTGGTATATTATACTGGGAGTACCATTTAAAATAATGAAGTTATTAACACTGGAATTTGGGAAAAGTATATTACAGCTGTTTGTACACTTCATATAATATTGAATGAAGGGAGACCCTAATAGAGATACATAAAAGCTTGAGTTTTTGTTCAACTGTGATAATTATTTATAAAAATTCTTTAAAAAATATATATATATATTTTTTTTTAAAGAATTAAAATATGAATTTCGAAGACCGTGCCAGATTTAGGTGTCTTTTAATAAATTTTACTTAAATTTTTATGGATATTTCAAATATTCATTAAAATCCAGGGTATTTTGTTTAAAAAAGGTTTTTATATGTGACATGTTTTTGATACATCCTGATATGGTCTTCAAATGATTTTAAATTGTAGCTCTACCTGATCCAAATATATCAACAAAGTTATTTAAAAAAAAAATACAATTTCACAGCTAGAGACACTGGTATGGGTGCCTTAACCTATATACATAAGCTCATCTGGGTATCGAAGACCTGAAAAATATCCCTGTACCCACTTTTTAGCCTCAAAAACTTTTTATCAGCTATTTCATAATAAAAGTTTAAAAAAAAGCACTTAAGAAGATTTTGTAATATTGTTCCTTAGGAAACCTTACTTAAGTTATGCTATAGAAGTCCTACCTTAAAGTATATAATGCAAAAACTGCCAATGATTTAAACAAAGCCATAATGTATGAAATACGTAGGAAAATTAAACAATTTCGAACAAACTAGATTAATTTATTGCATACATACAAATTTCTTACATTAAAATGATCCTCATAACAGGAAAAACAGATTTTGCTATTTGGGAATTCTCTCTAACTGCTTCAAACCAGAATTTTATTTTATTACCTGCCCTTGGAGCAAAGACAAAAATTTTTTATAGCAAATTTTTGCATTATTCTTTAATTCTCTTATCCATCTCTTTTTTCATTGCTTTACAGACATGATGTAAAAATAAATGTAAGAAAAACTTGGATAATCGGTAATTTCAAACTGATGCTAACAGTTGATGTTGGGATATAATTTTAAATTTCAGGAAAACGTTTTCAATTTTCTCTATTGCCAAAGGATTATGACTTTTGACGTCACATATACTATGTTGCCGGTTTTCTATGGGAGCAAAAATTTTCATTATTTTTTCAACTTGTATTAAATTTTATTAGAACTCATAACATCCTGAAACATAATAAATGAAGAAAAAGCATTAAAAACATTAAGATTACTGGAAAATGTCATATAACATAGTATATATGTTTGTGACTTTCTGTGAAACCTTCTTTCTACTCAATAACAATGGTTGATTATCACAATCTAACATGATTGATGATCCCAATCTACACAATAAAATATCACTTTTTTTCACTTTGTTTTTTTGTAATATTATTTTTGTCTTCAGTAGTTCTGAATTTTTGCAGCTGATCCTTCTTATTCTAAATTTGTGACTTAATATTCTTTTAAGGCCATGATGGTTACTACTGATCGACATTGATATTTATATAAATTTAGGTTTTCTGTAAATAGGTGAGAATATAAAAAAAAAATGATGGCTTGTTGAGCAGGCCAATATAACCAATTTGGCTATGACGCTTAATTGTTAAAATCTTACACAATTTAACCATCTGCCACTGCATCTACAAAGATGCCGAAAAACTTGAAAATTTTGTCAATTCAACTCAACTATATTGTGAAAAACACTAATGCATTCTGGTTTCTGAAAATAAAAAAATGTAATTGAGGTGGAAATGTGTTTTAAACAGTTAACAAAAAACTTTTTAACCAGAGATAAAACATTTTTTTTAGTGCTTGTTGACAGTAACACAAATATCCAGTATACAATTAACTTCAACTCTCGATCAACCAGTATTAAACAGTCAGTTAAAAAAGGTCAAGAAAATGAGGAAGAAGGTCCTATAGTTGAAAGAAAGTGCCCTAAATGTGGTAATGAAAAAATGTCATATGCTACACTGCAGCTGCGATCTGCTGATGAAGGACAAACAGTTTTTTATACATGCACTAAATGTAAATTTAAGGAGAGTGAAAATTCATAGTTAACTAAGAATACATACTTATTATAATTGTTAATATAATGTACCTCATTTTATTTATTTTATTGAAATAAATTTGATTCTATCTTAGTACATAAGTAATATAAAAATGTTAAATGGCAAATAAATGACTATGTGCAAAAATCAGACAATTTCCATTTATTTCATAACAAGTTATTTTCTAAATACATCAAATAAATGAAGTAAATAATTAGACATTTAAAATACACACTTAATATCTAGTCGAGCTCTATAACTGGCTCTTTTGTGTACCACATTTTTCTGTTCTCATAATACTTTATAACTACTTCAGGACACCTGGCATTTACTTGACTAGCAGGTACTAAATCTGCTTCCCTGCAGTTCTTCCACATCATTAGAAACAAAAGTTCACCACTTGCATCAGTGGCCCCCACAATTTTTAATGGTTCTAAGCCTCTGTCGAATCCTATAAAAATTGAGAAAAAATATTGAAAGAGCTGAACCTTTCAGTGCTCTGTGATAAATATATAAAAATATACAGTATTGATTGAGGAGATCAACTGAAACCTATTAAGATAATATAAAATATAAATCCAGTTATTTCTTAAAAGAACAGCATTCAGGTAATGCACAAATACAACTCTCTACAGTCTAGGGCAGTCTCATATATAGAATACCTAGCCAAAAATCACTAAGATCTCCCCTCATAATTTTTATCTATATATTTAAAACACTATGCCAGATTTTTCAGCAAGTTCGTGAGAGTTACAAACTTACACGATTTTTTTTAAATGATTGCCCAACCTCTCAACACTATTTTTTGTATTGTTTTATTGAATTTTTTTTTCTATAAAACTAATGTTTTTCTTCAATACTATTTCTGGACGATGTGGTGAATGCGCTCCATATTATAATTCTGCTGGAAACTCATCGCACCATCAAACGAAAAGGCAGAATAAGGTCTGCTGGTCCAGCTAGTAAATAAACACTGATTTCAGTTGACAAAAAATGAAACGTGAAAATTGAATTTTAACTAAAATGTACTGATGCATGAATTGAAATGCAAATAATGCTAAGAACTTTATAAAGAACTAAAAAAAATAAGCATTTGCGAAGACATTGCCAAATTTTAATATACATACTTAACTTTCATTGTTCAATGTCTGATATATCTCTTAACAATAATAAAAATGAGGACCCTAGAAGCCAAGGGATATAAGTGACATTTGTGAATAAATGGAGCTAAATGGGTAGAAAATATGCTTATCCATTCAATAGTCAAGAGGTATATCATGTGGTTTACTGTTTTCTTAATTGTAAAGTACTGCTGGACCCTGATGATTTAAATATTTTTTTTTTTTAAAGATAAATGACAAAAACGACTCTAAGCTAATGCAGCGTTTTTCTCAGTAGTGTGTTGAGAATCGTTTGCTTTCGAATTCTTCAAAATTAAGTGTATTCAATTCTTTAGACTATGGGATCTAATTTTATCGGAGTATTATATAAATGATTGTAAAGTTGATATAGTGGATTTAGTCAGCGACCTAGAAGTAATGTTTGATACTAAATTGACACTTATACAGCATATTCAGGTCATTTGTAGCAAGGCTTTAAATTGGGATTTGTTAAGCGCAATACCTAGGATTTTAATAATATTAATGCCATAAAAACACTTTATTTTACCCTGGTTCGATCACATCTTGAAAGGGTACAGATAATGTTAATACGGTACATAGCTAAATGTAACTCATAAAATTGACTGCAAATTTCTTCTACATTTAAATTTATGTAAATCAAAACAAATTTGGTCACTTTTTTATTTAACCAATATTAAAACATTAATTAAAAATTTTTAACTTTGTGCAAAACACATTATTTGGATTGTCTACTAGCTCTCCTACAATAATTAGAACTGTGCATTTGAAAATTATTATATGACAATTACATCAACTTGACAAAGGTATCAGATAAATAAAATATATTGATAACATTGTACTTAAGGGTTTTAGACTTCTGGGTTTTATAAAGGGACATACGAAATACGTAACTGATACCAAAGCAATTGGGTGTCTCTATAACTCATTGGTTCCTAGCGTTCTAGAATATTGTTGTACAATATGGAGTCCATCATACCAGTGTCACATCGACAGAATTGAAAAGGTAAAAAATTGCAGCTGAAAAGGCAGTTAACCGGATTGGTTTTGTAATGTTTTTTGGCCCATATTGATGTTAGTTTTTGTTTATGTAGTTGTGTAGTTTTATCATTATTCATGTATTATTTTATTTCAATTGAAAATCTTTCTTATTGGTATTTTTTGTTTGCTGATCTGACAGATTTTTTCTTAGAGTTACTGACTTAATTATTCATTTATTTGACGTTATTTGCGAATGCGTCATTTGGAATGTTTAGCATTCTGTAGTGTACGTTTCTGAAGGGCCACTTGTCCGATGCGTGCATCGGCTACGTCCTTACATTAACTAACTAACTAACTTATTACACTCCTTTATAAATTAATATGCACTCATAAAATAATCTGCAATTGTAAGCGGGATCATGCAGTTAAAAGTAAATTCAATTGACTGCAGATTGTAAGGGGTTTCCCCCATATATTTGACATCCATTTCTAGAGTTTGTCATTAAAGATAGAAGAAAATGATGAATATGAAAGTTATTTGGTTTTACCTGAAACATCAGAACTGCCAACAAAATGATCAAAAAATAATTGGAAAGTAAAAAACCAAACATTGAATTTGTTACTCTAAATGGAACATCCTGTATAATATTATTTCAATCAATGGACATCTTCTTGCTGATTATAAAAATCCATATCAGGTTTGGTACCTTTATCTTTAAAGACAACTGAAAAATTATAAGGGGCAAAACTAAAGTTTGATTTTGTTTCCCTTCGCTTTTAAATTGTGTGTCCTTACAGTTGATGGTATCATCCTTAACCCTTTCTTAATATAATGGGGAACAAACATAAGAAAGGAACAAAGCCAAATTTATTTGGTAAATATCTTTTAACTCGTAATACTGAAACTAAACCATATGCAGAACCTAATTCATTGCTGTAACAATTTCTAGTACTATTCCAAATAAATTATGTGTGCCTCTTAAAGAGTTAACGTCCTTTCATATAAAGATTATAATAATAATTACCTCTAGCTCTGTTGTCTTCACTGATATTTTTCCTTTTGTTTTTGTCTTCAGTGTCAGCCAAGGTCTGTTCGAATTGAGATTCATATGCTGCAATTAAATCAGGACAATCCAGGTTCTCCTCTGGCTCCCAAGTATTATCTTCACTAAAATCCAACAGCACATATCTAATAGACAATAACTAAGATAATGCTTTACATACTTTTCTTCGAGCTTACCACAGTACTGCGATTAGTTGAATTTATATTTGTTTATACACTCAATTAAAATAGTATATAATATTTTCTCTCAGCCTAGATACCTACACTGAAGATTTTTATCACAAACGCAGCAACAATTAAATGTGTAAATTAAATATGTGGGTGGTTTATGAAATAACAATTAACAAAATTGTTGAATGGAATAAAAACTGTAATAGTTCACCATTTAAAACATTTTTAAAACAAAGGTTTACTACTAATATTTTTAATGGTGTGGTAAATGATATATTTTTATTGGAAGCACATAACAACTATTTCAAGTACAAACAAAAGTATGCTGTAGCACACTAACAGTGTCCATCTGTCTTAAGTAATGGTTTTAAATTTAACAATATCAACATTAGTTTGATAAGATAAATATGAGTCTTAATATAAACTGAACATTGTAGTATATGAAATATAATCAAAATCTTCAGTTCCCTAAAAAACTATCTATACGAGTGATTTCTAGTTTTAAAACTTACTGTTCTTACAATTTTTTTCTATTAAAAGTTCATTTGTTCTCGAACTACTACCCCATGCTACAATGCCATATGAAGGGTATAGCGAGAGAATCAGCTTAATGCCAAATCTAGATTTGGTGATATTCGTCTAATTGGCACTTAAATGATTGCATTAACATTTGAAAAATAAGCTTAGTACCAACTTGCAATAAATAAACTAATTGGCATACATAGAAATAACTATCTCAGTCCAGGCACATTCAACTAAAACTGCAGTTCAAAGTACCACTTAAAAACTGAGTAAGTATATGATTATTAATTGTTTAATTTATTAATAACTTTACTTTTTTCTATTAGGCAGTCACAAAAATATAATTTCCAAAGCAAAAAATGTCAAGATATGATCAAAAGTAAGTAAATTTTTCACCCATTACATTGATTGATACCCCAATTAGTGATTTTCCGGCCTCAAATACTGTGTACATAGCCAGGCACCTAAGGGACTTTCCTAATTATAGATTGAATTATACATTGCTAAAAACTACAAAGAGTTATAAGTAATGTAAAAAAAAGTACTATATACAATACAATAACATTAAAAATTATAACTATGAACTATTTAAAACATGTAAGTATTAAAATAAAAATAATCATGTCAAGAGATTAAAATACTTACAAAACACAAGACATAAACCATGAGTGTACTTTTACAAATTCAAAACATCAGCTTGTCCTATTCAGACAATATGCGACACTGGCGCCATTCCGCCATTTTTGTAGAATTGAAAAGAATATTTAAAAACTTTCAATATATCTTGGCGCAAAAAACAAAATGGCGCTATTCCGCCATTTTTTTTATTATCCTTGCACTCCGGCAATATCCTGAATATTCCCTGAAAATTTCATTTAAATTGGTCAAACCATCACGGATTAATCGATTGAACAAACAAAACAACAAAATGGCCGCCATCCCGTCATTTTTAATATGCTTGCTATGGAACCACTCCAGCAATATCCTGAAAATTTCATCCAAATTGGTCAAACCATCGCGTTGAAGTCGATTAAAAATTATAATGAGGGTAGTTAATAACGTTTTATTCGTACAGAATGTTCATTTTTTGAAGATGTCAACTAAAATACTAGATTTTGAGTTTGCACATTTTCATGGTTACCTTGTATACATAGGGATAGCAAAAGAGACACCTTTTAGAAAATGTGGTTGTCTATTATTTAAATATTTATTTATTGCACTTTACAGATTTATTACAAGAATTCATCCTATTATAAACAGCAAAATCTAACTTACTAATACTTACAAGTAATTAATAGAAATAGAATTTGATCTTTTTTCTTAGAGCATTATAACTAATGCTAAAAATATCTTACTTCTTTTTTAATTCTATTATATAGGTTGCCTAGCCAGGTTGATATATTGTTAAATTATTTTTCACTATATTGATTTAAAAATTATTATTTCAAACAGTTTGGCAGGTGTTATGTTGACAGGACAGCAATCGCTCTATAATTAGTTAATTAGTTATATCTGACTTATTACCTTTTTTGTGAATTGGACATATTTTTGCTTGTTTCCAATAATCTGGAAAGATCTTAATTTTAAGGCTTAAGTTAAATAAAAACAGTAATGGGTAACATAATGTTTCCATAAACCCCTTAAATATGAATGAAGGAATTTTATCAGGACCAATTGCTTTACCGTTTTTAATTATTTTCTAAAATATTTGGATTATTAGCCGTGTCCTGTAACGTTGCTCCTCAATGAATAAAATAATTATTCATGTGATTGTGCTTTGCAAGAAGGTGCAGCATATACAGAGAAGATGTATATACACTTGTATCTATTTAGAGCTAGTGTTACACACAGAACATCAACATTTTCATGTTGAAAATTTAAATCAATCTTGTAAACCTCAAAGTCAGTTTTTGTACCTCTCCTTTTTCCACTTGTAGTATAATTCCTATTCTTCCTAAATACATTAAAAGTATCTGAAATACTACACTATCTCTAGTCTCACTTAATATTATTAAGTAATATTCATCGGATGTAGCCCACACATTATTACAAAATTCAATTCAATTTATTATTCAAGCCTCGAACATTCTGATATACAATTTTTTAAAATTTACTTATGTTATTATGTCCTATATTTAACTGACCTATATTTACTTTTTCCTGGGAAACTGGCTCTGTTGAGTTCAAATCAAAATATATGGGACCACCAGAGAAATGTCCTCTATAATTTGGCGTTTGACTCATCAAAATCGGCCAAGCCGTTTAGACAATCTGCGTGAACAAACATTAAAACAAAATATACATACTGGTCGAATTGAGACCTATCCCCTTTTTTGAAGTCGGTTAAAAAGAAACAACAATTGTCATATAGGAACACATTTTCATAGATTTGTTAAAATTGAAAATACGATCAAATCTTCGTTCACTCATAAGCTAATAAAAAAATAAAATTAAAAGGTAAACAGTATATGTTCAAATATACAGGTGTACATGAGAAACAATATCAGAAAAAAAATTTCTTAAATATATAATTACACAAATAATTAATAACCTTATTGCAAATATGCAATTCCCTGCTTTCTTTGAAAGCATTCTTAAAGTCATTGAAAGTGTATGGGGCTACTGTTAATAAATATTTTTTAAGCCGCACTTTAAATTTATTGTACTGAAGTGATTTAAACACCAGAAGAAGTAAATTGAAAGTATCTATACCTGTGAAATCAGATCTCTTTAGCTTAGAGTTGGGTTTAGCAATATTGTTTTTATGTGACATGTTTTCATAGATAATATGGCCATACGGAGTGTTAAAATGTGGTTTACAGCTGTAATGTATATTCGCCAGTATTCAGATGGCATTTTTTATTTCACAAATGCCTTTTGAAGATGAACATTTGCATCAATCCCCCATAAGTGGTAAGTGCGACTTGCCGACCAGCTGTAAAGCAAATTTTTTGAAGCGCATAGATAGCCTACCACATAAGCTAAACTCTCAAACTCAAAATACTTTATTATCGAGGAAATAAGATTTCCATTGACAAAGCATACTACAAAATAATATAAAGTCTAATAGTATACAAAAAAATCTTAAAACATTAAACAAGCTAAACAATATAAAATACAAACAGACAGATTAGGCAATAGGGTCAGCATAAAATTCGGCAAAGGTTATAGTAGGCTTTGCCTAACAATACTTTTTTAAGACTTCTTTAAAATTGTTTTAATGACCTAGTTGTTCTAAGGCAACTTGGCAAGTGGTTAAAAAGCTTTCTGCCCTCATAAATCAAAGAATTCTTAGTCAAAGCAGTAGTAGGTACTGGCAAAGGCAAATCCAAAGCTTGTCTGGTGTTTCATTGACCTGCAGGACGCTGTATATTTTATTTATTTATTTATTTATTTATCAATACACTACAGAGTGATAAACTCCAAATGGTAATCACAATAAATCTTTAAAAACTAACATTTTTATATCACAATAACTTTAGGTTAAATGGTAAAGGAAAATAAAAAGTTCAGTATGGTCAATATATAAAAACACAAAGAAACAATATAAGACAAATCATATAAACTGCATAATTTATAAATATGAAAACAATAAAACAAGTAATTATTAAATATATATGTAGACAAAGATGGAAACATAAAAATATATATTAACAAACAGAATAAAAAATATAAAAAAAGAAAGAAAAAAATTATTTAAAGCACAAACAACATAAATTAGTGTCTTAGACACAAAGTGTTTTTTAGAGATAAATGATCGAATGAAAAAGGTCATAATCTGCATACTACCTATTATTTGAAACCAAACGATATACATAGACACTTAGGCCATAGTTGGTTCTATGGTACTCAAAAAATAAATGAACCTGTCTGGTACACCTATTTGGAACTAAAAAGTGAACTAAACTAAGTAAAACACCACAGTCTATTGTGCCGTTAATAAGCTTGTGCAGACTTTTGTACCCACAAAGCAAAAGTCTAGTCTCATAGGTAAGATTTATGTCAGAAAAGTGAAGCTTGTATAGCAGGTATTATGCAAATTTATTCTGCACTCTTTTGAGTCTGTTTACATGACAAGCATAATGTGGTGACCATATAACAGAGCAGTATTCTAGTATGCTGCGGACCAAGCAGTTATAAAGACAAGAAAGCACCTTTGTGTCATTAATGTGTCTGGTATTTCTCTTAATAAAATCCAATAACCTAAAAGCCCTAAGAACAATACTATCGATATGTAAGTTAAAAATCAGGTTTATATCAAAAATTACACCTAGGTCATTAAATGAATCTACTCTATCGATATTTACAAAATTTACAATATAAGATGACATTATTGGATTAACACACTTATAGAAGCTAATAACCTTACATTTGGAAATATTAATTTTTAGGTAATATAAATTACACCACTGTATAAAATTATTTAAATCCATTTGTAAGCCATTGAAATCAAGACTGACGATATTATAAAATTTGAGGTCGTCCACATACAAGAGACAGTGGGATGTTTGAAAGAGGAGAGGACATCATTGATCAACAACAAAAATAGCACAGGTCCGATATGGGATCCCTGAGGGACGCCGGAAGTTACGATTATTTCACAGGATGTACAGCCACAAATAGTTACACGTTGTCGATGCTCGGACAAATATATATATATATTTCAGTTTTTGGAACATCTTTATATTGGCCTAAACTCAGGAGAAATCGCCTCAGCGGTGTTCTGTGACCTTTCAAAAGCCTTTGATTGTGTGGATCATGAAAAACTTATGAGGAAATTGAAAAAATATGGCTTTAGAGGCAAGGCACTGGAGTGGTTTCACTCATATCTAACAGATCGAGCCCAGAGTGTCTTGTTCAACAATGGTAACTCACAGGATCTAAACATTAATGCTGGAGTGCCACAGGGATCTGTGCTTGGGCCTCTACTCTTTTTAATATACCTCAATGACCTTTCTCATCTGCAGATCCATGCTGATTTTACTATTTTTGCTGACGATACCACTATTCTTTGGCGTGACTCTGATGTTACTATTCATCAGGAAAAAATAACTAGTGACTTACATAGGATAAAACAGTGCTGCGATGCTAATGTATTGTCTTTTAATATTTCCAAAACTAAAATATTAAATTTTAGGTGTGTTACTAATGACATTTACCTGGAAAATGCAATTATTGTTAGGCCTGGCGAATGTAAGTTTTTAGGTATCGTAACTGATAACTCACTAAAATTTGATAAACATATATGTGACCTTTGCAAGAAGTTATCATCAGGTTGCTATGCTTTGAGGGTTATTTCAAATAATTTGGATTTTACAGTAGCACGTAGTGCTTACTTTGGATTAATTGAGTCGCACATTCGCTATTGAATACCATTTTGGGGCTCTTGTTCCAATAATTTACTCAATGATGTCTTTTTATTACAAAAGAGAGCAATACGGTATATGAGTGGAGCTAAAATGCGCGATTCTTGCCGTCCATTATTTATAAAGCACTCCATTTTGACTGTGTTGTATTTTTATTTTGGAGACCACTTGTTTGATGCATAAAAAATACAGGAATGAAGTACAGTTAAACCATAATAGTTTTAATACACGACAAATTTATCAGTTGAGGTTGCCGATTCCTAAGTCACAAATGATAAAAAATTCCTTTGTCTACAACGGCTGGAAAATATTTAATTGTCTTCCTCTAGAATTGATTATGTTGCAATGCCAAAAAAAATTTAAGCAAGGAGTTAAAAACATATTACTCAGGAAGGCATATTATAACATGCAAGAATTTTTTACTGACCAGCTATTGTGATTTATATGTAATAATTGTACACTGTTTTGTACATAGCTCAGCTCTTTGTTTGTCATACATAATTTAGTGTTTGTTTATTTGTTTGCTTATATACATTTTAAATTGTTTTTTGTTCTTATATAACCATTTTATGTATGTATTAGTAGATTTATTCATTTATTTAATATCTGTATTCCTTGTATGGTTGGTTGACTTTCACTTGTGTGATTTTGTATCTATGAATTTTAAATTAATACAGCATATTTGTATAACTCAATTAATTTTAAATTAGTGTCCTATATAATAGTGTGAGTTTTGTGTAATGTTTTGTTTTCATTCTATCTTGTATAACATGGCTTTGTCAACGATGTATTTACCAATTTGGACATTAAAGCTATTTTTTGACTTTGACTTTATGATTTAATGAATTTAAGGTACTGTCCAGAAATACCAATGTCAGACAGCTTTTTCATAAGAAGTGGACGATATACACTATCGAAGGCTTTAGACAGGTCTGTTTATATAGTATCCACTTGTTTGCCAATCTCTACGGAGGAAACTAAGAAGTTATGGTATATGCCTAAGTTGTTTGCTGTTTGCTGTTTGCGCCCTCTGTAAAATCCATGCTGTTCAGGAATTATGTAGTGTTTAAAAGTATTCAAGATCTCATCTGTTATGATGGCTTCCAACAACTTTGGAATACATGAAAGAATCGATATTCCACGGTAATTTTCGATATTTGTTCACCTGACTTAAAAATAGGTTAGAGGCTGGAATTTTTCCAAATTGCTGGAAAGTGACCATCGTCTAGCGATTTCTGAAATACTTTACATAATGGATCTGCAAGTGACTGGCAGCAATTTTTAACGAAAAGTGGGGACAAGCCATCAGGACCCGCTTTTTTTGACACATCGAGTTGAGATATCTTTTTGCTTATTTCCGAGATGGTAAAACTATGATAAGTTGGTGGCAAACTTTATTGGCTGAATGTTCGAGAGGTCGGCGTCAGTGTAATTAGAATGGCAGGCTTGAAAGTGACAAGAGAACGCGTTTGCGACATCATCCGTGGTATTAATGTCCATGCCATTGTAGGTCATTTTGCTTGGAAGACAAGAGTCGGATTTGAGGTTTATAACAAATGACCAGAATTGTTTTATGTTGCTGAGAATTAAGTGCTCAGTGTGTCACGTACATAAGATAACACATGTCTGTTCTAAATTTCACTTCATGGCGTATATTGGAATACTCCTTGTAATCACAATTTAAACCAGATCTCTTATACTTTTTATGAAGCCGGTTTTTGCGGGCTATAAGTTTCCGAAGATGATTATCAAACCATTTGGGATACTTCTCACTCTTGATTGAGCAATTCGTAAAAACGGTGAACAATTCGATCCAGATCGCCATCGGCTGTGAGAAAAGACCAGTCAGCTTGTCTGTAAAAATCATTAAGTTCCGTATAGTTTACTTTGTGAAACTGATAAATGCTTATAGTGTTGTTATTTTTAAGGACTGGTATGTACCGGAGATTGAATGAACCATCAATAGCAGGATGATGGTTGTCAACCCTAAGGAGTTCATTGGGGCTAGGCAAAATAGAATGACCATCAAAGTTGTTGATGAAAATGAGATCCAATGTACGACCCAAGTAATTAGTCACACCGTTAATTTGTTGCAGTTCAAGGAAGAACATACAGTCAATCAGAGTTTCAGCAGTAGGTGATCGCAGCTCCCGTGGAATCAGCGTCTCGTCTTCGATTAACCACTCAACTGATGGCAAGTGGAAATCTCCAAAAATGATAAACTTGTGGTTATCGTATCGGTTTCTAAGATTTTCACATGTGTTACAAAATGATTGATAGGCCTCTAAAGATGATGCTGGAGGCATGTAAACACAGCAAATGGCTAGTCGAGTATCCTCTGTAGACAACTGAATCCGTATGTCCTCATAAGAGAAGCTCAGAGACGAAATTTTGGACGTTTGAAAATTATTGAGAACAGCTATCAGTACACCACCACCACGCTGACAATCAAGAACTGCGTCGTCTCGGTCGCGTCTGAAAATAGTGTACCGCTTGTCAAACAACTCAGAATCGAAAAAACTTTCATTTAGCCACATCTCTAAAAGAACTATGAGGTCATAATCACAAGACTTGTCAGTAATTTACTGCACTTTGTTCTGAGTCCTCTAACATTTAGGTAGTAAAAGGTAAAACAGTAATTATTAGGTTGATTATCTTCAGCGATTAAAGAAAAGAGGAATGAGGATTTGAGTAATAGCTGTTTAGAATAGGATTTGAGTTTAATTCTACGTCCTCATTCAAACCTGTGGCTTGAGAGTTACACATTTGAAAACAAATGTGCTGAACTAGATTATGCTTTTCGTTGTAGCTCAAATGCCCGTGAGAGTTCATACACAATAAAGAAAGGAAGTATATGTTAGACTTTAGTTTCTTAAGTGAGTCAATTATCAACGAGTTGTGTTGTTGAATGATCTTATTTAAAATTGGCCTATTAAAATAGAGTGGAGGTCCAACAAGTAATAAATTTGCGTGGGAACAGGATTTTAAAAAAGCCTTGATACTATCTAATTTGGGCGTCCTTTATTGTGTTGTAGGAACCCCCGAACATAATTATGCAATCGTCCTTGGTAAACTTTTTTGATAAATCAGCACACAGTAAGGAAGCGTCATCAAAGTTTTGTTTCCTTGACCACTGACAGTTAACATCTACTTTGTTTTTTGAGTACAATTTTGTTAGCTTGACGAAACCACGCACACTCACATCTCCGACAACCAAAACTTGTTTAAATTTACTTGTGGGACCGGCATGCATGTGTAGGTATGCAAATTAGCAATTTTGTTGACTCTAGGTGGAATGTCATTGCTCTCTTTAAGGTTGTATATTACACTTTTGGTTTCCTTCAGATTTGCTGTCAGGGCATCCCTGTCGGCAGTCAAAGTGTCAATACTTGTGAGTAGATTAGATTTGAGCAATTTCAGTTCAGCCAATTTTGAGGCAAGTTGTTTATTTTCATCCTCTAAAACATGTAACTGGTCAAGCAGATCTCTGTTTTTGTCCAACAGTTTAAGGATATCTGCATGTAGGGATGAAATAACATTTTTTTGGTCAATAATTTTATTATTCAGGTCTTGTTCTGAATTAAAGACAGAATCCTCAAAATCTTGGGTATGCCTTTTCAAACGAGCGATGTATGTGTTTTTATCTTTTAATTCTGTTGTAAGTTTCTCTATTTCGTTCCGCAACCTATTTTCCAATACTTCCTTCTCCTCAAGTAACTCAGTAATCCGAGTATCCTTGTTGTTGCACTTGGACTTAGCCTTATTGATGATTCAAGAGCTATTTTTAATTTTGCGCCGTCCTTTAGTAATTGTTTACAGCTATCACAATAAAATAATAATTGTCTCTTGTTTGGGTTTAAAGCGATGCAGTGGCATTCAGTAGTGGTAATATAAGCACAGTTCTTGCAGAAGCTTAAGTCGCAATTTGCGCCAAATAATTCGTCATCCTGTGGACGCGCTTTACATATATACTTAGAGTTACAACTAGAACACACCAGATTTGGCATGACAAGTTAATAATGTGCTAAAGATATAAAAACCCAAAACAAAAATAAAGTTAGAGAAAAACACTAAGATCACAGTTAAAACAGAAACACACCAAGTAGTGGGATGTAAGCACCTACTCAATTCAGTAGCACACAACCACCACACAGCATGCACAATCTACAATTAAAATTTTCTAATTTACAGTAAGGATAAAATACAATAAGTTTTTGAACCTCCCTGGTATTCGCGAAATATACCATCAGAGTACTAAAAGTTCCAATAAACAGCACTAATTATTTCAGTAAAGAGAACTATTAATTCAATAAAGCACTATTTATTATTCGTTTTATTCCAAGCTAAATATTCAAGACCCATTTTTTTTGTTGTTCCAGCTGATAAGCAGAACATTGCTGTTGTAAAAAAGAATATATAATGTAGTTACTGTTATTAATTGAAAATATTGCAGGATAGTTTTTCACGTTTTATGCTAGTAATGCTGGCTATATGGGTTTGAAAACGACACAGTAAGATTGGCGGAATTTCAACAAACAAGCACACAAAAAACTTTATGCAGATTTAAAGTTTTAAAACAAGGAAAAACTGATTATTTTGCGAGCTATATAGAACGTGTGTATACAATAAATGTATAGGGATAAACGTTTTCTCGGTATTTAAAGATTAGACATGCTGTTTCGAGGATAAATAAAGACCTAAGAGTGTTTGTGACAGAAAATGAGGTCTGCAGGATTCTCTTAGACCCACACCAGCAATAAAGCGAACAGCTTTCTTCTGCAGCACAAACAAGATGTTTAACAGATATTGACAAAAATAGTGGATAGGCAGCGAACCACATCCTTGCGTTATCCAGGACCAACTATGCAGTGCTATTCATCCTTACAGTTCTGGACAAGAAAAGAAGTATAATCCGTGAACAAAATTGTGAGAGACTGATCCACCGATCCCCTGAGGAACATAAAAGGGTTTCCTTACTCAAAACATTTATATACGAATTCTGTCCCTTTGAGGATTACATCTGTGGTTGATGGTCTCTTTTGAAAACCAAACACTGATAGATATAAAAGAAATCAAGTTTTCACATAAAATCATCTCTGACATTTTTGAGAAGGTAGGTGGAATAGAGATTGGACAGTAGTATATCACTGAACACAGTATATCACTGACATCTCCTTTTTTAAAAATTGGCATGACTTTAGCAATCTTTTATTTTGTTGGAAAATGTCTTTCAAGAATGTAAATATTAATATCAGAAAAGGACTCACTAGTAAAGTGAGAGCAGAACCTGACGATAAATAGGTCAATAGAATAAATATCTTCAGTTTTTTTATATCTTATTTTTTTTATAACTATTCTGATATCATCAGGAATGACCGGTTTTATAAAAAGTGACTTACTTGAATCAAGATCAATCAAGCATCAACAAAAAATTGCAAGTAGTAACAGGCAATTGTTTAATGATAATATCTGCATTGCTAATGAAGTAATCAATAAACTGATCAGGATCAGCGTTCTGAGGAAAGGTTGTAACCTTAATCCTTCCTGGTTCACTATTTATAATTTTCCAGACACTTTTACTTTTATTATTCGATGACTGTATTTTGTATGTATAATAACTTTCTTTGGCATGCAAAAGCTGTCTACGATATATCTTCCTAAACTCTTATTACATTACATATTCCTATTAGCAGGGTTGGTATTTGTCTGTAATGTTTATTACAGTACATATTTAAGATATCCAAGAAGATATTGAACTTTTCCTCTTCACACCTAGCAGAGTAAACATCAGCCCAGTTTTCATTCCTTAAATAATTGTTTAGATTCCTCAGACTATTTTTACTAGATATTCTTTTTGGACAATTTTTATCAGTGTCACACATATTAGCCATTTACAAATTAAGTTTTATTAATTGATGTTATCAGATATACGAGCATCTAGGGATAGTCCTGGGCTGGACAACTTAAAATTTACAAATATATTATCTAGACCAGCCATGTCAAACTCAAAGTCACTGGTGGGCCGAAAGCATGAAGACCATCGACTATGTGGGCCGCAAAACCTTATCTTAAAGAAGACAAACTACTGAAAATCTTGAGAAAAAGTACTATTATAAGACAAGTTTGTTTATTAAATTTCCAATAAAAAGGACATTACAAAAAACTACAAACATTAAATTCTTTTACCAGATATTTGACATCTTTTGTCTTTAATTAAGTTGTCTATTTGTGGCGCGAATTCGGCGGAAATAACTTTTAAAACTGTGTCCAAGTTTGCGTCCGTCAATCGCGATCTTGCGGGAGTTTTGTTTCCTTTCATCAAAGAAAAAGTTGTTCAGACTTATAGGTGCTTCCAAACATTGACAGGATTTTACAGGCAAATGTTTTCATTTCTTGGTATTGAAAAGGCAAATACTTATAAAATTCGAATGTACTAACACTATCAAAATTTTGTTTTAAATGGGTCTGACACTGAATCTCAATAACTTCCATTTGCAAGTGAGGGGGAACTTTATTAATATCGATAGTGAAAAGACCAGTAAATAGAGAAAAATTGTTTTCTTGGGTCTTAAAAACCTGAAAACGCTTCTCAAATTCTGCCAGAAGGCTTCTCATTTTCTCTGAATATATTTTGTATGTTATTGGGACACTTGTGGTTTCCTGCTAATTATTTTTCCCACAACATCATCTTACACTTGAAAGCTTTCACATGATCATGCATATCTGTAATAACTTAATGTGGTCCTTGCAATATCGTATTTAAGTCCGACAAGTGTTTTGTGATATCTACCATAAATAAAAGATCTTATAAAAAAGGTACATCGCATAATAAGCTGACATCTTCTCCTTTTGTTTCCATGAAAACGCGTATTTCTTCTTTGAGTTTCCAAAACTGGTCGAGTACCATAGAACACGAAAGCCATTGCATCTCTGCATAATATCATAAACCAGTGTACTCACTTTCTAAATTACGTAAAAATGCAGAAAACTGCCACTGATTAAGGCCTAGTGACCCTATGAAGTTTATAATTTTTTTCACTGCCTTTAAAATACTTTCCAACTTGATCACTTTTGAGCATAAAACTTCTTGGTGGATTATACAACAAATATGATGAAAATCTGGTTTGTTACTGCCCGTTTCTCTGATCTTTTCTGTAATATTTTAACAAAGCCATTTTTTACTCCAGTCATTGAAGGAGCTCTGTCTGTTGCAATGGAACACAGTTTTGATAAATCTAAATTGTATTTTTGTAGAAGTCCATAAACAGCATTGAAAATATCCTTCCCAGTTGTTGTATCATGCAATGGTACTAATTCCAGTAATTCTTCATACACATTGATATCTATATCAACCGCACGAAGAAAAACAGGGAGTCGCATCACACCACACACATCCGTACTTTCGTCACAGGCTATAGAAAATGCAATGAAAGAGTCTGATTTTGTTTTATCTGATCACTTATATTGGCAGCCAACTCAGTAACTCTTTCAGCGATAGTATTCCGGGACAAGGATATATTATATATAGGCACTCTTTTATAAATTCACCTTCAACAAATGGTTTTGAGTGTTCGCGATCAACTCTGCCAGTATGTAGCTCGCTTGAAGGACAGATTCATTTTCTTGCTTTGGACGGGTAAACATAAGCTGCTGATCTTTCAACCGCAATTTTAACTTATTTAACTTGTTTCTGACCATGCCTGTGTACTTGTCAAACACAGTTTTATGAATGTCATAGTGACGTTTTATATTATATCATTTTGGGACACGGACTGTACTATTACAAATCAAACAAATAATTTTTTGTTTCACTTCACAGCAAAAAAACTCTAATTCCCACTTTTCTTGAAAGATACGATACTCATCTACAAGTTTCCTCTCCACTTGGTTTTGAAAGAGACATGTTAAAAACTGTATCTGAAATAAACTCTATCGCAACTGACTCATAACTGATTAAACACCGTACAACTGAACTAAATCGAACACGGCTTATATACGGATTGTGATTTCTCGAGTTCTTTCCAGAATGTTCAGATAGCATCATCTGTGTTTTTGCACGATAGAATTTTATGGAACAAGCCAGGTTACTTTTGGCTTTAGGTTGAGTATGTGTAGTTCATCCTCCTAAGCATAGATGGCACTATGTACAATTGTACATTTTATTATACCAATCGTTGTTGCAGCGGTGTGCGCTTTCAAAAACGGTTTTCAACTTGTTCGTGGGCTGCATTATCTGGCTATTTTCAAAACTTATTTGTGCTGCAGAAAAATGCTCACTGAGCCGCATGTTTGACATGGCTGATCTAGACAACTTGATTTACCCTTATGTACTCGAGTTGCTGTGTGAAAGGTTTGCTGCAAACCAAAGGAATGAATAATATCTAAAAAGACATGCTTTTACTATTGGAAAAACAAAAAGATCTATGTTAAAATCACCGCCAATCACTACCCTTATATCAATGTTTAGGCTCACTTTATTTTCCCTACACCAGACTTCAAATTTCAGATCATCCCACAGCCATTGTGAGGAATCTAGGCAGTTTATACAACTAAATAAATCCATAATTGTCCATAGTTTCCTTAACAGTATCTTACGGTCTACTCTATCGAAGGCTTTTGAGAAATCAGGGAATAATGAATCCTGATATACAAGGATTATCACCCATAAACCCATGTTTTCTTGTTGATATAACATTTCTAAAAGCAGATGTTAAGTAATCATTAATTAATAATTCAAACAATTTAGGAATCTGATATATTAGTGATTAACTGATAATTTTCTAAATTCGAATTGTCTCCCATGTTCTTATAAACTGGCACAACATATGATATTTTCCTCGCATCTGGATAAGTCCCCACTACCCAGATTGATTGAACAAAAGCCCTAAAGGCCATGCCAAGGAAAAAGCACAGTTTCTTTTAAATCAGTCACCTTTGTTTCATTTTTGATACTTCCTTTTGGTAGAAGAAAGAGCAGAAGATCCTGTACCCAGCAACCCAATCATTCCTTTTCTCCATACAACTTGGGTGAAAAACATTTATACACCATATGCATCAATACATTACAAAAGTCTTTATTCCCACAACATTTAAATACTTTTTTTATTATCAGTTAGAACATTTTTTGATCGATGGTACCAAGTGAAACAGACTATATATTCTAAAAACAATGCTGCATCTGAAACTATTGAATTGCATATGTGAGCAGCAGATATTCCTATTGTTGCTGTTACTGGAAAAAAAGATTTAAAAATGTATGATATGGACGAACACAAATCGAAATGAAATTGTCTGATGATACAGATCAATGTAAACAGTGTTTATCTAGAACAAACATTTGTAGTAAAATTTTGAGAATTAAATAAGGTAATGGGAAAAACTGAACTTATTGTCCTCACTATTGTCAATTCAAAATCAAGTAATATTTTTTGTGTTTTCTTTTCTGTAAGATATTTTAAAATATATACAAAAAACATTTTTTTTTTAATTACATAAATTGTTTATATTCGAGGCCAGTCCTCAAAACACTATATTATAGGCAATTGAACAAAAGTTGAAGACATAATGCAATATAATTTTGAATTTCTTTTTTTGCTAAACTATTAAAAATGTAAGCCAAAAAAATGGGTCTAAGGGGTATACAAGTTGGATTATGTTAAAAACCTAACAGACCTGAAAATTATCTGATGACTGGTTGTGACTGGTCAGTGGGGTTATGATACCCATATTTAACATCTCCTTTCATTTTTAGCAGCGCAAATCAATATTATACTATCTAAATCAAGGTCGAAGAATCCAAAAAATACCCTTCAAAGCCATAGGAAAGAAGGCACTATAATGATGTATAACTATCTTATCTTTTAACATTAAAAAATTTAATACATTGCAAAATAAAAACTCCTAACTACTCAAAAGGTGGGTTTATACAAGAAATAAAATAAAATAAAGAGATCAACGCAAGCAACTCCCTTAAGGCATTTATACAGCAAAATAAAATAAGACATGACCAACTTTCATCTTGTTATTTTATTTTATTTCCAAAATATGTCTGCGCATTGCATCTTGGAACATGACATTGACAATTTTACTAATATTTTTGTATTTGAAAGTTTTGTGATTTTTAAATTAAATCTGTTTTACTGGATTTGGCAGCAATTGTTCTTAATTCTTATTTTCTATACAAACCACTTACGAATCCTTATTTCTTATTCTATATTATTTTCTTTCCTGTATAAGCACACCTTAAATAGTTAGGTAATTAATATGAATATATGTGGTAAGCTCATAGAAAAATCCTTTTAGAATCGATTTTATGTATTGTATGTTGCAGAAAGCACTTACTCACTGTAGCCCTTCCATTTTAACAAGTATTCAACTTTTCCATTACGTGTCCTCTTGTCTAAAATTTTTTCCACCGAGAACTCCTCTGGTGGTTGGTCGTGCGATGTTGTGGAATCCCCGTCCTCTTTTTGCCTCGCTAGAACAAAATTTGTGTCTATTTTAGGGTAAGTCTCATTGTTCTTTCGGTTTTCACCAGATGAAAATAAATTATAATGCTGAAATCAATGAATAAGGCACTTACTTTTTACCATTTTACAGTCTATTTCGAATTGATTTTCTCAAGTTACCAAAAACCGACTTAAGTACATTAAATTATAAAAAAAACAGCTCAAAATAATATATTGTTTAATCAAATTCCTCATACAATACAAATTTTAAATACACCTTAACCTCAATAAATAAATTTAGATCAAGCCTAATTGACAGAATGCTTTTTATTGGTTCCGTCGCCGTCGCGTCTTTATTTTTGCGGAGTATAAACAAGTGCTCTTTAATGTGTAGGATCATATAATTAGGAGCGCACATGAGAATAAACATTAGACATAGCATACACATAGTGAAGAATCTGAAAAATGTGTCCTCGAAATCGCCAGATTTCAGTTTCTAGTACACTTAAAAAAAAGTCATACGCCTGAACGGGGATACAAATACATGTGTGCCGCATCTAAAGCAAAATATCCTACAGGCGGGCTGGGAAGCCTATGTTGAACGTTCAACGAAAACGGTTTATACCTTCTCCACAAATTTAGCCAGCTGTTACATATTAAGGTTTGAAAAGAAATACTATCACAGTTTATATGAATATATTACAAATGCCTAAATATCACTTTTATTTCCAACATAACTAACGGTTTCCAGCATATAAATGAAACACAAATTAACATATATTAATTGATACAAATTAATTATGGACATTTTTGATACATAAATAGGCAGATTAGTATCAGCAGGAGCGCGAAAGCATTAGGGGAATTGGTACTTGGAAAGAGCGGTCAACATTAATCAGTAGCGGAGTACATCAGTGGCAGAAGTCTAACGAGAGCCGAATGTGCAGTTCGCTGTTGATTAGTGTTGATCGCCTTCTGTTTTAATACTTTATTGATGATGACCTAACCTAATCTGGTACCAGTACCCAATCACCTAGTGACTCTGCGCTCCTGCTGGTACCGTTCCACCTTATGTATGTAACAATTATATTGTATTATAGTGCCTCTGAGATATTGTAATTTGTATCAATAAGTTTTTTCTTTAAAGTTTTATTCCGATGATTTTCCGTGATAGCAAGATTTTGAGTCTTCCCAATGTCTTAATTTTTTAAAATAAGGCAAGAAAATAAAGAAGAGCGTTTTGTTACGTCTGTTATAATTTTGCGGTGGTTCCGTATAGAACTAGTCAATTTTTATAAAAAAAGATAGAAAAAGGAAGAAACGGGGTCAGAATGAATTTTGAGGACGAATAACCCAAAAACGACATGTGACCGAAAAAAAACTTCGGATTCGTGATCAGGACCACAGATAAAAGTTTATGTTTATTTCTGTTCCTGCTCCTGCGCTCTTTGCCAAATTCCGGTCACTTCTATAAAATAGCCCGACTATTTTTATACGGCGTTTACGACATAAGCCGTATCCTATCTCATAAATATACGAGTAAGATACTCGGCTGTGGATGCGGCACATAGGTATTCTAACCCTCGTTCAGGCGTATGACGTTTTAAAGTTTTTTTAACACAACTTATGATTAATAAAAATGCGGATTGGGTTAGGCTAGGAATGGTTAGTTTTGCAGTAAAGAAAACGTCCGGTAACGCACCAACAAAATTCCTAATCTATATTAAAACAAGAATTTTTTTTAACATAACTTATACTGTTAGGTGAAATATATACTACGTAACTGGATTCCACCAATTCCAATATATGTTTTTGGCACTGCACTTCGCAACTTGCCTCCCCGTCTACCGGTTTGGGGACGTTAAATACTTTAAATTTGACTTGTTTTGAGGCAGGAGCACAGCCACGTAGCGGCCGTTACGCTAATATTCTATGTAGAACTGCGGCAGACGAACGGGATAGAGAAACAACTAGACACGTTCACAGCGTATGCTCCCTTTCTAGCGGGGTCGTTAGTTTCCACACTGCAGGAACACGTGCACCCTTATCAACACACAGGTCTGTTTTATATATTTATTTTTACATCGTTTCATGTAGTCAAATATCTTTTGACTTTATGCTCCATGATGATATTTTGGGGGAACTTCTTTTGTTTGATTTTATGCAGTATTTAAAGAAGCTAACCTAATAAGGTCCTCTGTATTTATAGGGACCAGTGTTACCAATTAGAGGATTAAAATCCGATTTGTAGATTTTATCAGAGTGCGTGGATTTTTTCGGATTTTTAAATATTGCGGAGTTTTTTCGGATATTTTGTTAAAAAGTGGATATTTGGCGGATTTTTGTGTTTTAATATAAACCATGTAAAACAAGGGGCGACAATCGGGAAATTTAATATAAATTCCGGATAAGCTGAAGATAAATAGATACAGCCGGCAACTGCGCAATATCTGTCGAGCCGATACTTTTTGCGTCTCCGTAATAAAATTGATTGCGAAACTGACACATAATATGTATTCCCTTTTTATTTGGGACTGCCATCCTTCTCTAACGCATTATTTAAATGGCAATAAATAACCAGACCACTATTTTATTTGTTTGCAGATTTTAGCGTGTTTGGAAGATCGAAACACTAACACTGGTAATTCCTTGATTTTTTTATGTATAAAAAATGCTATTTGTTCCTTGTTCTTTTATTCCTAGTTTTTGTATTAGAACATACTTATGACTGTGGTTTATACTAAATGTATATAAACCAGTGTTGCCAACATAAAATTGGTAAATTGCAATTGGTAAATTGCACACTGCAGCTTTTCAACACACTTTTACACACCATTAGTGTTGTCGGATTTTACACCCGAAATCGTTGACAGCAACGGATTTTCTATCTCACATTTGATGATAAAAAAAGATATGGTAAATAGCCGCCATGCGATTAGAAATTCCTGGGTCTTGCAGAAAAAAATATTTAATGATTATTATACTCTTATTAATTTACGAGACAGTATTAGAACGAGAAGAACAAGCGACTTTGGTATTTATTTACCTGTTTTAACTATCTGCCTAAAATTGGCCCAATAAATAACTAAAATGTTTTGTCTATAGTCAAACGAATCCGAGTGCTAACTATACGCATCTTTTTTATCTTCTACTTGCAGTTTTAACCATCGGCCCAACAAATTACTAAAAGTCTTTGTTTATTGCCAAACGAATACGAGCGCTAGCTATACGCATTTTTTGTATCTTCTACTTGCAATGCAATAAGTATAGTTTTTGTATCATATGTCAATCGTTGAATTTCCATTAGCGTGTTCATCAACTCGGTTTGACCAGTTGGCTGACGTTGGCCGTAGAATATAATTTGTCTGTGTTGCATACTGCACGGAAATTACACACTTTTGGCAAGGGCACGAATACTACATGCATCTACTTCAAATTGCACGAAAATAGTGTAATTACACATCGATTGGAGACACTGATAAAAAACACAAGCGCCACGGATCCGGAATACCACTGCTAATTTGATTGGCTAACTTCGATCACGTTTCTAACGAGGTATGTTCTATGCTGCGGACACATTGAAGATTATTTCAAGAACGCATAAATCCTGTATATTCAGTGCTGCTGATCGCGGCATTTTGCTTAATTATTATAGATGTCAGAGTAAGCTCCTTAAAATTTCTCCGCGGATCAGTGACAAGGCATTGAACCAATACCTACTAAACAACGTTGTTTAGTAGGTTTTGATTGAACTTTGAATGCAATGGATCCCTGTTCCGTGCAGGCCGTGACTTTTCGTATTTTTTTAACTAAAATCTATAGTAAAAATACATATTAGGTTCAACTAGATTGGTTACTTTTGCTGTAAAGAATTCCGAGTTTATACTATAGCAAGTATTTAATCATAATCATGAAAGAATATCGCAACGCTGTAAAATATACAAGGCTTGAGCTTCTGATCCTTTCGATCAAAGGTGATCGTTTAACCGGAATATTTTTCCGCAATTCCGAACAGCAAATTAAAAAAACAATAGATACAGAATTTTTCAAAATAGTTAATAAATGGTCTACATATTTAACGATATAAATATAATATAGATATTTTCGTGTCGGAGCGTTGTGATTGGTAACACTGATAAAGACCATGTTGAGTTGGTGTTAGATTTCTCAATTTGCGGATGCCGTATTATGTTAGTGTTTATAAACAGAAAGGATACTAAAGATCTACTAAGTGTTGGCGTATTTTGTATAATGATTAAATTGTATTATCGTTACGAGTAATATATTTATTTAAAATAGAAACTGTGCATTTATACAGGAACCCGTACTTAGGTACAATTTTGTATCCGTAGTCTTCAATATTAGCATAATACAGTTTTTGTGAATAACTTCACGAGATGTTTTTTTTTCGAAACGTATATAAATTCCAAGTTTTAATAATGAAACACAGTTTAGGCGGTCCTGTATATTTTCTTATTTATTCTTTAAACAATTCAAATTTTCAGAATTTCTAGATAAGTATATTAATAATTTATGAAGAAAACTACCTTTAGTTTTTACGTCACAAAATACAGAAAATTAGAAATATTTATATGAAGTTACATTAAAATTTTAAACTGTGGTTTTTAGTTCTGGGTTCACGGTGAAGGTATCCGAGGAATGACACTGAAAAATATCTACTTTAGACGTTTCGGGGGAAAGTCTACCCCCGTCTTTAACAAACTAAAAAATAAAAAAATAAGAGCAGTATGTTATATTATTTATATGTCAATTCAAAGGTGTTATTTTAAGTTAGTTAGTTTAGTAAGATAAAGTCAAAAAATAGATATGTACCTAGAGTATGTCAATTTCAGTTTACTGTATTTTAAGGTGTCCATGTGTTATCAAAATTTTAATTAACTGAACAAGATGCTACACGATTATTTTTATTTAACAATATTAAGGCACTTTCTTTTATTTTATGTTTTTAGGGACATGGTTCTTTTGCCAAAAAACTAGAAGCAGTTTTATAATTAGGTATCTAATGCCTGTTATAATAGATCAATATAGCTACGCAGTACCGCATTTACAACTTATGGGGCCCTAGGCTTGCTTGATATTACGGGCCCCTATCGGACCTACCCCTAAAAGTATTGCAGCCAGTGTCGGATTAATTATTTTCGCCCAAACGTATTTAGATTAGAACACATAAACAAGCGTATTTAACGGTGGGTTTAAAGAAACTAAACTAATTTGTTTCAGTTGCCTTCGAATCAGCTCTTAGTGGACCTCTTGTTCATCATGTAAAGCCCTAATTCGTCTTATACTGTTAGCTGTATCTGCGTCGTTACCGCTAGGTTAGCTTAGGTTCGTCGACAAAACTAAAGCCATAAACCATCATTAAAGCCATACAAACACATATGTTTAAATGTAAACAAACTTATTTAATTTAAACGTGTGCTCGGCTGCCTTCGCTAGGGTTCGTTGTAATCAGGAGCGATCGCTAATAAACCGTATTAGACTAATTATAATAGATGTGCTACGATTTTGCATTTTCTATTAAGTACGTTATTACCAAAGGTCTAAAATCTATTACAAATTTAAAAGCGGTCAAAAAAAATCTATTCACTTAATCCTAAAAATCATCTGTTGGAAAACGTAAGCACGCCTATTCAATGGTGGGCTTAAACTAACTAAACTGACTTGTTCCAAAATGTTTGACCTCGAATCAGCTCTTAGTTGACATCTTGTCCGTCATATGGATCCCTAATTCATTTATTAGTTGAGAAGGTCGTCATAATTAAATACCGTCTTTGCTTATATTTCCTTATTAGAAAAACCGGTAAATTTCCTCTACCCGGAACTTCCTTCGATCTGATTTTTTTTCTATTTGTTAGTAATAGTGAAGTGTGACCCAATTTAGTTCAGTACATAGTTACAATATATGTGTTACATATTATATTGTCTTTTCATTTTGATTGGGCGCCATCCTACCAATATTTTACTATTTTCTTCCAATCAATGCAATCTATGCCACATTTGACTTTTAGGCATAATTTAAAATAAATTCAGTAAGTACTTTTTACATTGGCACATACAGTTATTTTGCTACGTCATGTCGAATTCGTACCAGTTTATCCCATTTTCATATTTAACTTTCAGCAAAACTTAAAGTCAATTGAACAAGATTTTATTACGTTGATATTTTAAAAATTTTATTTGACCGCCATTTTGTTTTGCCATCCTAAATTGAAATCTATATTATCAGTCTTTACCTATTTCGTTGGTCCGCAGATATTTCTTAAAATGGTAGGTACGAGTAGGTACAGACTGATAAATGGGTTTCATGCAGGATATAAAATCTATATATATGTGTCCTGCGAATGCAACAATAAAGTTGCGAAACGTCGACAATTTTACTGGATCCTTACCCCAAATAATACACCACTCTCTGTGGACCAACGTAGTAGGTAAAAACTGATAATATGGGTTTCATGCAGGATAAAGAATCTATATATGTGTTCTAAGGATGAAACAATAAAGTTGAAAAACGTCCACAATTTAAAAAAATTGTCTTTTGTTTTTTTTTCTGGATCCTAACCCCAAATAATACACCACGCTAACATAAAAACAAGAGGATCGTTAACGAAAACCATTTAGAAACTTAATATCTGGGAAACATTTGCGGACAAACGTAGCAGGTAAAGACTGAAAATATGGGTTTCATGCACGATATAGAATCAATGTGTCCTGCGGATGCAACAATAAAGTTGCAAAAAGCCGACAATTTAAAATAAGTGTATAGAGGTTCCTAAGGACTCGAATTCTTTCCAGTTTTGCCAAAAAGCTAGATTTTTTTGCAGTGTTAGGCTTGATTTACCAAAAGTAACCTTAAACGCACTTTCATAAACGATGAGTCACATTTAAAAGTGACTGAAATTTTTTAAAATGACAGCATAAATGGCTGGGGCATAAATGACTGATCAATAAGAAAAAAGGCGTTTAATGCCTTTTTTATTTACCCGTTCAACTTTGTTTTGTATTTTTAAAGCTTAAAATAAAGGCAACCTTTTAGGCATAATTTCGAACAGTTTTTAAAAATGACCTCATAAATCATCATAAGTCACCGAGCCATAAATGTCTTAAAGTCAATTTATAAATAACCAATCATTTGGCAACGTTAGTTTTTTCCAGTTTCGTTCCTCGTGTTTCTTTATTGCGGACTCAGAACTCAAATATCAACTTCAATAATAAAATGTGAGATTTTTTGAAATTTTAACTTTTTATTTTTGGATGTGGCGCAATCGCCGAAAGAAAACATTATGCTTTATATCATGAATCCGCCACAATTTGGTAATTAGTGACTCTGAAGAGCTTCGTAATATGAACTCGTGCAATGCTTTTGAGTGCAGGCTGCTCAACACGGTTAAGCAATTTAATGCCATCACCTTAGGAAAACGACTTTTTTAAATCTACAAGTGATTAATATTTCAGACAAAAAAAGTCATTTCGATTTATTTTTTGAAAACAACTGAACACATAATAACATATTATTAAGCTGTTTATATACGGTTGTAATATTGTCTAAATAAAATTACCGGAAACTTTTTCCAGCCTGTTTTAGATTCCAGAGATTCTCATACGGTATATGACATACATATAAAACTTATTAGCTTCTTTAATTTACAAAGTCATTTCCGGTCCTGTTTTATCCCTGTATCTTATTTCAATCCTGTTCTTCTAATAGCTCGAGCGCCGCAATTATTTTCCCTTAGAATTTTCATTCTTTGGTCATAACCGCTTCATAAAAACAATAATTTCCCGCATTTTCTCCGAGATATTTCTTATTTTGACCCATTTGCAGCACGTGTGTCTTTGGATATTAGAGACACTGGATGGTCATCAGGGCCGTTAGGACTTTCCGACATTTCCACAAAATGCCGCTAACAGCTAACACAGAGATATTATTAAATATTTCCACCTCCTCTACCCGATTGAGTTCACTCAATTTCTCGGAGAATGATTTTGCAAGGAGTTTTAAGGATAAGGGTAATTTATGCCCTAATTTACTTATTTTTTTACAATTATCTTACGTCCCTTTCAATGTTTGTTTTAACTTTGCGTAAAACATTCACATCAGCTTTAGAGGAAGACTTTGACAGCGGCGTAACTACAAATTTTGAGCCCTCCCGCAAGTTTTCAACAAAGGGTCCCCTATATGCATTTATCGACAAAAATTAATTACTGATAGGTAACTAAAAAAAAATCATTCATATTTTGCTTAATTCTCTTATAAACAAATTCAACAATAGGGCGGGAAAACAACTTATGGCAAAAAAAAAAGATAATCCAGTTTTCCCTGGGGGACATCACACCTGATTGCCGGGCTCCCTAATTTCAGTGTGCCACTCGCATTGCGGGGTTTGGCGGGGGTGTAGCTACGACACTTGGCTCTGAAAATTGTAATAAATATGTTACCGTCTACGTTACCGTGAAATAAAAGCAGGCAATTGATATGGAAGAAAAATAAATTAGGTGATAAGCTGAAATTTCCGGACCCCTGCGTTAATTTATTTACAGAAATACTCCGATTGAAAAAGAAACTGACTGTCCATGTAAAAAGTTTTGATGGAATTCTTGTAAATTTCTTTTAAAATTCCGAACTTGTAACAGTTTTCGACAATAAAAATTTTAGATGATACTAATGCCATTATTGGTAATTTCTGAACACATTTCCATCTGAATCTTATACGGTTCGTTTGAAGTGAATAGCATAAAATGACTATAAAATTAAAACCACCATAATTTTTAAAACACGCGGTATAATTCGATAATTCTTTTTTGTTTGAATTGTTATTCTTCCTCCTAGAGAAGCTAGTTTTTTTTCACTTGTTAAACTTTCTTTAAATATCTACAAATCATTTAGTTTTTAGATGTTTTTCTAATATTTATTAAATACATGTGTGTAGTTTATTAATAAAGGTAGAAAAAGTGTCATTCACTGTGTATGATAGTAATACCGATACTACGTTCAGAATTTTTCAAATACTATTGATGACGTTTAAGAAAAAAAGTATTCTCTAATGTTATTAATATTATAGACTTTTTTATCCAGTTTGCTGTGAAAGATAGACATGTTTTGAGTATCGATAAACGTTAATTACAATGGAGAAAAAAGTCGATTGCGAAATGTTTAATTCAATATTTTAATCTTTTATTTTAATTACAGATATGAAAGAAAATAAACAAATTAACGCATACAGCAAGTAAAAAATCAGTAGGAAAGTTAACAAAAAACACGAAAAAATAAAGTAACAGCTAGTAATTCTAATAACGAGTAGGACCCCTCTCTCACGATTTATCGTGCGATTTTACGATTTTGAACCTGATCTTACGATAAATGCTCATGCTTTTTACGGTTTCATAATTATTAAATCAAAATTTCTCTTCCTCTTATTTATTTAGACAGAATAAACTTTTAATCTAAATTTTGAACAGGAAATCGTTCTATCGAGTCGAGAATTCGGGCCAAGCTAATTTGGTCTGGTCTATGAATAGCATACAAGTCGACGAGATGGCGAGACATTCAGCATCGATTATCGATAATCGATTCCTAGGTAAGGTATTTCCCCGAACAAAATCAGTTGAAATTGAAAATTGTTCGTTGCTCTCTTAGGTCGAAAGTTGCGCTGCTAAAGATCAATATAAAATAAAACATTTTGTTGAGATTTTAAAATATGTCAAGTGGTGAGGACAATATAGACGATCCTCAGTATTTAACATCGGCTTCAACACCGAGAAAAAAGAGGAAGTATTCACAATCAAACTGCCAAAAATATAAAAAGGAATAGGAAAAGAATATTGCTGCGCAGTTCCAAAATTAAATTGCGCAATACCGAACCATAGTTTCAAAAATTAATTAGCTTTGTTTTTAACTTTATTAATTAATTAAATACCCCAGAAAGTATATTATTAACATAAAGCTTAGTTTTCAAACCGGCAAATATTATTATTTCAAAAGATATTGTTCCCGATAATTCAGACTCCTAGGACTCGGAATTATTTTGCTTCTTTTATTAACCGTGTTCGTTCCTCGCAAACTCCTGTACGTATAGTGTTTATAGTTATATATATATATATATATATATATATATATATATATATATATATATATATATATATATATATATATATATATATATATATATATATATATATATATATATATATATATATATATATATACTTTTATTTGTTTCTATTTCCTTATCTACTGCATGTTTATTATTTTTGACGTTTTTCTATGATTCATTATGCTGTGTTATGTTTAAATTTTTTAGACTACTTTTTGTTGTTCTTAATAATAAAAAAATATTATCTTGTCTAATATAGTACTATTTTAAAGAGCAGTGCAATTATATATTATTATATATCCAATGAGCAAGTAAAAAATACCAAACACAACCAGTTATTATACCAACTGAAAACGTCATAACCTAATTATATATCTAAAACTAAATAAAAGAAAGTTATTAAACTCATATTTGGTATGATAATAATTACATAAGTAATAACACTAATAACCGAGAGTTAAAGAAGTAAAAAAATTAGGTTCAAAATGAATAATAAGGATTTGTGCAAATCTCACGATTTCTCACGATTTTTTAATGGGCGTTCTTACGATTTTGAATTTGATAGACCTGATATCGCTGTTTGGTGGTTCTTTATTTGCCTGTTTAGTTGACCTCCGATGTGCTCTATAGGATTGGCATCTGGAGACATAGCGGGCCAGTGCATACGATTTAAGTTCTCTTGTTGAAAAAGAAAATACATATTACTAGCTCTGTTCTATGGAGCCTTGCGTTATCGCCAAAGAAAATGAATTCGTTCTCTATAATACCGGTAATTGACCTGATATATTCTCGCAAAATGTTTAGGGAATTACTCTTCAAAAGAAAATTTTGGAATGCCACGGTGTTTCAAAAACAGTTTGCCTCTAGTTCTCCTTCTCCATACTCTAATCCTGTTATCATCAGGAAATAACCATTCTGCTTTTATCAGCAAAAACACAATGTCCACAAAGATCTAGTTCCCACTCAGCATGAACTCTGGCCCAAAGCAATCGTCTTGTTCGATTTTTTGCAGATATCCTTGGATGTCTAAACCTTATTTATATAAAAGTCTTTTGATGGATGAACGAGAGATGACGACGTTAATTGTTCGTAGAGAATTTTTGATTGTTGTGGTATTTTGAATAGGATCACGTCGAACACTTATTCCTAGCAATCAGTCTGTTCTGATTGTAGTTAAGGTCTAAGGTGGGTTTATCTAACTTTTCTCTTACCTTTTCTTTAGTTTTATTCGGAACTTTAGTAGGTCATACATATTTCTGTAATAGCTAAACGTGTTCAGGTTCTTTATTCTTAAGTCTGATGCATGACAGCTTGATTTGTAAAATCTAAATAAAAAACTTAAAGTAAAAAACTATAAATTTAGATATTTTACAGTACCTACCTTGCAAAAAAACAAATTAAATTGTGGAAACCAAAAATTAATTCGTAGACCTACTAAAAACCACTAATCAGTAAAACTAAGCACTAAAACAAAAGTTAAAATTTATACGTTACGCTTTTATTTAAAAATTAAGATTTAACTTATCCGTATTACTAATATTAAAACTAAAGAAAAAGAAAAGGGACAAGAAAAGTTACATGAACCCACTATTATTCTTTTTCGGTCACCTTTATGCGTGTTATCATGGTTATTATTATTATTATTATTATTGACTAACAAACTACACATATGTTTTTAAAAAAATTATAATAAAAAATACATCTAAGAACTAAATGAACTATAGATATTTAAAGAAAGTTCAAAAATAAGTGAAAAAATTAACTTCTGAAGGGAAAATGGTAATGAAAACGAAAAAAAAAGTGATCGACTTAAACCGTATATTTTAATGTGTAATGGTTTGATATCATTTCGTGTTATCGACTTCAAATGAACTCGAGTGTATTTCGGTACGCTTCTACTGACAAACCCGATAATCTTCAACTCAACAAAATATTCACAGCTTGAGTATTAGTTTTCAGTATTACCCGGAACCATCAAAGCAGGGATTTACAATATTCGATCTACTTAAAATTTGAATGGCTCTTTAAATATGTCTACTTAAATTATATGTTATTTCTTTTGTCAGAGCCAAATCTTTTTACGGATTAGATATTTGATAATTGCTACCTGAGGAGCTCGTTTGGATTTCAAAAGAACGTTATTGGGTGAGAATAAAGAAAGGGAGGTGAGGTATTGTGAAATTTAAATATTTTCTGAAAAGGTGAATAATACAATGCTTAATATATTACGGGCACGCCTTAAGTTACTATTATGCAGGCGGCAGGCGTAATCTATTCAACTTAAAACATCTATAAAATAGAATCATCGGCATTAATCCAAATGATTTTGTAACATTTTTTTGAAGGTCTCCTGTGAATAAAATACATTTCGATAATTAAATTAAGCCAAAAATTATATTTGTTTGGCTAAAATGCGTTTTCCTAATTGGTCAATTTTCATAGTTGTTTTAGCAGTCATTCATCCCATACGATTCCTTTTTCTACTATATAATAGTTCTTGCCGCGTTTATATTTTTCTTCTTTTGATTTGATTATTCTTGGGTAATGAGTTTCAGAGCAGTTTATGCTGCTCTGTGGTAGTTGACCTAAATGACCTTAAATCAGAAACACGTGTCTACGGTTGAGCAAATTTCATTGTTGTTTTAGCGGTTATCTCAAAAAATACCTTTTTCTATTATTAAATAGTTCCTGTCGCGATAATTGTGATAAGTGACGGAATATTGGCTCCCCTATTAATTTTAGAAAAAAAATTGGATTTTTTGAAGAGATTGATAAGATAAACGCATGTGCCTGATTTATGCAATTACCGACAAATCGCTTAATACTTAAGGAAAATCTAATCGCAAAATATTTAAATAAAATAAAGAATGCGGATCTGATGCATAGTAGTTCACCTAACGGTAAATGCTGTTCACAACTCTCAAATAAATAGAGAAAATCCTTTGGAGGGAACGCGCGTAATTGGACCAATTACATCATTAATTGGTCAGCCAGGTATCCCGACCTTTTTCTAAACGATTTCTTTTTATGAGGTCGTTTAAAAAATATACTTTACCCAAACATACGATATGATAATTTATAAAAACAATTTGCCCAGAATGTAGCAAGATATCTTGATATCAATTGAGCAATGTGAGAAATGAATTTTATGATCGCTTGGGATATTGTTTGGCAGTTAATTTTATTAATTGTCTCTCGATTTATTTCGAATTATGAAATATTTTGTGTTTTACTTTGAAGTTCTGTTTAACCCTGTTGAACTTTTAGTTTCCTGGCTTCGCTTTTATTATTGTTTTATATTTTTTTGACTTGTGATTTTTGTCGGCATATTATGTCTATTAACGAACTAAGTAACAAACATATCGGATAATTACTGTTTTCTATTTCTAGCAAGTTAGCGCTATTAAACTATTAAGAGCAATTTAGCTATTTTTCTATAATCACAAGAAATAACTAGTTACTTTTATTATTACAATGATACTTATTATTTATTTCTTTTGCCTGTTAGAAGTGTTGTTATGTTTTAATATTTTTATTACTCGCCGAATGCCACCACTGTTATGATTTAATAATTTTAGTATTTTGTATTAGCACTGGTAGTAAATGTAAACACTACAACTTGTTTCAAATCTTTCTATTATCTTCTGTACAAGAGGGACACTTCTTACTTCTAACAAATCTTTACTCTTACTGTGTCTACTGACAATATAGTACTGACATAATGACTGACCTGCTCTATACTGACTACCTAGAACTTATTTTTATATGAATTCCTAATTTGAGATGCAGTGGCGTATCTGTAAAATTGATTAAAAAAGGTGTCTATAAAAGTAATTTGGGGAGTATTTGCTACGCCACTGCTTACTGTACTACAATGGTTTCTTTTAATGTTTTTATAGCTGAACCTTCCCAAGCTTTTTCGACATAGTGTAAATGAGTTTATGATAGGTTTTTTCGGGTATAATAATATTTGGGGCGGAAGAACGTGCATAAAATAGAATTTGAAGTAGAATTTAAAATACATATTGTTTACTTAGAATTTCCCTTGCAATAAACGACCATTAAAGCAGCTTTTGTCGGAAGGTTCCGCCGAAATATAATGTATGTCTAAATATTGCATTTACGTGTCAAACTATCTCTAGACTAATGAATATATAATACTTAAGACTATTCACAAATGAAATGACTATAAAATAATGGGGTCACAACACCTCCCACCTAAATGAGAGATTTTATAATAATGAAATTGTTAGAAAATTTCGTTCCTGAGTTAAAATATAAATTATGATACAAAATATACATCCTTGTAATTGATACTAATATTTAACAAAAGTATTATGTTCGAAATGATTTTACAAAATTTGCTATGAACTATGTTCTTATTCTATATTATACTAACCTATATAATATTGAAAACTGTTTTTTTTTTTATAATAATTAGGCATTCTAAATCTACTTAGATTCTACTAAAGAAATTTATTACTTATAATAAAACATATTATTACTTATCTAATTGATCGCCTTGAGGACGTGTGACCAATAGCTCAGCGAGGCGTGTATGATAGACCTGGTTGATCGTCCTCAGGGTGATCATCATTATTAATTCTATTAGAAGTTTCACTAGTATACTGAGCTATATATCTATTACTTCTCGGGGATGGTTCAATGGTTTGATTTACCCTTACGCAAATATTTGGTATTATTCCACAACAGGAAGTTTTTCTTATACATTTTGAATATAGTTTGTAAACAGTAAATAATAATACAACAACAGATACAATGTAAGCTAAAACAGAACCAGAAATATTATATGTTGACAAAAAATTATTTTTTTCAAGATTTTCTGTTAGTTTTTCTATGTCGTCTAGTTTATGGCTAGCGATGTTCAGTTCAGGAATGTGCTTTGAAAGAGTCTTATAATTTTCGTTTATTAAAATTTCTGTCAGGCTAATGTTATTATTTTTTATTTTTTCACAACAGTCCTCACTAATTTCTAATGGCGGAACAAACTCACTAAATATGTTCGACTGAAAGGCATTACCGTGAGGCACGAGCATCGTTGAAACACTATACGCTTTACACTGTTTTCCTATTGGTGACACTGCCGCAATTTTTTAAAATAACGTCTACTAGTTTATTTTGATTAATACATGAAATGGTTAATGATTCAGGGCAAGGCACTGCAAACAGCCAAGTATTAGTTGTAAGTAACTGAATAAAGATACCTCTATTAGAATTTAATATATGTTTTTCGCATACTTCTGGAATTTTATTTGTTACTTGAAGTAACTTCATTTCACAGTTTTCCACTAAATGAGCCAATGAAACTGGTTTTTGTTGCTGACAAATCATTTTATCATCCGTTATTTTTATAAATTTATTATATTCGAGATCAGAGAAAGTTATGAACTGCTGTTTTGTTTCGTTTATTGCAATATATTTAGAAGATGGTTGAATCAAAACAAATTGGTTAGTGGCTAATAGCTTAGGAAAAGGCGATACCTTATATAGGTAGAATAATTGTGCTTCAACTAAAGGAATATTAATTATATAAATTAAATGATTATTTTCAAAGTAAACTTTTATTTCAATCGTTTTTAATATAAGATTAGAATGCATTATATCAAGAGGCACAGCAAAATCTAAACCATGGGGAAGAGAATCCGTAACTTGTTTTAGTTCATCAATTAGGCGAACTGGTGTTAAAATTGCTGGGTGTAATAAACCCTTTTTGGCAATAAGAATTGCATTAATCAAAGTCATTACTTCGAGTTGTAGTTGATGTAACATCATATTTGTCAGCGTAATGTGTTCTTCTAGATTGCCTTTTAAGTCTAAAAATTTAATATCTTTTTGTTCTTTTTCTAATTGTTTGGAAAGAATTTTAACATTATTTTTTAAAATGTTTTCATTAAAATCTAAGGTTCCAATAGTATTGTTGAAATTTGTTAGTGTAGACTTGACAACTTTAGTTTGCTCTTTCAAAAGAGCTAATGCTGAACCCTCATTTTGCGATAATTTGTTTTTTTGACAAGATTCACATTTTTTTATAAATCTTTTTACGTCTTTTTTCATGCCTCTCCAGGTATAAAATTGGGATAATTTTTTATGTGTACGGGCAATTCCTTGATGACCGCCTAAAGGAGAGTTGTGGAATTCTTCTAATAAGGTTTCCTTTTCAGATTCAGAGGGTTTTATTAAATTATTATTGTAAACTGTTATATCTACATTAGAGTTTTTAAAAATATATCTTATCATGGGATAAATAATTTCCCATTTTACTAACGGGTTGTAATGATATTTAATAAATGACAATTTAAGTTTTTTGTTACTTACAAGATTTTTTAACTTTAGTAGACAAGACCATATATTTTCATAATTTGTGTCATTTAACATATTTTCATTATCATTGAGTAAAAATATATTACAGTCGTTGTTTTGGTACTGAGAGACGGAAGGTATTTTTAAATCGTTTTGAACGTTGTATGATGCAAGAAATTGTTTAATCTGATTATTTTGTTCCAAAATATTAAATTGCTCTTTGTTAAAAAATTTGGGAAAAAATAATATTATAGGATCTGAATTATTTATCTGAAATAAATTAGCGTTGTTTTCTTTTAATTTTGTGTTAATAACAATATGTGTTTGCAGATAATTTAAAAAATTTTGATAATCTGTTATCATGTCAGCGTTTACCGTTTTAATCATTCTACTTAAGGCATCAGCATTTGTATTTAACTTTCCGGCCTTATAAATAATTTCGAAATTGTATTCTTCCAATTTTAACCTAAATCTTGTAAGACGCGAACCAGGGTCTTTTATGTTAAATACATAAAGTAAAGGTTTATGATCCGTAACTATCTTAAAATTTATTCCAAAAACATATGGTCGAAAATGTCTAACTGCCCAAACAATTGCCCCTAATTCTTTCTCTGTCGTTGAGTAGTTTTGTTCGGCTTTATTAAGAGTTCTACTAGCATAAGCTATAGGTCGATCATTATTAACTTTTCCTTGTGATAAAATTGCACCAATCGCATAATTACTTGCGTCGGTAGTTATAATGAATTCTTTTGAAAAATCTGGGTTTTGTAGTACAAGAGAAGTAATGTTATTTTTAAGCGTTTGAAATGAAATATCACAAGCACGGTCCCATTTAAATTCCGTATCTTTCTTGAGCAATTTGGTAAGAGGTTTTGAAATTTTCGCAAAATCCTTTATAAATTTTCGATAATATCCGACAAGCCCTAAAAATGATTTTACCTCTTTTTGATTTACTGGTTGAGGAAACTGTAAAACACATTCTACTTTTGAAGGATCAGGTTTGATGCCATAATCTGTTATAATGTGACCTAGATACAAACATTCTTTTCTTAAAAATTCACATTTTAATGGTTGAAGCTTTAAATTATGCTCCCGAAACCGTTCAAATACCTCAATTAACCTTTCATTATGTTCTTTTAAATTATTAACATAAATTACGACATCATCTAAATAAATAAAACATTTTATGCCACTAAGACCGCTTAAGACCGCATTCATTAACCTCTGAAAGGTTGCCGGAGCTCCTTTTAGGCCAAAAGGCATCCTATTGTAAACAAAATGCCCCGTAGAAGTACTAAAAGCTGTCTTATTTTTATCATTTTCGTCCATTTGAACCTGATGAAATCCATTGGCTAAATCTAAAGTTGTAAAATAATGCGATTTTCCTAATTGGTCTAAAATATCTGTAATATTAGGTAATGGAAATGCATCCCCTGCAATTATTTCATTAATTTTTCTAAAATCTACGACCACGCGAAATTTAGGTAAACCTGATGAATCAGTTTTTTTAGGAACTACTAATAAGGGACTATTCCAAGGACTGTAAGACGGAGAAATTATTCCATCCTTTAACATTGCATCGGTTTGTTCTTTTATAACCTCCCGATGTTGAAAAGGTAATCTATAGGGTTCAATATTAATAGGTCCCTTAGCAGGGTCTGTAGAAATTTTATGTTTTATTGTGTTTGTACAAGAGAGTTTATCACCTTCTAAATAAAAAATATCGATAAAATTTTCACAAGTTGAGAGAATGTTTCAATTTTTCTAAACGTTCAAAGTAATTTATATTCGTGTTATTTTCAATATTATTATTATTATTATGACTAAGCTCTATAATGTCAAATTCACCTTTAGTGATAGGTTGTACGTTAACTCTGGGTAACGCAATTGTTAAGGGTTCATTAGATATATTTAAAATACTAATTAAACATTTATGATTATGTACTTTGGTCAAAGAAGAACCTATATAGAGATTTTCAGCAAGTTGTTTCGATTTTACGATACCTTCAGTACCTGAAACGTTGGCCAAAGCATAAGTTATCATTTCACATCTTGGGGGTATAGTCGTTAAAGTCTCTGAAGGCAAAATCTTAAAGCAATTGTCCTCAAAATAAACAGTTTCTTCTTCATAATTAATTTTAGTTTTATATTTTTGCAAAAAATCGCGGCCTAAAATTCCGTCATTTTTTATAGGAATGCTATCTGGTACGATATGAAAAGGATGAATTAATATTTTATTATCTTTTAATTGGATTGTTACATTATATAGACCTTCCGTAAAAACCGGTTCTTTACTTATACCTTTTAGTTCAATAATACAGTTTTGATCTAGCTTTGAATAGTCTTGTAAAATCGACTCCTTTAATAAACAAACATCAGCCCCTGTATCTAACAAAATTTGCAATTCTGACTTTTTAGTGCCCAATGAAGTTATTTCAATTATATCTAACTGTTTACAATTATTAGAGAATAATACTGACTTAGGAGACATATTATTTGAATTATTACGAGTTGGTTGTGGAGGAGAAATACTAAGATTGTGTTGGAGGCTACTGGGGGGTAGAGACGTTATAGTTTGTATTTGATGAGAATTATTGACAGGTTCATTATTATAGTTAGGACGGTATCGTCGCTGTTGTTGAGGTCTCTCTGAAAGCATTTGAGGTCTGTTTGAACTACGGGGATTGGTATAATTTTGACGATAATTGTTCCCATTATAATTATTGTTAAAATTTCGTGAATTTGTTATTTGATTGTAATTATGATTATCGTTTCCCCTGTAAGAAAAATTACTTCTAGTATTAATAGGTTGTTCCCCGTTATAATTTTGCCCATTTGAAGAATTTGCGTTAAAATGTTGTTGTGGACTGAAGCTTTGATAATTAGGATTATTAAAATTATTTCTTCCCATATTTTGTTCATATTGTATAAGTTGCCTACATTGAGAAGTTACATGATTATTTTTATGACAGAACATACACAAAAGTTTAGGATTTTGGTTATTAAAATTTCTATTTCCCTGACCCACAAAACCTACATTTTTAAAATTTGAATTTTTTGCTCTAACGTTGTTTTCAAGTTCCATTTCGATTGCTAATGATAATGCCCTGTCTAAATCTGTTGCGTTTTCAGCAATTACTCGAATTTGTATTTTTTCATCATTTAGCCCTTGTCTAAACGTGTTTACTAAAATTGACTCTAAATTTTCTATTAATACCTTAGCAGAATTATGTTCATAATTTAAATGACAAGTTTCTTTATATTTATTATGCAGGTATCTTAATCTATCTCCATATTCTGTAACGGTTTCCCTAAAGCTTTGTTTTATATTCATTATTTGAGTTAAAAAATGAGAAGGCGGTCTTTTATCCGTAAACTGTTCTAAAAGAAAATCTCTAATTTCGTCCCAATTTAAAAATTATTTATATTGTGTCACCTCTTGAGCTTTACCTTTTAATTTAGTACCAAAAATTAATTTAGCTAATTTATTTTTTTCATTTTCTTTCACAATATGCATTACTGCGTCACAGTTTTTTAGAAAAAATTGAAGAGAATTTCCATCGCCGTAGCCGTCAAATGAATTTATTAAATTTAATACATCATTTGCATCTTTTCCTTCAGCCATTTTTTTGTTTGTTAAAATTATAAAGATTAAATACTAATAAAAATTTTGGGTAAAAATTTAAATATGGATAAGTTATACGGTTGATTATTCAATTACTTTTTCAATACACAACGTATTTGCAGTACCTTTCACAAAATAAATATATCTATATAATTTCAAAAATGCATAACATATAAAAAAAACAAATAGTGTCACCACAACAGGAAAATAAAAGAAAAAAACTTACAGCTTCATCCTTAGTTAGCTGGAACGTAAGGCGAATTTCCTTGTTTTCTTTCTTCTTCTCGAAACTTGTTGCGTACTGGGCGCTCCTCCAAGTCTGTTGAAACTTCCTGTCTTTGGTATACCGATGTGGTTTAACTGGTGTGATTCCTGCTGCGTTCTAGGCGCTCCTTCAGAAAACACGGGGTAGTATATCCAGATCCGCTGCCACCAATGTTATGTTTTAATATTTTTATTACTCGCCGAATGCCACCACTGTTATGATTTAATATTTTTATTACTCGCCGAATGCCACCACTGTTATGATTTAATAATTTTAGTATTTTGTATTAGCACTGGTAGTAAATGTAAACACTTCAACTTGTTTCAAATCTCTCTATTATCTTCTGTACAAGAGGGACACTTCTTACTTCTAACAAATCTTTACTCTTACTGTGTCTACTGACTTAATTCTACTGACAATATAGTACTGACATAATGACTGACCTGCTCTATACTGACTACCTAGAACTTATTTTTATATGAATTCCTAATTTGAGATGCAGCGGCGTATCTGTAAAATTGATTAAAAAAGGTGTCTATAAAAGTAATTTGGGGAGTATTTGCTACGCCACTGCTTACTGTACAATGGTTTCTTTTAATGTTTTTATAGCTGAACCTTCTCAAGCTTTATCGACATAGTGTAAATGAGTTTATGATAGGTTTTTTCGGGTATAATAATATTTGGGGCGGAAGGACGTGCATAAAATAGAATTTGAAGTAGAATTTAAAATACATATTGTTTACTTAGAATTTCCCTTGCAATAAACGACCATTAAAGCAGCTTTTGTCGGAAGGTTCCGCCGAAATATAATGTATGTCTAAATATTGCATTTACGTGTCTAACTATCTCTAGACTAATGAATATATAATACTTAAGACTATTCACAAATAAAATGACTATAAAATAATGGAGTCACAACAGTGTGTGTCTTCCACAGTCTTATAGGAGAGCTTCCCTTAAACTAAATAAATAAAAAAAGAATACAAAATTTCTATAGGAGGTGAAGCTAGGCGAGAGTATGATTGATGGAATCGACCTTAAATATCTGACATAAAACTATTGATTTCAATTATCACTGGTGTGATTATTATTTAGTTCAAAAGGGGTGGGATTAGTAACTTTTAAAAATTAACAAATACATATTTGGAAATAACCATTAGGCCACTTAATTAAAAATATTCATATTTTGCAAACACGTAAATTGGGTAAAAAGGAGCTTTGACTGTGTGATTTTGTTACTTCCGGTTGGTCGGAAATGGCCAAGCAGTTTGAATTTAAATGATTATTGATTTTGCAAAAAACATTCATCGTGAAGAAATCGTTTTTATTTATATAAATTAGTTTCTTTAATGGAAATGTAGTGAGCTGGGTTCAAAAAATAAACCCATTGTTTCTCTAAGGATGATCTACTTTTAATAATATGGCAAAACTATTAACCTAAAAAATAACTTCAATGTTTCCGTAATACTATACATTTTATATTATAATATTTACGTCTAAAGTGCCACGGCTCAGTATAATAAAAAAATTCGTAGGTTTTTTAAATGCTACCTTATAAACAAAAAAGTAAACTATTCCAGGTTCAAAATATGTCCCCAATAATAATCCTGAATTTTGTCAAAATGAAAATGGTACTGCTTCGACATTAGCTCTGGCCACATTTCTTAATTGCTCTGGATTTATACTATTTATAGCCCCTAAAACTTTATTCAGCAGTTCTTGTATTGTTGCAGATTGTGAGAAGCAGATTTGATCTTTTAATGTGCCCCATACAAAAAAATATCCAAAGGCCTTAAGTCAGGTAATTGACTAGCAGATTAATTTGTTAATATAATATTATAATTATTAACCTCGGTGGCCATCCTACAGGACCGTTATAACTTCGTGCTGGGGCCCCTGCCTACTACGGGGCCTGGACCTATAGCCCCCATAGCCCCACCCTTAATTTCATTTTTTTTTGAAATTTTATTTTCAACTATAGATATACATAGGGCAGTGGTGTGTCCAGGCATTTTCAAAAAGGAGGGCGTTTTAAAATCAATAAATAGGGAACAATTATGTATTTACCGAAATAACTAAAAGCTAAAGAAAATTTCAGATAAATTAAAGTTTTTTCAACTGAGGCATGTATATTTTGAGCGTTAAAACTGTAAGCCTATTTACACTTTACGACACCAGTTATCACTTGCCCAAATGTAAGGGGTGAGTAAGCTATGGTTTTGACTTCGCTAAATGTATTAGCATAATCCCTCGTACTTAGATTTCCTGGCCATATTACATATTTAATAAATTTAATTTTTAATAATAATTTAATTAAAAAATGGGTAAATTTCTTTTACCCGGAACTTCCCTCGTTATGAATTTTCTTTTATTATGAATACTAAAATTAACCCAAATTAGTTCCGCACATAGTCATTTAGTATATGTATTCTCTTTTCAAATATTTTTACTTTGCGCCATTTTGTTTCATCATTTGGATTCGTACCAATATTTTACGAGTTTCTGCCTATGCCATTCTTAATTTTTAGGCATGATTTAAAATAAATTGAATAAGTAGTTTTTACACATTTTTTAAGATCGTTATTTTGTACCGTAATGTTGAATTTGTACCAGTTAATCCCTGTATCCCCGTTTTAACATTTTATTTGGACGTCAATTTAATTCGCGGTTTTTAATTCGTATCACAATATCAATACTCTTTTCTTAGTCTTTAATTTTTTTTTGCTTATGCAACCATTATTTTTTAATTTGTCCTCAATCCAATCCTAAAGTTACGCCCCTGATTTGTTTTAATATATCATTAATATATTAGGAAAACTTTTTTATCCCCAGAAATATTTCCTAAAACTGTCCTTGGATGTAGGTATAACAAATTGATAATACCAAAGATTGCAATTTAAACAAAATATCTTAAAGTTTTTACAATTTATTTAAAAGCCGTATTATTCTGATTCCTAACTTTATATAACACCAGTTTCGAACGACCTAAAGCAATCGGATAAACTTATAAAAGGACACGATTTTATTTTTCTCCACTTTTTATAACGACTTTACTTCAAACACTATAAAAGCCATAAAACCTATCGAAAAAAGCGATTTCTTCTCGTCAATGGAGAATATAGAACATATATAGAGAGATATCGACTTTATCCTTGCTTTATATCCTCCAAATAGCTCTAGTAATTTGAATAAACTGCAAATGGAGATTGTCGATATTGACGAGTAAAATATGGTGTTCAAGAAGGATGTTTACTAGACCTTGAATTATTATTTGATATTGCGATGCGATCCTCAGGAAGCAATATACACGATTTTTTTTTAATCAATGCAATACACTTTAAAGTTAGGGCGGATTAAAGCTTTTAAAGGCCTTAAGTAAATACAAATAAAAAAAGTAAATTTCCTTTAACCGGGACTTCCCTTGTTACCATTTCTTCCAATCCCTATTTTTTAGAGAAATGTTTAACCCACATGTCTGGTGTACCGTTTTATTCGAAGAATTATTTTATTAATAAAAAGATTGCCACATTGGTTCGATTAATCAATTGCTTTCTCCAGATATTTAAATAGACCTCTCCAGCTAAATTGCCCTTTTAAAATTGAGGTTCTTTTATGGAATAACTAAAGGTTCTATTATGGAATTTGCTAATACGCAAGCCAAGCTGTTTTTTTAAAGGTATTTAGACCTCCCTAAAAACACAAGTGTCTTCTCAAATTAGTACCGACAGCACATTCATCAGAAACGCAGTTATCTTGTAGTAAATTGAGGGTTCTACTAATAATGCTTGTCTATGTCAACACTTCATAAAATTGTGTCCTTCAATCTAACTCGACTTCTCCCAATGTTTTCATCCGTGTAGTTTTACTCTATGACTTGAACCAACATAAATTCCTATTCCACTGAAAGTTTTCTGAAAGAATTAGTTGGATCTCTGCAAAATATAATAGAACTGCAATTTGATCGCCCTTTGCTAAAATTGAAATATCTGGAAGATCTCAGAAAAATTAGGAAGCATGGCATTTTTTTTATTGAACGCTTTTGAGAGATCTTTTAAACTAGCCAAAATTCACATTGCTAGACATTTTTTGTCATTATCTTAAATTTTTGACAGGAGATTTTCGCGGGAGGAAATTAATTATAGATTCCGATCGATTTATCTCAGAAACTATCATATTTAGGAAAAAAATAATCACAACTATTTTTGTATAGAATATCTTTATCTTCATTTAGATAATTTCAATTCCAACAATAATTTGGCAGATATGGGCAAAAAACAAAGATTTTTTTTAATCTCTTTACTTTCTAGCTATTTTAACGCGAAAAATTTGTTGTGCCTGAAAAAATACGCAATTAAATAGGAAATAACTCAAATTTGAATTCCCGCCTATGAAACTATGGTTTTATGAGGCGGTTACATAACAAATTAATTAGTTATACCCGCTGATCACTATTCGGTTCAATTCGTCGTGAACGAATATTTCATCCCCACTATTGATACATTTTTGTTCAAAACTTTAGCATTGATTTCATAGGTTGCAATGTTTGAAAATACATAAAAAACGGACGAATGGTTCGCCGAGGTCAAAGCCTACTTGATTATCCGCCAAAAAGACGCAAACGGTGGGGAAGGTATCGAACGGATTAACTGCACCCTTCACACTATGCGGGCGAATGAACGAATAGTCTGGAAGTTCTCACAAAAATCGCTAAATTTCTTTTATCTGGAACTTTCATCGTTATGAATCTTTCCATTTATTAGAAATAGTGAAGTGTAACCCAATTTAGTTCACTACACAGTCATTTACTAACACATACTTATTTTCTTTTCAAATAATTTATTAGGCGCCATTTTGTTCTATCATATTGGATTCCTACAAATATTTTGCTAGTTTATACCTATACCACACTTGATTTTTAGGCTTAATTTAAAATAAATTCAATAAGTAGTTTTTACATTGACACACATCGCCATTTTGTTCCATCATGTTAAATTCGTACTATTTTAACCCTATATCACTTTTAACGTTTCTACAAAATTTAAAGTCAATTGAATAAGTTTTTTTAATGTTGATTTTTTTTATTATTTGGCGCCATCTTGAATTAGTACCAAAATTTTACTAGTTCGTCTCTATTCCACAATTAGTTATGACATACAATTTGAAATCAATAAATTAAGTCGCTTTTCAGGCTAAATTTTTAAATAGGTATATTATTAAGCCGCTATTTTGTTTCGCCATCTCGGATTCGTACCAAAATTTTACCAATTGATTCCTACATAATATTTGGTTTCGTGCAAAATTCGAGAAAAATTGGATAAGCAGTTTTTTAGTAATATTTTTTTAAGATTTCACTAGGCCTCTATTTTTATTTCGCCACATTGGATTTTTACTAAAATGTTACCAAACCGTACTCATATGACCCTCAATTTTTGACCGTAATTTGAACTCAATCGGGTAAGTAGTTTTTAGATATGCCGCGAACAGACAGACCGGCAAACAGACAGACAGACCGCCAAACAGGCAGACAGACCAACGAAATTGAGAAACATGTTTTTCGGCGTATCTAGAGACCCTGAAACGTAAAGATCTGGAAAAATGTAATTTTTTCACGACTATAATACTTTCCTTTTACGAGGGAAGTAAAATCTAAAACATTCATAAATGTAAAATTTATGAATGATTCTATCAAGAAATTATTTCCAGATTTCTCCATAGTCGAGATAATGTGTTTTACTGTTCGATGCATAATAATTAAGGCTGGGCAGACCTTTCAAATTTTGTATCTCAGTTTAATTCATGTCACGTCTGTGAAGAAATTCGAAACACATTTAGAAATATGAATAAGTTAGTTCAATTTATCAATAACCAACTCCAGTTTTACGGCAAAAGTATAGCGGCAAATCCGAATCCATAAAAGGTGTTGTTTTCGGATTCGATAGCCGTGAGGCGTTGTCAATATCTGGTCAAATCAAAATACGCTATACCGATGTTTTTATTGAAACATATATTTCACATATACTTGAACTCATTGAAACATTTGAAACTAAAAGTTTCCTCAGGGTAATGGGAAGAAATGGCAATATCAATTATCTTTTGCCAAGAAAAACTTAACAGAGTGCTAATAAATAACCCTGGTTTTCAAGCAATATGTCAGATAAAGGAATAGGTATAAAGGTACTAATAATAATATTTGGTTTCGTGCAAAATTCGAGAAAAATTGGATAAGCAGTTTTTTAGTAATATTTTTTTAAGATTTCACTAGGCCTCTATTTTTATTTCGCCACATTGGATTTTTACTAAAATGTTACCAAACCGTACTCATATGACCCTCAATTTTTGACCGAAATTTGAACTCAATCGGGTAAGTAGTTTTTAGATATGCCGCGAACAGACAGACCGGCAAACAGACAGACAGACCGCCAAACAGGCAGACAGACCAACGAAATTGAGAAACATGTTTTTCGGCGTATCTAGAGACCCTGAAACGTAAAGATCTGGAAAAATGTAATTTTTTCACGACTATAATACTTTCCTTTTACGAGGGAAGTAAAATCTAAAACATTCATAAATGTAAAATTTATGAATGATTCTATCAAGAAATTATTTCCAGATTTCTCCATAGTCGAGATAATGTGTTTTACTGTTCGATGCATAATAATTAAGGCTGGGCAGACCTTTCAAATTTTGTATCTCAGTTTAATTCATGTCACGTCTGTGAAGAAATTCGAAACACATTTAGAAATATGAATAAGTTAGTTCAATTTATCAATAACCAACTCCAGTTTTACGGCAAAAGTATAGCGGCAAATCCGAATCCATAAAAGGTGTTGTTTTCGGATTCGATAGCCGTGAGGCGTTGTCAATATCTGGTCAAATCAAAATACGCTATACCGATGTTTTTATTGAAACATATATTTCACATATACTTGAACTCATTGAAACATTTGAAACTAAAAGTTTCCTCAGGGTAATGGGAAGAAATGGCAATATCAATTATCTTTTGCCAAGAAAAACTTAACAGAGTGCTAATAAATAACCCTGGTTTTCAAGCAATATGTCAGATAAAGGAATAGGTATAAAGGTACTAGTACAGTTTTGCCTAGATTATAGCTAAGATGGCGCCAACACTTAAGTATTGCCCTGTGAAATCGGTGGATGTGGAACGCTCTTTTTCTGCGTTCAATATGATTTTGGACGACCGACAGCATAATTTCACCATAGAAAACTTGGTAGCTTATTTTTAGCAACAACTGCAACTACAGATATTTTTGAAAAGTGCATTTCGCTTCAATAAAATATGTTTATTGGTGTTTGCTCTTTTATTGAATGGTCGCAAAGTTTTATATGTAAATTGTTGCGTATTTCTACTACTTTCTCGCATATTTTCGGCTTTTATTTTGCATATTTGCACGCATATTTTTAGTCAATTTATGTTGCATATAATCAGGATTTTAAAAATTATAATATTAATATAAAAAAACTAAAAGTATATTTAAAAAATCGACAAATTAGTCTTTACTGACAACTTCCGACATACCGAATTTTACTACACAGATAACACATTTTATAAATCCATATAGTTCCCTGGAAATACATTAAAAAGAAAAATAAAATAAGTTACAATTTCCAGGATTTGTATACAGTTATATCAAATAATTATATGCATATAATATACACTGTGTTATCTGTAGACAGTGAATTGACCAATTTTTTTTTGAACTTCCGAAGCATTTAGCAATATAAACTTTGGCGAGCAAAAAACAGCCCTTAAAAAGCTACAATTTAAAGAATGTCATTTTCTTAATAATTAGGCCTGGCCAAAAAAATAGCTCTGCTCCTAAGACTAATGTCGAAAATTTATAAAAATAAAATACACACAATTAAACAGATGATTTGAAATTAGTTCGGCTTTGAAATTACAAATCAGAAATCTGGGTCTAATTCCCCTTGAAGTCACTATATGTCGTCGACACATTTGGATGATAGAGGGCGATTAATGATTGCCAGTAATGATTTGTCTTTTTTTACTGATTAACACTCCTTAGTTTACAGATAACGAAAACTGCAATATCATGTAAAAGTATCGGTAACACATGTGAAATTTATAAAAATAGAAAACATAGCACTAAACTTTACTAAACCAATAATCGTTTTTACTAGTATGTATTTTAAAAAATCGGGCAACGATATTAGTGCTTTTGAGACCAGCAAATGTTCGAGGACTATTGTTTCTGCTTAGTGAGAGGCTGTGTAGTCAATCATACAAAAGTATATAAATTCATATCTCAATAACTTAACGAGATAGATTTAAATTCAGGGAACTAGAATTCTTCAAAATAATTTTTATTCTTTGGAGCTGCAACCTTGTCAAAATAATGTACTTGTTTTTAACCGACTTCAAAAAACGGAGGTTTGTATGTGGGCATATAAGTTGTGGGGTTCCGTAGGGGTCTGTTTTGGGCCCAGTTCCGACTAGTGCTTCAACTAAAAATTCTTTAATTTTTGAGGGCAGGAAGCTTTTTAACCATTGTTGAATTAAAAAAGTATTATTAGGTAAGGCCTACTATAAACCTGCCGAATTTTATGCTGACCAGATTGTTTAACATGTTTGTTTTGGTATGTAAGCTTGTGTATATTTATTTGTATTATATTCCTTTAGCTGTACTTTTTTACATATATTGTTTTTTTTTTAATTTTATTAGACCTTTGTTTTTATATGTAGTATGCTTTGTCAATGGAAATCTGATTTCTTTGATAATAAAGTATTTTGAGTTTGAGTTTCAGTTTATGTGTCTATAAATAAGTGTGTAAGTCCCCGAATTTCTCTGTCTGAAGCTACTGAACAAATTTGAATGAGGTTTTGACTATGTTGTAAAGAATGTAAAGCAACATTCCGGGGTGGTTTTAGTTCTAAGCCAGCGAAGTCAAATAAATTATTTTCATTTTGATTTTTTTATATATTTCGATCGTATTATTTAAATTCCTATGTATATTTCCTAATTTTGTTATGTATTTTTTTTCTAAATTAGTTAAATAAAGTGAATATCTTGTCAAGATAACAATTCTCAATCAATGTAAACTCTGGTCGGATACGTATTTTATATGCTACTTACATTTTAAGAGGATATGGGAGTAACCTTAGATTAAATACTCGGAAAGATAAGCAAAGAAATAAACCATAACTAAGGGATCAATTCTTCCCCAACCATCCAGAAAATTACTCTTTGTTTATTGGTTATGTAAACGACGTGTTATTGATCGGTTTGAAAAGATGATGTCATTGATAGGTTAATCGATTAGCGTCTTTCCCGAGTTTTTTGTATTTTTTTAGAGCGTTTTTTAGTATTTAGAAGTTTTTAGGATTATTAAATTCTATTTACTGTTTGATCATGACTAAACCGTTTACTGTTTGTGGACAGAGTTAAAAAACTGGAGCTTGTTTATCTTTTCACCAGTAATTTTATAGACCAGAGACCTTTATATTGTCGATACATAGCGGTTAAACTAGGAACCGTTTTAAATGTAATAATAGTCATAATCTAATTCTGTTTAGAACAGAAATGGACGACCATTACATTACTGATTCAGCTTGTGAAACTTTAGAGATAAATATAGTATTAGATGTAACTTGATTGTAAATTTCTGTAATCCGTTAATAAACAAAACTTGGCTTGTTCACAAAATTAAACAGATTATTTCGTGTTGTACAAAAAATCAGAATCACATTAACATACATAAAAACGTAAATGACATTGAACACATTGTTATTACACTTATTATTAGAAAACATAATTATCTTCTAGTCAGGAACGAAGTAAGGAAGGAAGAAACAATTTTTTAAATATATATATATATATATATATATATATATATATATATATATATATATATATATATATATAATACCATATATACCCTATGACATAATCGAAAACAATTCTTCTTTTATACATAATCGAAATTATATATAGATAATAAGATCTACAATTTTTTAAACTATATATGTACAATATATATATATATATATATATATATATATATATATATATATATATAAATTTTTCAAAAATATCAATAAATTAAATATACAGGGAGTCAGGTACACATCTTAAATTTTAAAGATATCAAAAAATATTCTATAAAGGAGTTTTATAGTTTCCTCTGAAATGTCAGGATTTGCTAAAAAAATAAACAAATAAGTATGGACTTTGTTATTTTAAATGGAATACCCGTGTATTATTATTTTAATAATTGGTCATCTTTTTGCTGATTATAAAATTACTAGGTCTAATGCTTTTATGTTTAAAGACAACCGCGAAATCTGCTTTTACAGGCATTGTTTATAAAGAGGAAAAAGAACATATTATTTGTAAGTAATGTCATTACGCTGTCTCTTATGGCGCTAAACTGTTTTATGAAGCAAGTGATTTATGTAATTTTATTGGTTTAGCCCTTTTATAATAAAAAGTAATCATTATTTTACAAATATAATTATTATAATCATTAGTTTGCCACATAATGGTTAAAAGTAGTGTTTTTAGTTGGCGTTGGGTTAACTTCTTATTGTATAAGTTACAATTGGTGTTTTGTTTTAGTAACCATAGAAAACCAACAAAAATGCGTTTCGTATTAATTCTTTTTGGTACTCCTTTTGACACTCATAATGTCAATAACCTAACTTCAAGCAGGTAAACAAAATTTAACACATTGGGTACGATTTATTTTTCCAATTTATATAAATAATGAAAATAGAGCTCTATAGGTATCTAGTTAAAAATAAGCTATTGCAATAAATTACTATGAAAAAATATATAATTTGTGGCTAGGTAGGTATTTATACTTTATATGTATATATCAGACGGCTCGTAGTCTAAAATTTAGGGTCGGCCGAGGCTCAAGGCTAACCAAGGGCGGTTTTATAGTGAGGTGGTAATAAAATAATCCCCCCCTCTCTCCCCAGACCGGTCAAACATCATGTGTAATTTACATATTTTTACGTGAAAATTACGATTAAAATCTTGGCTAGGAAACACTATAGCACAAGAGCTACCTGTTGGATTGGGTCTCTGGAATATCCATAGATAGAGTATTGATGTAAATATAAACAATGTAATTAATAAATTTTCTTAAGGAAAAAAATTGGACGTTATTCTATGAGTATTTATTAGAAGCTGTTTTTTCTTCACTTATGCCACAACAAGTATGATACAAAATATGGGTATTTATGTTGTTCTCATACCATTTACAATAAAATATATTAAAAAAATTAAACCTCCAGAAAGGTTTCCTAAAATCGCCAATGTGGTGTTAATTGGTGCCGCGTCCAAATATGATCAAATACTAGTATTATTATTTTACGTTTATTTCTTCAATGATAATTAATTAGGTAGGCACCAACCTATATATAGCAGATCTAGGCTAGAGTAAATTTAATAAATAAGAAAAACATGTTAGTAAAACGCTCTAGTCAGTAAATTTCATTTTTTGATATGTTGGTGTACCTTGCCTCCAGAGGAAAATAAAATAGATGCCAAAGTGAAAGGCTACATACACAACCAAAAAACTATATTGTCCAGCAAGAACCACGATGCGGCCGGACGAGTTATAAAACAAATTGTAAACGATGAACTAACAAATTAATTTAGAAATAAGTAGTATCATTTTATAATAATTACAATTAATACCTGAAAATGGTAGTATTCAATTGGGAAAAATTCCGGGGATACTGCCACATCGAGACGGGCCAGTGTTGGGTGATATAAGCTACGACGAACGTTATAGCATGGGGATGTATGCAAACGTACTACGTACCGCGTGAATTAGTAGCTGAAGTCTAGCATGTGAGATGATGGAATCGGCTGGCCGAGCCACCGTCTATAATAAATATATTAGCATACGTGGACGGTGGCCCACGGACTGCTGTTAACGGCGTTATTTGTATGTTAGCAACGATAATAGGGATACCTATTTATTTTGCTATGTGCCCTGGAAATAATAAACTACATCTTAGTTTTGTGCGTTTTTAGGATGTTTGCAACATTAGTTTTGAAAAATATTTACCTACTTTTTTAAAATGAGTATTTTCCTTGTATATTTTCTGGAACGGCCCGGCCGATCCTGCTGCCCCTGAGGAGCCGTCACTGAAATATATTTTATGTAGTACAACCAAAGGTAGCTAGAAAAAGACTGCGAGAAACACTATCAAAAAAATATTTTTGTTAGCACTCCGCCCCCTAAAACCTTGGTTCGACATAAGTCCAGGTATTAAGCTTATACTTTTTAATATTTCCTCCTCAGTGTTCATCTAATATGTTTGCTGTATAGTCATTTTCACCCGTATTCACTAAAGAGGTTTAAATTTAGTCCAGGTCTAACTTGACAGTTGTAGGATTAAGATGACATTTTTAACAATTGATCAAATAATTTTTCTAAATGTGAAAATCAGTAAACGCCAGAGACATAAGTGAAACATAATTGGCGAACTAAGAATTTTAACTAACATGGCAACCAGACCTGGTCTAAATCTTAAACCCTTTTAGTGAATACGGGGGTTTATGTTTTAATTTGTAGTGGTCATCCAGTTATAAGGTAATATCAACATTTTTGTTCTTTTTGTAACTATATAAGGTTTCTCGGTTATATTTTAGGTCTGATGATGACCGAAAGGTCGAAACACGTGTCACGAAGTAAATTTTAAAGTATAAATATTATATATTTGAATAAGACCGAGACTAGTTTATTCTTTTCTTTAAATTCTTATATTCAGGTCTCTTAGAGAAATATAGACGATTTCTTTGAATTTCTAAATATGTTTAGTGAGTTTCATTTTAAGATCAGGAATTAAGATTATTGTGTTCTCTGGTAAACATTATTCTCAAGACATGTTACAAAACTTTAAAAATAAATTGCTTTAATCTATCTATGCAGCCGTAACTCCCCATATCCGCAGTATGAAGAATTTTTTGAAAATCTAAAATCTGTTTGTTAACCTATACCATAAAAGAAAGGTAAGCATAAAGGACTTTTTTTCTTATTTTAATACGTCCTAAAACTGTTTTAGATTAAAAAATATGCAGAAATATATTTTTCAAACTCCGTTCGTTCTGGGAATAGTTAGTTTATATAAATGTTTTCGTAAAAATATTGGCTTTTCAGAAAACTCATTAAAAAGTCTTTAGCATAGCAAATCGGCGCCTTTTCAATAAACTCGCGTATGGCTTCCGAGTCTTTTGATAAAGGTAATATTTCTCTTTCGAACTATTGACAGTTCGGTTTCCCTTCCGCTTCAACTTTGAGGAAAAATGCGTTTACATCTACTAAAAGTGATTTATTGATTCTTAGATGATATTAGATTATTCGGGCGAAAATCTACAAATCATTTCCTTCTTTGATTTTTTTCCATAATAATGCTTGCGAAAAACGATGTGTGAAGCGTGCAACTAAACTTGATTTTGGGCAGAGCCGGTTTGTTTTATACAGATTTTGTTGCGAGGTGTAAAAGTTAAAAAAATGGCATAAGGTAAAAACACCGACTTTTCTATAATTGAGACCTTAAGCATGACTATGTACTATTTTTGTGCAAAAAAAAGGAATTTTTTCCCTAGTAATGTATTGGAGGAAACAGTAATTAATCAAAAGGACTGTCTACGAAATAAACTTTAATGTACACTCTAAGAATTCAAAAAGTGGTTCGTTCATATTTTCCTTGAAAAAACACCGAACACTATATGCCCAGCCATTAATCAGATGATGTTAAATTCAAATCAAACCGGTGGATGTACTTAACTCTTCTTCTTCAGTCAAACAGGCAAAGCTTAGAACATCAACATCCCTTGGTTGAGCTCTGCAAGTTGCGTTGATCCATTCTGTTTTAGTGTAATATCTTTATGTGTTTTCTTGATGTATAGTTAATTGTTTTATTATTATTTTATTGTTTATAAGTTTATATTGCTAGACACAACTTTTTGGAACGATAAAAGTGTAGTTTTATTGGGTTTACTCCGTTGACAAATAAATAATGAATTTGTGATAACACCAAATTTAAAACATTTTTCTAAATGGCAAGTACGTATGAATTTGTTATAGTTCTACAAATAAAAGATATAATGCATAAAATTTTACCTAGCCTAAAGAAGATATAGCAAAACCTAAGTTGGTTTTTATAATGGATGTACTTAGACCTTAAAAAACAATATGGGTGCTTTAAATATATATCTTATAAAAGTATATACAGAGCAAGGAACACTGGCGGGGCAAGAAAAAATATTTGGTGAAAACTAAACTATATTGTTCATGTTATTGTTGAGTGCAATTTTCTCCAGGGGGGTAGGATATAAAAAATGACTAGGTCTTTCCCTTCGCTCACTCAGAATAGCCTTGGAGATAATAATAAATGGATCAAATTCAAATTAATGTCCTTTTTGACTTTTTTATACAGCATGGTTAACAAAACACCTCTCTGATAGGATAACATGTTCTGACGATGGACGATTTAAGGTCGAAAAGCTGTGATTGATTTTATTAGTTAGTTAGAGTTAGTTTTTCTTAAAGGTACGTTATCATGCAATTGTATCTGATGAAGGGGAGAAAGCCCAACTGAAACGTCGGTTTTAACAGCGTATTGGGTTTGTTTACTTATTTGCCATGTAGGCTTAATTTTGTCAGTTTTTTTTTGACGGAAGGTAGTTAAATTACATTAAATCTTGTACCTCTAGGGTACCACTGCTTTGATTAAAAGTATTATATTCAGTACCACAATCAGTAGACACTAGAGAATGTTGGCGAAAAGACTTATAACTTGAGTTTTCCTTGATATTTTGATTTAGTTCCAAAGAACTGTCACTAAGAATTTGACTCTGAATATCGATCTTAGTTTAGGTTTTATGAAGCGTTTTAGGGTTGGTCAAAACGAGCCTATCTTGAGCTGTAAAAAAATTTGTATGTGTCTGATTTGTCTCAAACTTTCAGAAACAGTGTATTTTTACTATGCCTTTCATATTCTGAAATAATTTTGAAAATATCTTTACCAACAAAAATTAGAGCTTCTAAAATTCGTAAATGGGTTTTTTGTATCATCTGTTATTCTCGCCAGGGCCCGCTCTAGCTTTTCGGTCAATATGGGCAAAAATAAGATTTGCCGCCCCAAAAATTTATTTGGGAGTCCAGCCCAGGAGTAAAGGAGATGAATGAGGGTATTTGATTAATTTAGATTTTAGGTAAATCTGCACAAAAAATTTTATTATATTCAAAATCAAAACAAATCACAAAAGAGTTAAAACTTAAATATAATTAAAAAAACACTTTTTTGCGAAGTTTCAACTCCGCAAAATTTCTAATTACATCCTTTAAATCTAATTTCTTAGCTATAACATGCTCAATAGATATCATAGCTAAGCCATTCAGTCGAGGTTGTGTTGATGTCGACCTTAAAACATTTTTAATTAATTTAAGTTTGGAGAAACTCCTTTCTCCACTAGCAACACTAACTGGTATTGTTAATAAAATCCGTAATGCGATATTAAGGTTTGGTGGGAGGTTTAAATTTGTAATAAATTTGAGCACTTCCGCAGAGCTTTCTTTTTTTCCTAGAAGATTAAACACGACGGGTATCTCATCGGCCAATTCATTTCCATTTAAATCAGATGAATCTCGAGAAGTTAAAATATTTTCTAAATCTTTACAATGGGATAATAAATCTTCTTTTGACATATTTTTTAAATTATAGATTTCATACAGAAACTCAAAATATTTACTATAGTCACTTAGGAGTTTAAAACGGGTGTCTAATGAATTAATTGCTTGATCAATTGTAAAGAAAAAAAAATCTACTTTATATTTTTCTTTAGGATCTTCGAGCACTTCATCTCTATTTTCATAGGGAAACTGAGTTTTTCTTCTTCTAACCCGATGTCTTGGTAATGTTAAGTTAAAATTAGTCTCTGCGTCGATTTCGTTAGCCAGTTCTTTTGCATCAATTAGGACATTATTAAAGGATTCGTCGGTTTTTAGATTAACAAAAAAAGAATGACAATTTTTAATAAGACTTATAGCTAATGATATATCATATTCCTTAGATTGCATCAGTTTGCTGATAGGGTTTATTTGATTTAAGATTTGATACCAAATAATTACCGAACACAAAAATTTAAAGTCTTTAAGGCAATTTAATAGACCAGAAGCTTCCACTTTTACTAAGTTGTCAATATCTGCATGTTCATAAATATTTAAAAGAGCATCGTATATGTCACCAATTTGATACCTTAATGGTTTTAAAGCGTCTACTCTACTCTCCCATCTGGTGTCACTTAAAGGCTTTAAAGTTAATCCTTTTACATGCTTTAAAAGAATTGACCATCGTAGAGTTGACGCTGAAAAAAAAAACATATATTTTTTGAACCATGTTAAAAAAATTTGCAGCCTCTAGTGATGACTTAGCCATGTCATTTACTACCAAATTTAATATGTGATTACTGCAAGGTACAAAAAATGCCCTAGGATTTATATTTCTAATTCTAGTCTGCACTCCCGCCTTATCACCTCTCATATTTGCCCCATTGTCATATCCTTGCCCTCTCATATTTTGTACATCTAAACCTATAGTATTTAGTTCATTAATTACTACATTAGACAGTTCTTCACCCGTAGACTTTTCAATTGGAAGAAAACCCAAAAAACTTTCATTAACATCAATGTTGACATCCGTTTCAGATACAGTTATAGAAACATATCTAATTATTAAAGTCATTTGCTCAATTTTACTCACATCAGGAGTGCAATCTAGAATAATAGAATAATATTTTGCTTTTTTAATGGCATTTACAATATAGGATTTTATATTATCGTGAAGAAGCATAATTATTTCATTTTGAATATTTTTTCCAAGGTATGTTGCTTTAACTGCTTCATGTTTCAGGACTCTACGAACATGTTCTTCCATAACCGGATCGAATTTTGCTAATAACTCTATTAATTTTAAGAAATTGCCATTATTATATTCATAGAGCTTATTGGTTGTGCCTTGGAAGGCTAAACAATTTTCACAAAGCATTTTTGTTATGGAAACAATACGTAGAAGCACCTCGTACCAATGATTTATTTCTGCATTAGTTAACCTTTGAGCAGCTGCGTCTATAGTGCGACCTGAATTTAGTCGCTGACTAAGTTCAATCCATGCTTGCTTAGATTTACCATGTCCGCTTGAATTTTCGTGGCTTCTTAAAGTTTCACCAAGGTGCTTCCAGTTATTGTAACCACCTTTTGAAAGTGAACTTAAACTACAACCAAACAATTTACAGTAAAAACAAAAAACTGAGTTTTTAGAAATAGAGTAAACAAGCCAGTCTCTTAGGACTTGTTCTCCATTTTTTAACACTCGATAATAGTAACTAGAACTAAATTTACGACCTTTATTGTCGGATAAAAATGAATAATTAATTAAACGCTTAGCTGGTCCCTCCCTGACTAAAAATAACCTTTCTGCATCTCCAAAGATTTGAGGCCATGTTCCTGGATCAGAAGATATATTTTCGACACGGTCATTATTTTCTATAGTGTCGTTAGTATCGTAACTTTCATTGCGCTCGATCGACAAACCATCATTACTGTTACTAGTCTCAGTCTCCTTGCCCACTACATTCACCATAGCGTTATCAGGATTTTCATCATTTTCCGATGTTGACACCTTACTCGTAGTTGGACCAGTTTGTAAAAAATGTGCCAATGCCCCAGCTTGTTTTTGTAGATGGGTTTGTTTTTCTATCCTCTTTTTTTTATACTGAGAACCAGATAGTCTTTTCCTTGCGTCAGACATTCTATAATACAGTTATTTATTTGATAAAAAAAAATCAAATTACAAAATTGTCACTTTTTTAAGAAAGATTTGATTGGATGTTACGCAATAGTTAGGATAATTTTATATTTAAAAAAGTTAAAAATTAAAAAAAATACTTTAACATTTTTTGTATATCACAACAATGTCGAGAATCTACCACATAATGTTATAATTTTATACAAAAATGAAAAGCATTTGAGGAAAACATTATGTGGTAGATTTTCGACATTGTTGTTTGTTGTGATATACAAAAAATGTTAAAGTATTTTTTTAATTTTTAACTTTTATAAAATTATCCCAACTACTGCGTAACAGCCAATCAAATATTTCTTAAAAAATTTCTATCGCAGTAAATAAATTGAGATTAAACTAAAAAATTGTCACTTACCTTAAACAACAGTTATTACAATAACAACAATTATACATAGATAATAATATTATTCATTATTCATATAAATCCATTAATAAAAACTTTAGCACTAGACCCCTCAACTTAAAGAGGGTGCGCCCTACAGATCGAACAAGCACCAAACACAATTAGAAATAGAAATAAATAAGTAATAAATAGGTACAAGACACCAACGCATCGATCACAAAGGGTGCAGGTGGCTTATTAGCATCTCATTGGACGCCGTCGTCCGTTGCTATTGCGACCGGCATTTTTCTGCGAAACTATTCGCGTGCCGAACGTCTCATCTTTTTTATTAACGTGCGTATCCACCAAGCGCGCAAAATGTTTGCGATTGTAAGCGAACATTTTCAATCTTAAGAAAATATGATTGTTAGAAATGCTTACAATGGACAAAAAATTATATTGGCTCCCAATCGCCGCTTAATTTATTTTTATTAAATTGTTTTCAAGCTAAAAATGCCGCCCCAAATTTAGCCGCTCCGGGCAAATGCCCGGGTTGCCCCCCCCCTAGAGCGGGCCCTGATTCTCGCACCTGAATATAACCAATGAACTCATAAGTTGTCGACTGGCTTATATTGTTTTCATTTATTGTTGCAGTGTTTTGAGAAAATTCGATTCAACTTGCCTCTTGTTTATTTGCCTGAAGGGATAATTATACATTTTTGGTATTGGTAGGTAAATTGTTTAGTTTAGTAAAAGCATGTATTGTTAGTTATTTCAGCGCCAGTTGAAAGTCAAATTCCGGCCGAGTATACCACGCCACTACAGAAATTTTACATGTAAAAGGATCGGAAGAGTGGTTCTTGACGCCTACTAAGTTATTTGACTGATTTTAAGGTTTTACTTGAGATATATGCGGACAACATTGACTTATGACCCTTTACTGTCTTTGTCAATGTTATTAAAATTCAATTTGCGTTAACTTTTGAGAGTGGGAGTGAAAGTTTTTTATACTGAGGTTTTTATATTTGTAGCCATTTCCTGGTGTGTTCTTATGTTAAAATGATACCATTTCACGACACTTGACACTTTTTCAAAATAAGAAAACAGTTGTCGTTTGCTGTAGCTTAGATTTTTATTAATTATTCTTATCATTATAGCCAATGAGTTAAATTCAAATTCAAATTCAAATTAAAATTCAAATTCAAATTTTTATTCAGGTTATACATTTCTTTTACAAAACTTTACCATCGTTAATAATTTGCTGGTTTTACAAAAAAAAAAATATATATATATATATATATATATATATATATATATATATATATATATAGTATATGTGCCAGCACACATTTAAGATCTAGCTGGAATACATAATTAAAAATCTAGGAATAAAAACATTAATAATGATACAATTAAGAAATAACTTTAAAACTAAAATATCTGTACAATCATGGCTAAAATAGACACTGATTACTATACTCTTTAAAAAATCACACAAGCACAATTAAAACAGAGAAAATATTAAGAACATTATTCTGTGAAGTCATGCTGCAAAAATTCAGTGATACTATAAAACACATTTTCTATTAAAATTGATCTGACTGACTGCCCAAATTTTGCCCCTGTCATATTTCTCCAAGATCTTGTGAGTTTATTGTAAAAAACTGGACAGTAGTAGTTCACAGAAAAGCGAGCTCTTTCCAATCTGAGATATTCAATTCTTAAATCGTTTTCTTGCCTAGTATGGTGATAGTGAAAAAAGTTGTTAGTGTTATATTCATTGAGGTGCTTGTGACAATATACCAGACAATCATATATATATATCTACAGGGTATTGTTAAGATATTAAGCCTCCTATAAGCCTCTCTTGCATCCTCCCTGCATCCCAAGCCCGCGACAATCCTAACAGCTCTTCTTTGCAATCCAAAGATTCGCTTAGAGTGCGGCGAATGTCCCCAAACCAAGATAGCATATGCGGCAATAGACTGGAACAGGGCATGGAATGCCTGAAAAAGAAAATCTCCCGGTAAGATCCTGGCCAGGGTTCTCAAAAGGCATATGCTCTTTGATAGACGATCCGCTACGTGATCAGTGTGGTGTTTAAACCTAAGGGCTGGATCCAGGAACACACCAAGAAACTTAACCTCCTCAGGTTTGCCACGCCCAAGTTCTCGAAGCCCGAATGTTATTTTTTCAGTTTTAGCATGGTTTAAAGTTAATTTATTTGCCGCGAACCAGTCACTTAGCTTATCTAAACACTCGCTCGCTCTCTCATCTAAGGTATACAGGTCCCTATCCAACACAGTGACTGAGGTGTCATCAGCAAAAAGTTTTGCCCGAGATGCAGTTTTGCAGATATCATTAATGTAAACTAAAAAATAAAGCTCAAAACTTCATCAAATTTACTTCCGTACTTTGCGCGTTTTGATTTTGACGTAAAACATAGATAGATAGATAAAATAAATCAGACTACCGAAATACTGATCGGTATACTTAGTATATACCTAGTAGCAAACCCCGAACTACGCTAGACAAGGAAGCGCAGACATGTTTTTTGATCCCAGCTTGGCGATAACAGTCGGCACTCTATAATGGAAAACCCAACGTAACCGTCTTGGAACTCTATAATGTTGAAACATTTTCTAGCACTTTCTTAAAGACTGTCAAAGAGGTTATAGATATTTAAAACATGTAGTATACCTCGAATTCTATGCATATGTATATTAATTATTTTGATTATTATTCTTTTTAATGTTTTCAAGAAAAATTTTTTCAATTGCTGAGTGACTTTGTGTGACACCCCCCACAACCTCTTTAAATCTAGCCTTGTATGTGAGTTAATCTTTACACTCTTAAGGGAAATTCACATACCAAAACACAAAAGCAAACAATTATTAACATTTTGAACTGAAACTAAACTATAAATTATTCAACCTATCTTACTAGGTTCGATAAGAAAAAGAAGACACGCAAAGGTGCAATTATTATTTCCTGCATCTCCCTATTTCTTGCAATGAATTAGTCTCAGGGCATGCTCATCTGAAACGATTAATATTTGTAACCAGGTAGGCAAAAGCCTATTAAGATATCCTCGTTTTTGATATATAGCTACAAGAAAATATGACATCGACAAGCCATTCCTTTCAGCGTGAGTCTCATTAGCATTTTCTTAGTAATTAGTTTCTTACGAAATAAATATCAGAACGTTCAGAGTCCGCTTGTTTTTTTTGTGGACATTACTTTTGATTTATAAAGCAGTATAGACTATTTTTATATACTTGATTACTTAATCAACTATTAGGTACTAAAATATTGTAAGTTAATGCATTATGGTTTTCTATGATAGGGAATTTATATTTTATACGTAGATTAGGTTAATTCGAATAGAAAGTGGCGCACCAGCTACACATAAATATCTCATTTCTTCAAGTATTTTATTGATTATTTGTATGTGTTATATCATAGAGTAGGTGCACATAGTTAATCAATCTTCTTTTGGAAAATTTGTAATTACGAAAGAGTTTCAAAAAGGTAAACTCGTACTCCTAAAGACCAGTGACAAGTACACAGGTCTACTTCCAGTGCGCTTAATTCTGCTCATACCTATAAGTCTACAAGGTTTTCTGCCCTTTTTTCTTATATGATAACGCATAAATAAGTTGCTAGTTTGGTTGTTTTAATAAACAATTTTGAAACCGGTTCCGGTTCTATAATATGTGCCCTCTGGATTCTATATAGAGGAGATCTTGGTAACTTGGCGGAAAATATTTCGTGTCATTCTAGCGGATACGTAAATTTGACGGACGACATTTTGACGGATACGATAATTTGGAGAATGTCAAATTTTATTTTGCTTACAGATAATTAATTTCGAGAGAATGTGAGCAAAAAGTTTGTTCTCGTAAAACTTATTTATTTTTATTTTGTTAAACATTCTTCTTTAATTTTTTTGATAAGATGATATTAAACATATGATAAATATTTATCCATTTCACTTTATTGATAAATATTTATCGATTTCATTTTATTGATATTATATATTTATTTTTTGTTAGTTGTGACATATGTTAAGATTTGTCTAGTTTTTGATATTTTTATTTAGTTTACTTAATAACTTCGTCTATTTGATTGCTACTGCTATGTTTACCTTGCTTTTTTAAGCATTACGCATATTTCAGATAGGATATAAACTTTCTTAAAATAAAGTTTATTAAACATAATTTCAATATACAGCGTGTAACAAAAATAAGGAAACGGCGAAATATCTCAAGCACATCTGCGAAAAATTCTTAACACTTTTTAAGAAATTCAACAGTTTTTGCAAAATTAAGGGTCTAATATCCATAATTTAAGGTATTATCTTTTATTAAAATACCTGCACACAAAAGGTTACCTAATATGTTTGACAATGTCAGTTTTGTTGATTTACAAAAAATGGATCGTTTAACTGAAACCCAAAGAATTGAAATTTTAATTATACTAAGTTATGGAGATAGAATGCCAAACCTGCAAGATGTTTGTAACATTTTTAATGACAAATATCCTAACAGAAATCCAATAACTAAATCTATCGTAAGTAAAATTAACAAAAAATTGAAAAAACTGAAACTGGAAAGGTAAAAGATGCTATACGTTCTAGTAGACCTAAAAGCGCAACAGATGATGATAAGGCTCTGAATGTTTTAATCATTCATATAAAGTAAACCACATGGATCTAAAAAATCGACGAAAGGGGGAGGTATGTCAAAAGCAGGCTGTTTCCATGGATATACAGAGTTGTAGCCAACCGCGAATGATCATTGCATCGTTTCCATAGTTTCTCACATTCTTTTCATAGAGTCAGATTCGTGTGCCAAACTTTAGTTTTGTAAATCAATAAAACTGACACTGTCAAACATATCAGGTAACCTTTTTTATGCAGGTATTTTAATAAAAGGTAACACATTAAATTGTGGATATTACACCCTTATTTTCGCAAAAACTGTTGAGTTTCATAAAAAGTGCTCTTAATAAAAAGTATTGATAATTTTAATACCAGGCAGATTTTAAAAAAGTAATAATAATACTAATATAGGGTGAATTATTGTGTTCTACCTGTTCGTTCGTAATTTGAAGAGAAATTTTAGAGATTCCAGTATATTCTAATGGCGGAACTTACAAAACTGTTCAATAACATTCTGAGAACTAGGACAGTCCCAAATGATTGCAAGAAAAGTATCACCATTCCGATAATCAAAAAAGGTGACAAGAAATCTCCTGAAAATTACAGAGGCATAACACTACTAGCGTCAACATGAAATTGTTTACAAAAATTTTGGAATCAGTAATAATTGAACCTGTAGATACGTCAGAAGAACAACAGGGTTTTAGAAAGAATAGATCAACGCTAGTCGCTATTTTTGAATCAAAAACTGACGGAGAAAATCCCAACACCAGCGGGAATTAGACAAGGAGATTCTTTAAGTCCTCATCTGTTTAACATCATTATGAGTGAAATTATCAACCACGTTAATAATAGAAGCAGAGGCTATATACTTACAACGGGAGAAATAAAAATCATTTGCTACGCCGATGACGCAGTAATCATAGCCGAAAGCGAAGTTGACCTACAAAGACTCTTGTATTCTTTCTATGTAAAGCCATGGCGTACAACATGCAAATATCCACTACTAAAACAAAAACACTCGTAGTAGCTAAAGAACCCGTAAGATGTAAACTTGCCCTTGGGAACAAACCAGTAGAGCAGGTAATGGTATTTAACTATCTAGGAGTGCAAATAACCCCTCCAGCCAAAATAGAATCGATGAAGTAAAGGCCCAAATAAACAAAGCAAGCAGGATAACAGGTGGTCTTCGGGACGTCATATGGAACAACAAACACATGAGCACACGAGCTAAAACCAAGATATACAAAAAACTTGGGTATACGATCTGTGATGACGTACGCTACAGAAACCCGAGCAGATAACAAACGAACAAAAAATATCCTACGAACAACGGAAATGAAAGTACTGAGGAATATAGCTGGATATATTAAGAGACAGGAAAAAGAACAGCGACATAAGGAACGAGTGCGAGGTAGAGGACATAGTCAGTTGGGGACGGAAGCGGCGTAGAGCTTGGAATAACCAAGTTGCTAGAGTGAACAAGGACAGGATAGCAAAAATTGCACGAGACGGTGTTCCACAGACACGCTGACCACTGTGCAGACCTCCTAAAAGACTTCTGGACATCTACATCACAAGAGAATGAGAATTATTTGGAAAACATAGGCCTAAGGCCTAAAAAGAAGAAGAAGAAGAAGAAGAAGTATATTCAATTTATGACCTATAACTTCGTTCTATAAAATTTTAAAACTAATATCAAAAATATGACCAGTGTCAATCGAGGTCGTCGTTTCTTTCGCAAAAAGATGTTCCTGCTAGACCTATATACGCTTTAACACAAATTCCACATTTAATTGGTATACACCTGATTTTGTCATATGCTATTCTAGATATCTACAGCGTTTAGAAATGTATCTATTTTAAAACTAGAATTGATCGCATTGGCAACGGAAAACCTCTAGGTAGAACCTGGTATTATGGTCTAGTATGAAGCATAAGAAGATCTTGATATAAGACAGATCTCAAGGCACTCACTGATCATCGCCAATGTCCGAAGACGAATACCGCACTTCGATAAGAAGAACTAGAATTACCTATATAGGAAATAACTTTGTATGTATTTGTTTATACTCTGATGTTAGGGTAAATCATACTGATATTTTGTGTATGTATTTTTTGTAGGATTTTATCAATTAGATTTATTTAATATCCATTATTCATTGCGATTTGTTTGTTGATGTTTAATTCCGTCTGAAAATTAGTTTTAATTAAATTGCAGTCAGCATTAAGTATCAGTATATATATATATATATATATATATATATATATATATATATATATATATATATATAAATATATATGTATAACAATATAAAAATAAATGTCATATTGCATTATAGCAATCATAGAATTTCTGCTATTACCTATAAATCTTTATCTTTTGCGATTTCAAAATAATTTGAGAGGTCACTTAATTTTTTCCTCTGGCCGGAATGAAATCATTTTATCGCAAACATAAATCCTCATCGCCACTCGTACAATTATAACCTACTAATATTCATACGTTTCTACTAGCAACTGCTACCAGATTGATCGGGGCTTTAACTGAAATTTATAGAGACACAGTGGGTATTTTGCATAGGAATTGTAACTGTTATTGCAAACTTAAATTAAAAATGCATAAAATGCGATGTAATCAAAAAACACAACTGCTTCTTTTGCAGACATACATCATAACCTAGCCCTTGACAACATTAGAGAAACATAGAACGAATAGCAATCAAATTGACTTGTTTTTGTGTTTTATGATTAACAAGGAATAAAACAATCCAGAGAGCTACAATGTCATGAATGTTTTATCTGCGGTTTGTTTTGTGAACAGTGGCAGTGTTTCTTTTTCGTTCGTTATCAAAATCGAAAAACTTGTCTCCCTGGACTTTTGTCTCAAGAAGAGCTCACTGAATCCTCGATATAAGGTATAGATAATTTTAATAAGATAATGGAAAAAGAAGTTATTAAGAGTATAACTCAACACAGCACAAATTGATTGTTATTGTTGGTTAATCGCCTAATTAGCAATATAATTCTAAGCATGTCCTTATCGATGAGCATTTTAAAAGAATAACGTTAATCTGTTATATTTTTTGAAGACATATTAAGTTACAAAAGGTCGAGTGTCATTTATGAAGCTATTAGAGCCCTTTGCTGCTGATATTCGAAAACACTTTAAACCTAGAAATTTGATTTGCGAAAATATGCAAAACACGTTAGTTAATTACTATGGAATTTTGGCTATATTTTGGAAAGAAATGTAATGATATTACCGTGTAAGAACATCTTAAAAAGTAGGATAACAATAAGGATAACAACGCTATAAGGAAATAACATCCAGATTTTAATTTTGATTGGTCTTGGTCACATTATAATCACGAAGATTTTGAAGATACGCTACGTGGCAAATGTAGGGATGTCGAAGATATTTGAAAATTCGTGTAAAAAATGCTAGAAATGACTTACTAGATGAATTTAATGGATTATGAAAATATGTTTTTCTACGAGCGTGCGCAAAATAGAAATTTTTGACATACAATTGGGTTCGCAAAATTTGCTTTTGCGCACTAGGGTCATGCACTCGACTGCTGCCCGAACTCCGCTCCGTGTCGTTTGGTCAACTGCAGCCAGCGTGAGAACAAGATTTACTTTGCACACTAGTTAAGAAAGTTACTACCATTACTTTGCCTGACACAAACTATAATGTTAAATAATATTTACAAAAAATTAATACTAAATACGTATGAACGAGGTGCGATCTGATCATTTGTGAATTTCTTCAATCTAAAATAAATTTACTGAATCATTTGCATTTTAAATTTGTTTGAAAAAGTGGGGAAAATTTTTATGGTGAACATTTAACTTCAGATTTAATATTTTGCAACACACACTTGGCCCCAGTATGAATCCTAAAGCAATAGATAATATCTATAGAGTGTAGAGTATTTCATTTCAAATTCAACAGATCTAGCGTCCTCTGTAATTTCTTAAAATCACGAAACTCACTTTGAGTCTAATCTAAATTTACGCAGACGCTCGTTCTTAATAATAAAAAAAAAACGAATTCTTCTACATTTCATTAGCAAAGTCTACGCGTTATCAAAATTTTGTTTACATTATTAGTATGCAGAGTTGGCACTGAATAAGCGTTGAAATAATCTGAGTTTTCGTACAGTTTTCTCTCAAGAACTTCTCATGTGAATTTATCACAGGAGAAATCGTGATTTATCGCACCGAGCTGTCTCGCCTAGGAGTAAATAATTGTGCACGGTGGAAAGCGGTGATTAATTTTATCTATCCCCTTAAAATAATGAAAACGACTACAAAGAGAAACACTGTGTTTTATTACAGATAATGAGCCGAGGATTTTGCGTTTTAGCTTTGTTGAATTTACTAAATTGTGTGCAATCAGAATTTCTTTAAGGATCTGTTTAAACATTTGTTATGCATGAGTAGTACCAAAACCAACATTTTAATATTTTAGTATAAAACTAAGCTATGAGGAATAATAATATATATTCTAATGCTAAACTAAAATTTACTTTGAATCAGCTGCATAGTCTAGGTTCAATAAAGAATTTTTCTACCTCTGGCTGCAATAATGAAAATACCCCTAAGTGATGTTATGTTTTATGCTTTAATAAACGCTATGTAAGTTTTGTGGTAAATCTTGCTATGTTAATGGAGGTCTCCTCGATACATAGCTTACTAGTCTAAAAGTGAAATATAGGAATAACTAGATTTTAAATTTTTATCCATTACTGCATATAAACCAAGAAATAGACATGCAATTGAAATAAAAGTTCGCTCGTAAGCATCATGAATGGCAGTAGACAAAGAAACTCAAGCTTCATTGATAAAAACTGACAAAGAAGAAAGCTCTCCTAATTATTGGTAATGAAACGGCTAGAGGAAGTCTGACCAGTGGCGTAGCAGGTTTTTGTTTGAAAAACTGATAGCTGACTGTATATCATGTAGCCAGAAAGGGATGATTGCATTGTATTTTTCGTAGGCCCGAAAATGCCGTTAGATGAATAGCCATTAGGGAAGAATAAATTGAACATTTGATCGCGTCATGCAGCAACACAAACCTCGTCATGATAGGCACTCTGGCTGGAGAAAAAGACGTGTGCTAAATAATTTTACTCATGACAAAAATGTGTTGTTACCGCACAGACTGAGACAGAACCATAATATAGACTTTAGTTCACTCACCATGACTACGTGGTAACATATTATGCATTATGACGGAAAAGCAGACCCGATTGATCTTTTGTGTGAAAATTATATTGTCCGGGCTATGTAATCCACAAACCTACCAAACAGCTTATATTCATCGGCTTTTCCTGTCTCTTCAAAGGGACAGCAGAAATCCTGACACCAAGCAACTCAGACTGATACCCACAACGATAGGCAAAAATTTTCTTTAAAGAAGATGAAGTTACAATGACACTTTCTATTATTCATCAAAATGTGCAATCAATCGGAAACTGCCTGGACAACGTACAAATATTAGCGGAACAAAATGAGTGTCTTGCTTTCCGCATTAGCGAGAACTGGAAATCCTGGTCGCAGATATTATTTTGCTTCAGACCACTGCAGAGATGGGGAGGGGGACCCCTCACACGGTGCCGTTGTTATTTACGTTAAAGAAAATATTTCATTGAAAATTAGAAAAGACATTGCTAACATTTATGAAAGTGTAGTTTTTGATTGTGCCGCAATTGAAGTAAAAAGAGGTGACATTAAGGTAATAAAAATTATTAAATGTTTATAGATTTCCTTCAGCCCCAATAGATATTTTCATGCATAAACTGCAAAGTGTTCTGTGTATCATATTTAAAGAGAATTGTCTCTGTTTCGCTGGGTATTTTAATATAGATGCTAGAGATAGAAATGATAGGAATGTTGTCGATTTTATGTCTTTGTTAAGCGCATTCAATGTAAGTCCATCTCTCTTAGCTTACACAAGCATAGTTCTTACAAATTATGAATCATTTAAGTCAGAGATTTTTAGCACTCATAGATCAGATCACGGAGCTCAGAAAATCATGTTTTCAATGTGGGTGAGTACGACTAAAAATATGAGATTAAACAGGTGTATTTTTAGTGGACATAGTAAGGGGAATTTTAAACGCAGGAGAACGGGGAGAACTGAGATTCCATCTTTGGTGTTCCTGAATATCTTGTGGATGCCCAATGGACAACGGTCATGAATATCCTCTAGCCAATATTTAACCATTGTTTTTCTATTAAAAGAGTTAATCCTAGGTCCAAAAATATTTTGAGTTCTACTGAGATGCAAACATGAACTGGACTTTTTACTGGTACTGTTTTTATAAAGACGTTGAGAGCTATAAGGATAAGAAATGAGAGTATAATTATCTTCCTGCAGAGGCTCGAAAACCATAATTCGGCAAACGAATTCAGGAGGTCCAAATTTGTGTTGTTAGGGAAATCACAGGAAAATCAAGTTCCCGAGAATCCCAGATTCCTGGAGACCCCAAAGCAGTATATAATGACTTCAATAACTTTGTTATTCAAGCACGCCCTAGTCTTCTTCAGAATTTACCCTCCACGAGTGCCCTTTCTTGCAATATTCCATTCCATAATAATTCTTTCTTCCTGGGACCAGTTACTATTAACGAGTTCTATCATGTCCAAACTTAAAAACAAGGTCAGTGCCGGCTATGATGAACTGTCCTCAAGAATTATCAAAGAATGTGCTGCCGAGCTTGCTGTACCCTTGTGTCACATAATTAAAACTCTTTCAACTTTTCCGGATGTCCTGAAATTACCGCTGGTCAAACCTTTATATAAAAAAGGGACCCTACACTGCTTGAAGATTATAGATCAATAAGTCTTGTGCCAACATTTTCTAAAATCTTTGAAGTGGCTATGTGCACCAGATTACTGCGCTTCTTTTACGCTGAGAAGCTTCTCAGTAATTCACAGCAAGAATATCTGAAAGGCAGGTCAGTGAAAACAGGTGTGTATGACTTTGTGGGTCGCACAATTGTATGTATGGAGGAAAGAGGTTTGTCTATGGGTATATTTCTGGACTTGTCTAAGGCGTTCGACAGCGGTGACTATCAAAATATTGCTTGGGAAGCCTCCATCCAGAAAAATTTCATCTCGTCAACTTTGTTGACGACACAAACATCCTCGTCATTGGTTTAACGTTGCCGGAGCTTTTAGATCTCTCCAGTGAACAGCTGAATGTGGACCATGAATAGATTTCAAGGAACAGATTAATTGTCAACGATGACAAGACGAACTTCTTGTGCTTTAGAACTAAGCGATAAAAGGGGACATACCAGAAGCGATAGATATCGCTCAGAGTGTTGAACTGGCGAAGAGTGCAAAATTCTTGGCCATTTTTGTAGATCAAAATCTTGACTGGGTTGGGCAAGTTTCGAGTGTTTGTAAAAGGCTTAACTCAGTTTGCTACTCGCTAAGAGTAATGTCCAAATATTTAGATCTCAGCAACTTGAAAGTTGTATACTTTGCGCTTTTGTGGTGCAAAAAAGAGCCATACGCGTTATCTTGTTCCTTAAATGGATGAAGTCACGCAGGTGAAAATTCAGGGTATAAAAAATTCTCACTATTCCAGAGTTATACATATATGAGTCGTTAGTCTTCCTTTTCAAGAACAGGGACAAGTTTTCTCAACTTGAATTTCGGCATCAGTTTAACCAGGTATAATAATTTTAATGTTCCAACTTACAGATAGTTCTACTAAAAAGAGTCCTGAATACGCCTGTATTAAGTTTTTCAATAAGCTGACAAACCATTCAAAAGTAGAAACTAGATTAAAAAATGTATAAAAAGGCTGTATTAAATATTTTATTAGAGATGGAACCGTACTGTGTAAACGAATTTTTAGAGTCTAATTTTTAATCTGTCTTCAAAATATGTTATTTTTCTTGTAAGATTTATTTTATTTACGTTTAGACTTGGGACATTAACTATAAGTCACAATTTTGACGCCACTTCATTCAATTCTATGGTATATTTTTTGCATTGTGCAATTTTTTGAATAAAGAGATTAATTGAATCAAAGCTGTTAAGGATACACAGGGTACTCCAAATTAAGTGCGCACTATTGCTATTTTGTTATTGTTGCAGCTACCAAGTTGGTTGAATTAGCATTTTTTTATTATAATAGGTAATTATTAAAAAAAAAACATGGAACTCCGTGTTTTTGAATAAATTCAATTTTTTAACGGCATGCACAAATGTATGTAGTACCACTTATTAGCTCGAGTTTTTTGTAGTTACCAATATGGGAAAATGCCGTTCGCGTTGTTATCTGTGGAAAAACCAGTTCCAAGTTACTGGAACAATTTGGAAAAATATACCGAAAACCGGAGCTGCCACACAGAAGATATTTTGTAAAGTTGTATAGAAAACGTAGAAATAACAAGGCCTTATTTGTAAAGTAAGAATTAAAAACTGTTCATAATAAGTGAACAAGTAGAAGTAGATGTGTTGGTGTTCTTAGACGCCCACATAGAAAGCACTACTAAAAATTGCCTCGGGCGCTGAAATTGTGTTAATAGTGGCGTGATATTTATATTGATAAAGGGGCCTTGGAGCGATTGCCTTTTTTTAAGTTACATAGCTCTTCGGTTTAGAACCATGATTCCTTAGTTGATTTTAGCCTTGAAAGCTTTTGTATTATTTTAGTAATATGTTTTTACTAGGGGTGCGATGACGTTAAGACTTGATGTTATTAAGGTTGCCAGCTTGTATACCTACCTCGCCCCAGTGGTTAAAAAACTTTAGAAATTATCCTGTTTTCCCCTCCCTTAAGAATGTTCTTTAAAGGCGGTCTTGTAAGAGACTTCCAGAACGAAGTTGACCTCAGAAACTAATGTGTGCACTGACTTTGCTTGATATGCCAATAATGGTACAATATTTTTAAACTATCTCCGTTTGTTTCTGGTATGTTTCTTGTTTCGCAAACCATGTAGTTGGGAAGATTTTGAATACATTTTTGTAGGACAATCCGCATGATACTTGCTAACTTTAACGGATTACATTGGGAACATTTCAGCTGTTGCTAATTACTGGTTTCTACCAAAATTGAATTATTAAGTAATACAATTCGGTAGTCACGTGATCAGCTTTGATAGATCTTCAAACACTTGCACAGTCAAACGACTTAAGGTAATTTATTATTTGTATTAGAATTTCAAAAATTCAGTAAAAAAGGAAATCAGATCAGCACAAGTCCAGAAGCGATATATAGGGAAGCTCTTTCTCCAATTTCCAGTGATTTACGTGTGGAACACGCTGCGCTGAATAGGACGCAATATGTCCGGCTGCCGATGTCGGCCATAACCATTACGTCCTGCAGAAGTGGCGGCTCGGGTGACACCGAGAGCCAATATGGGAGAATTTATGTCTTTTGGTAGGGAAACGGATAACTCGAATAGATTGGGGACAACTGCTAAATCCGAAAAGACAAAAGGGCAAGGATTAAATTATACTATTTTTTTCTAAAAATTATCAAAGATTTTTTTGTTGTTGCTGTTGGATTTATCAAAGATCATTGCAGCTAAATTATTTTAGGTAAGAAAATTATTTCTTCTGTAGATATACTGTAGTACTTAAGCAACATATTTTTTAACCTTTATCTGAATGCCACATTTAAATAAGCACAACCAGAGTGCGTGTCTGGAAACAATGCACATACATAGAACATAATATTTTCTAGTTTTTACATATACTAGTTATTAAATTCTAAGTTATGCTTTAATAAAGTAGTATATTACTGTTTTTTAAACGGATTTTCTTATGTTTAATATACTTTCTTTCTAAATATATAAATCCTACCTTTACGTATACAAATCTTATCATCACTAAGTTGAGTCTACACAACAATTTTATATTAAAAATCCTTGCAAAACTCACAGCAAAAATGTTATTTACAAAGTATGAGCCAGTCTTCAATACCCATTAGAGAAAAATATATTACCAACAACAAAGAAAATTAATAACATTGTCGAACAGAGAGTTTCTATCAGCCAAGGAATTTATAGGTTTATATCAAGTCAAAGTCAAAAACTTGCTTTATTGTCATAACTTACACTCGCACAAGCAAAACGATGAGGAGGGATAATTTCCCAAATTAGTCTAATTAATTAGCACTAAAATATTCATGGAGTGTGTTGTATGCTTTATTGAGCAAAAATGTGTTAATTTCTTTACTAAATACTCTCTCTTGATGGAGCATTCCTAATCTAAGAGGTAGAACGTTAAATACTTGTTTGACAGCATAAAAACTGCCTTTCTAAAATATAAGAATCGCGTTGATTTTATTTATCATTTAATTGCTTCATCTTTCTCACTGAAGTAAGCAGTAGTTACTACCATTACTAAAAATATAGCTAAACGCACTATATCTTCTGTGCTACTATTTTACTTCAATTTATCTGAAACAATTGGCTTTAGTATCAGGAATATTTTCCTTAAGCTATGTATAAGTTTATTTACATTCATCCCCTAACCCTTATTGCCCGTTTTGACGACCTTTATGCTAAGTTAATTTATGCTTACAAACTATTTTCCCAAACTTTCACCCCTATTCTGAAACATAGTCAATCGTCAATAGCAAAACGTGCAGAGAGGTTCGAATAATACGGGTGAACATAGAACGGCAACGGGTCAGACACATGACTTATGACCCGAGTTGCGCCCGCTCGTTTTTCACTCGCCCGGCGAATCGCAGTGATTTATGGAACGCGCCGCACCACTAATGACATGAATTTTTCACGAGCGCGTGAAATATGACGCGGTCGTTGGATTCCGAGAGACCGATGTCTGTAATGCGACATGATTTAGGAGCCGAGGTGACAACGCCGATATTTTTTCGGGTGGTTGTTAAGTGGCTCGGCAGACGGTTGCGAAAATATACATTTTTGTATGTACCTGAAATAACTTTTTAGTAAATTATTCAAACGACGAAATTCTTGTTAATTGTTTCGATATTCCTTGTTTTAAAGATCCAATATGATAATTCTTTTCTGCGTTTTTTTTACTTCCCTCGTGTCGATCTGTCTGTTCGCGGCATAGCTAAAAAACTGCTTACCCGTTTGAATGAAACGTTAAAAAATATATTACCAAAAAACTAACTATCCAATTTATCTCAAATTCTGCACAAAAATTAAATGTTATATAAGGATTGAATTTTGGTATGAATCCAAGATAGCAAAACAAAATGGGGGCCTAATAAACTACATACTTAAAAAATCGCCCGAAAAACTACTTTTTACATTAATTTCAAATTTTGTGCAAGCATTAAGGGTGTTATAGAGGTAAACTGGTAAAGTTGTAGTACATATTCAAGATGGCGAGGAGGTAGGAATTCAATTATGATGGAACAAAAGGGCGCCCAATAAAAATGTTTAAAAAGACAGTATATATATATATATATATATATATATATATATATATATATATATATATATATACATATATATATATATATATATATATATATATATATATATATATATATATATATATATATATATATATATATATATATATATATATATATATATATATATATATATATATATATATATATATATATATATATATATATATATATATATATATATATATATATATATGTGTGTGTTTCTAAATGACTATGTTCTGAACTAAATTGGGTCACACTTCACTATTCCTAATAGAAGGAAGGAGGGATCCAAAAACAAAAAGCAAAATATTTAAAAAACTCGACTTACCCCAATTTAGTATTGTATCGTCAGGACTCTATTAAAATAGTATTACCTATAACAAATATCTATACGGATGATATATAATGAAGTTGCAAAATATTCCCGAATATTATTACATGCAGAAATAAATAAATAAAAAAAACGTTTGAAAAACAATGTACAAACAACATTAAAAAACTAGGTAATTCTATTTTTGAGATTTGAATTTCATAGTCATTCAAAACAAGAAAGAAAAACATATAGGTGAAAAAATAAAATATCAGATACATGGGTACATCAAAAACAGGCCACTACAAATAATTAAAATTATAGATCAAAATACGAGAGTTCTAACCACACTACACCGCAACTTGTTACGGTCTGGACGCGCGTTTCGCTAACCAAGTTAGCATCATCAGCAGATGATATAAACTAAAGTAACTTAGCCTAACCGAGAATATTTATAGGTAAATGTGTTCACACTGGGTTGCACCCGACTGCACCGTTGTCAAGTAAGTAATAGAGGGGACTATAAGGAATAGGCCCTATATCTTTCTTTTGTGCTTTCTTACTACACTTGACTATTTCTATACTCTCAAATGATTCCAATAGTCTATTATTAGATGCATTTTTAATCAATTTAAGACTATTTATTCCTATTTGGTGATTGTTTTCCAAAACATGTTGGACAACGCTTGACTTTTCTGTTCTTCCGTATCTTAAATGTGCTATGTGTTCTTGAAAACGAATGTTTATGGAGCGTTTAGTTTGCCCAACATGCTTTGGAAAACAATCACCGAATAGGAATAAATAATCTTAAGTTGACTAAAAATGTATCTAATAATAGATTATTGGATGCATTTGAGAGTATAGAAATAGTTAAATGTAGTAAGAAAGCACTAAATAAAGACCGAGGGCCTATTCCTTATAGTCCCCTCTATTGTTTACTTGACAACGGTGCAGTCGTTGTGCAACCAAGTCTGACCACATTTACCTATAAATATTCTCAGTTAGGATAAGTTACTTTAGTTTATATCATCTGCTGATGATGCTAACTTGGTTAGCGAAACGCGGGTCCAGAACGTAACAAGTTGTGGTGTAGTGTGGTTAGAACTCTTGTATTTTGATCAATCTTCCACCACAGGTTCCAGTGTTAGGAATTAAAATTACGTCTCATCCCAGCTTATTCAATGGTCGTTTGAGGATAGCAACATACCAAATACTTATCCGTGTTATTGGAAAAAAAAGAGTATTGTTCTTTAACGTTTTTTCATGTATTTATAAATCGTTATAAATCACCTTATAGAATTTTAGCATATATGGTATATTTATTTAATTTTATCTATTATATTGAAAGATTTTCTACATAAGCTTTTTACCTTCTTCGTGAAAGGAAAGTATTGTAATCGTGAAAACACAAACCTCCATATTTTTACAGATCTTCATGTTTTCTTAATTCTGCCTGTTCGCGGCAAAGGTAATAAAGTTACTTATCCGATTGACTTCAAATTTTATTCAAAACTTAAGCGTCATATGGAAATAACTTGCTAACATTTTGGTAAAAATCTAATATAGCGGAACAAAATGGCGGCCTAGTCAAATGTTAAAAAAATTATTAATAAAAAACTACTGAACTGATAATTTTTGGTATGAGTCCAAGATTGCAGTTCAATGAAATATTTTAAAAAGTCACCAAGAAAAACTACTTATCTAATAATGATTTCATAGTTTGCCCAAGAATTAAGTGCGATTGACTCGAAAAATTATGATACGTATTCAAGATGGCGGAACTTTAACTAAATATTTGTGGCAAACTAGTCATATGAAGATAACCTGGTAACAGTTTGGTAAAAATCCAAAGTGATGGTACAAAATAGCAGCTTAGTGAAATATAAAAAAAATATTACTCAATTTTTGTGCAAAAATCAAATGTTGCATAGGAATGAAATGGTAACATTTTGATACGAATCCAAGAAGGCAAAACAATCATTTAAAAAACCGGTCTAAAAAACTACCTATAAGATTAATTTCAATTTTTTTGCAAAAATTAAGTGTAATATATAATAGAGATAAACTGGTAAAACTGTGGTACGAATTTAAGGTGGCGGAACAATATGACGGCTAAAAAAAATTTATTAAAAATTAAAGTAAAAAAAACGTTGTTTAGTTCACATCAAGTTTTGCACAAAAATTTAATGTGATATAGGTATAATAGGTAAAATTTTGACAAAAACTCAACATGATGGAATAAAATGGCAATTTAAGTAAAATTTTAAAAAATCTGTATAAAAAACTACTTATCCAATTTATTTTAAATTATCTTCAAAAATTAAGTATGGCATAGGTAGAAATTGGTAAAATATTGGTACGAATCTCATATGGTGGAACAAAAGAGCGCCCAATAAAAATGTTTGAAAAGAATATATATGTGTATTACTAAATGACCATGTGTAGAACTAAAGTGGGTCAAACTTTACTATTTCTAAAAAAAGAAAAGATTTATGACGAAGGAAATTCCGGGTAAAGGACTGTATTGCTGTATTTCTGAGAATAATCTCTTTTGTAGTTGGATTGGGTATCCATTATAGTTATATGGTCAAATTCGAAACCACTAAAGCTGTTGAATTAGTTTTTAAATGATTCTTTTGATCATTTTTATGCTCTCTAATTCAAGATCCGTTTGTCCAATATAACATTTCTGACATTGATAGCTTTATAAATATACTAACTTTGATATGTTTAATATTCTCTTTACTAACATTCCAACAGATTGTTTTTAATATAGTCAAAAGAAAAAATGGCATTTAATAGAAAACAATGTTAAATTCTTACATAATATTTTTCTGGATCTTCTCACGTCTGGTTGTGAAAATAATTATTTTCAATTTATTGAAATTACTTCAGATATACCTTTCGTTTGAAAATGGGTAACTTTTTAGTTTTATTTAACGCTTTAGTTTATCTCAACTCGTCGCTTTCTGATATTGAACGTTTTAATTATTTAAATTCGCTTCTAGAAAGCAACCCTTATTTTTAATCAGGACGCTACCTTTAATCAATGCTAATTATATAATCCCGTACGACACCTTCGTCAAGTGTTATTTAAACGAACGATTAAAAGCTTAAGAACCCAGGCATTTGCTAGATAATCGTGAAAAGGCTATTTTTGAAAATCCGACTATATAGCACAGCTAATATTACTTCCAGTTTTAATAAAGCCAAAAAACCGTATACATTTTTTTCGAGGTACTATAGTAGTATACACTGTCGATGTATTTTTAATAAAAGCATTTCTGTAACGTGCCACTATGCAAAAATAAGCAGGCTTTATATTCGTGCTCTAAATTTTTAAGTTAAGCGGCTCTGAACGTTTTAATTTTTGTAAACGCTTGCGCTTATGTTTTAATTGCTTAAGTAATATACATGACTTCAGGTCTTATCAATCTTCATCAACTTGTAAAAATTGTCATAAACGCCATCATACGTTGCTGCATTTGCACAAATCAGGGGCTTCTAATACGCGTAATAATCGCAATCAAACTACGCAATACATTTTTTTATTTTTGTTTGTGATTGCTATCAGAGTAACGATAGTTTGCAAAATCCGGAAGTCAATCAATAACTTTAGCAGCACTTTGTCTACCGCAGAAGTGACGGGCAATAGGGTTTTACTATCTATCGCACTTATTATCATCCTAGACAATAAAGGCATTCATGCTTCAATCTTTTGAGTTCCTTTTAGATTCCGAAAATAAGTCTTCCTTTATTCCGCCTAAAGACGCTAATCGTTTAGGGTCGCCAAAACATCATTGCTCCCTTGAAATAAATGTCGTTAGTTCTGTGCGCTCTAATTAAAAGAATCATAGCAGAACAGTCCGGTTCTTGTGACAGATGCGGTAATCCTAAATAAAATATGTGAAAATTTATCTTCCATGTCATTTCCCTCGATTCTTGGGAGCATATTAAAAGTTTAAAGCTCGTAGATAAACCTTTTCATAAACCGTGCAAAATTTACATTTTACTTGGCTGTTACTTATTTTCAACAATTGTTTTAAACGTCTTTATCACTATGTTATTTGCGTGACATGGAACAGATGTATCAGAACTATTATTTGACTACTGTTATATATGGGTTTTCATCGGCACCTTTTCTAGCATTGTCAGCCCTTTTACAGCTAATTAAGGATGAGGGAGACATCTTCCCGCTTTAAAAAAAACTTAACTAACTATATTGACGATATCAGCCTTGCTGTTTCATATTGAATGACGCTTGTCTACATCAAACGGAACTTATTTCTTTGTTAAGATGGGGTGGTTTTGAATAATGCAAGTAGTCAAGTGATGATCCTTCATTTCTTCGCCGCCTTAACCCTGATTATTTTTCAATTCATTCTCGATCAAGCGTGCATCGATCCGCGTAGCCTAAGCCACTAGCCATGCTGTACAGCTCAGGGCAAACGCCTATCGCCCATATGCAAGCCCTTTTATAATGTAGGCATAATTTTATTCATTTTAATTGTTTTGATCTATATTTGAAGGCCACGCATTTTATCCTGTCAGTATTTACGTATTTATTTCAATTTTGTTTATATGTCATTTTTATTAATTAAAATTCAGTATTTGATTACGCAATAAATCTATACAGTTCATTTATAAATCTTTGCACTCTAGAGATAATCATTAGATTATTCTAAAATATGTTAATAAGTATATTATTTTTTAATGTAAAATTCTAATTATCTTTATTTTCATTTAACCTTTTGCACGGTACTCTGACTGTGATTTATAGCCAAAGTATCTTTCAATATTTTTTGCTTACTACCAAAATAAATATATTTATTATAATTATAATAATTATTACTCATTCTTGATTTTATTATATTATTCCTATTAACGTAATAGATTCAACCGTTTGGATAAAAGAAACAAATCGTACTTTTTTTCAGTAGATTTTCCAAAGCTTGGCAATGCAGCGGACTTGTATAGGGCTGTCGCTTACCAAAACAAATTGCTCCAAGGTTCTCCTCCTCCCTTTTGACGACTGGCAATTTACCAACACATTTATAACAACGAAGCAGCGGCACGTCGATACGGCCTCCATCAGGATGATTTATGGGCGAGAGCTCGCCTTGGCGGGATTTATTATCCCGAATGTCGGAGGTTACGATCCGGAGAAGAAAAATTATCCTGTTAGACGCTGTTGAAGGATAAAGGAAAGTGTATTGATATTGCCGAGAAAAGATATTTTATTGGGGTTATACAAGAACTTATATAACTCGAGAATTCGAGAATGACTGATGTTTCTCAATAGAAACGGAAGACGTGCTGCGTTAAAATGAAAGTTTAGTTATAAAAGGCCCAAGTTGACCACACTGGCATGCTAAAGAAAATCATAACAAATAAAATATACAAATTCTTTTTAAAACCATAATTTATGCTTTTGATGCGCCAACTGTCTGTATTTGCAGACAAATTGCGTTTTTGTAATGGACGTTATTTAAAACGAGACAATCTACTAAAAAAAACCAAAACTCGACTAGTTATATGTATTTCGACTTAAAATACTAAAAATTTTTTGACTTTTGATCTTTCAGTTATAAAAATCCAATTAGCCGTTTCAGTTCTATTAGGTTATTTTTGTTAAAAGTAATTGTTTATATTTGGGACACTTTGTATACTATAAAACACTTTTTCTTGTGCTTGAGCTTAGTTCATTTAGCCACGAGAAACAAAATTAATTTTTTCTAAACAATCTAAAAAGGACCATACATTTTGGAAGGCTCTTAGGTTGATTATTATAAACAATGTAAATAACAGAATAAAAATTGAACAAAATTAAAATCCCAGAAAACTAGATCTCTAATCCCTACGAACCTAAAGAACTAAAGAAAAAACATATAAGGCAAAGGAAATTTAGTCATAAAGTCAAAAGTACTTTAGTCATAAAGGAAATATAATTTACTGGAAGTAAATGTATTTTCGTTAGCTCGGAAAAAATATGATACGCATTCTGTGTTATGGAAGCAGCTAAAAAGTCTATTGTTTAGGTCATCAAATGATTCATTGTCATATGACAAATCATATCAATTTTGTAGATGTTTGCTGAATCTTCCATACCCAACCAGAAAGCTAAAATAAGACACAAACAATTTGCGAGACAGTTGCATTCTATAGATAAGAGGTTGCTCGTTTAGATTATGGTAAATTAATGAGTACTGAGTAGGGAAACTAAGTGCATTATTTTGTTATTTATATATAATTATTTCCAGACCTCCCCTGTATTTTCTCTGATTATTCTAAATAAATATGAATGTGGGCAGTGGCGGCTCGTGGTCAACTTTTCAGAGGGGTCAATACATATAAACCACAAATAGTCCTCTGAAAAAATCAGACACACGAAATAACAAAATGCCTTTGTAACTTCGCAAATGCATGTCCAGGCACCAAAATCGTACATATTTCTACGAAAATAACGATTTACTTCTTTGTTTTTATCTTTACTTGTTTGCTGAATTTTAAATTTCGGCAAAAGTCAACTACTGGTCTTAAATTTGAGTCGTTTCTCAAAGTTCAGCTCGCCAAAATATTGTGGCTACCTTTCGTAAAGTCTTCAAAATAAAATCTATAAAAATACATAATCGTAAAACAAAAATATTTAGGTTTCCTCGGAGCAGCTGTTGACCCAAACTTTGCCAACGTAAGCCGTATATTACCTAAGCGAATTTGATCGGGACTCGGGAAAAACTCGCCTCCGTTTATAACCACGAGGTCAACGCGGGCCGCGATTCCAAATGAAACGAAACCTCTCCGGAGAACGCGGTGTGAGGCATCGATAGTGTGTCGCGGAATTAAGACAACGGTCAACGAGTTTATACGTGTAGAATAATAGAGGGAATATCCAAATTTAAAAAAAAATGAAGAAATATAAATTATGTATTATTTTATTTATTTGTTTTTGTTTGGAAATATTTATTGGTGGGTCATTGACCATTTGACCTAATAAAGGAGCCGCCACTGAAAGTGGGATAACGTCTGAGGGAAGGCCTGAACTTGCTTCCTTTGCTGCTTTATCCGCCAGTTCATTTCCACCTGAATGAACTTTTGCCCAAACGAATTTAATATTAATTTTTCTAGAGGAAAGTGTAGAGATTAAATTTAAATTCTGGCAATAATAAGATGCTTGCATTTAAGGTTATTTTTAGGGATAGCAAAACAGACTGAGAATCAGATATTATGACCACGTTAGATATTCTATTATCTAAATTAACAAATTCTATAGATTTAATATAGCAAAGGCTTCGGACTATAAAATTGATGATAATTTATAGCATTTATACATTTTAGTTTCTTTAATCTGTGGAATTACAAAGTCACATCCTACTCAATTACTATTTTCTGATCCATCAGAATATATTTTATAGTAGGATTTAAACTGATCTAAAACTTTTATTAAAATGCCTTTATTGAGTAACTCAGTGAATTTGGGAAAGAATACTTCCAGATTTAAATAAGCAATGTTTAATGGGTTTTCAAATAAGAAATAGTTATTCCATTTCAGAATAATATTCTTCTTCAGCAAGTGGAGTGCTATTTTTATTAGACCAAAACGGTAGTGTTAGGTTATTTAATATTAATTTGATCATTTTAAGATAATTTTTGATCCAAAAATACTCCGCGGTATATATGTACTTCTATATATAAAAATATTTGTACCTATATTTATTTAGAATCGACCTAATGAGCACTTAAATTTGTTGTAGCAAACGTAGCTAAGAACATTCGCGAGATACAGATGAACTTTTGATGCCTTATTTATGAGAATCGATCCAGGCGCTTAGCCTGTAGGTGGATAGAAAACAATGCAGACATAAGACATACATACATACATAGATACATACATACATACAAACATACGAGTATATACATACATACATATATACATGCGCAGTTAATAAAAGTAATTTCGTCCATACAAAGAAGATAGGTGTCTAAAAGGATCGTGTTCTATCAAGTGTTACAAGACTAGTAATGACCTTGGAGGAATCACTCGCTGATTAATGATCTTATACTAAAATCTTAGAAAAAATATATAAGTAGTAAATTAACTTTTTTTCTACTAAGACTTTGAAGACTATGGTATATTATTAGATCAATTATCTATAAAATATGCAGGTGAAAAATATATATTTATTATTCTAATTCGAGAACAAGGTATATATATCCACAATTAGGCTTTTTCAACACATTAACTTGATTATTTTTGTTACAGACATTTAAATATCTGCTTTTGAATTGGTTATTTATACCAATTAATTACCCCTAGACTAAAAACAAGCCAAAAGTACACAAAAACGGGCCATTAACAGTGCCTAACAATCCCCTTTGATGAGCTGTCAGTTGATGAGGAACATCTGTCTGAAAAATAATCAAGCGTGAGCTAGGCTGTCACACCAGAAACAGTTTACACTTGTCTCCCTGTTAATGGACTCGAATCTATTCATAGACGGAGGGCGTACTTTTTTTACACATCGACGTATCTATAAAAAAGACAGTTTGTGTTGTTTATGTATAAAAATTCATATAAAAAATTAAACATTGGTAAATTCGATTTTACAAACTTCCCTCGGACTGAATTTTACCATGCACAGGTAACACATTTTAGAAATCCATGTTAATGTTTGGTATTTGGATTTGTATATTGTTAGTGCCAAATAAATATATGCATATATAAACTAAAAAATGTGTTATCGTTACGTAGTGGAATTCTTTACGAGGGAGGTTCTGGGTTAAGGACTAATTACCGATTTCTACTTCCATCGTAAAAGGAAAGTATTGTAATCGTGAAAAAAATCACCCTCTGAGATTTTTTCAAATCTTTACTTTTCGGAGTCCCTAGGTGCTAAAAAATATGTTTTTTCAATTCCGTCGGTCTATCTGTTCGCGGCATAGTTTAAAAACTACTTACCCAATTGACTTCAAACTCTGGTCAAAAACTAAAAGTTATTGGGGATGACCTGGTAACATTTTGATAAAAATGCAATATGGCGAAAGAAAATGGAGATCTAGTCAAACGTTAAAAAAATTACTACTAAAAAACTGCTTATCCAATTTACCTCTAATTTTGCACAAAAATCAAGTATTGCGCAGTAATTAACTAGTAAAATTTTGATACGAATCCAAGATGGTGGCTTAATCAAATATTTAAAAATTAAGCCTGAAAAGACCGCTTAATAGAATAATTTCAAATTTTGTGCAAGCGTTAACTGTAGTATAGAGATGAACTGCTAAAACTCTGGTATTATTTGACTTTATTTAAAGAGTTTTGGTAAGTGATAAAAAATATTCGACAAACTTTCTTGGGTTTAATTAGTAAGGCCAACAATACCTAGGTTTGAAAATTAGTTCACTCGGCAAACTTGATCAGGTTCAATTCTATAGGGTCAAAAAAGTTCGGTTTTGAAATCAGTTTCCTCGGCAAAATCTTTCCGGTTAGATTTAATAAACTAATCTAACCGAAATAAATTTGAATAAGTAAACACTTTTACCTTTTGATAGATAACAATTTTGCTTGTTGATTTGTGACAATTTGTTGATTTGTGACAAATATAAACTCCCTTGGGACGCCCTTGACTGGATGTGCCTATCAAATTTGCAGCTATTAGTTTTATTTCACATTTTTTAAAATCTATTATGAGTGTTTTTTTTAATGGTCTATATATTACTTGTAATTGACGCTGGGTTAAGGATGCCAGATACAGAAATAGACACCAAGAGTGTTCTATTATAGCCTTTGGAGGGATATAGTCGGAGGTCAGCTATTCTGCATCTGCCACCTACTTAGCTAAGCCACTGCTATTCCTGGCCCTTTTTTTGTATTTGTAGATAATAATTACATTAGTGGTACAAAACTATGATAGATGATTTACTTTTTTAATACATAGGTACTAATATAAACATCTCAGAATATACAATAATACAAAAATGATCGCGACCGGTCGAAACGATTTTGGAATAATAATAGTTGTTTTCTATATTGCCAAAAATTCCTATACATTATCACAATCTTTCCTAAATACGTATAATTTAACTAGACTTTTACTTCCCTCGTAATAGTCAAAAAATACTCTTTCTCACTTCGGAGATTTTTGCAGCTCTTTTTCCGTCTCCGTACTCTATCGTTCTGGATGTACGCGGCATAGCTCAAAAACTACTTATCCTATTGACTTCAAATTTTGGTCAAAAATCAAGGATTATAAAGGGATAAAATGGTTACGTTTTGGTAAAAATCTAATACCGGCAGACTCACAAAATGTAAAAAAATCATTATTTATAAACTACCTACTTGACGGACTTGAAGATTTGATAAAATTTTTGTGTTAATCCAATGTGGCGGAACAAAGTGGTGGACAAATGACATATTTAAAAAATCACTACTAAAAACTACTTATTGAATTGACTTGGAATTTACATAAAAATGAAGTGTTAAACAGGGATAGACTGTTTTCCAGTGCGAATTCTATATAGCAAAACAAAATCGCGGCCCAATAAAATGTTTAAATCTTCGGTAAAATTCTATTTCCTGGAATTAAACCTTCTTTTCATGGAGGAAAATAATAACGGACATACTTTTTGGTAGACTAGATAGGTAAGGATATAAAAAATAAATGATAAGGACAATAGTAATAATATTAATAATAAATAAATTAAAATAAAAAAAATGTATTACCAAATAATTATATGTATATATAGACTGTTTATTGTAAGTAAGTAGAATTCTATACGAGGGAAGTTGTTGGTAAAGGCGAATTTACTGATTTTTTAAAAGTGGCGTTCATTATAAGAACACCTCATTAATATGGTTGCCATATTTTCAAATATGAAATAACGAACAAAAACTTTTTGAACTGCTTGTAATTTTAGTTATATATTAAAAAAATAATTATTTTCGGTATTTATTGACGTGAAGTGGGTTGATCTGTAATGTTATCTTTAGGAGTGGGGGTCTACTCAAATGTTTTGTCCCTTGACAATTCGTAGTTACTGGAACTAACAATTTTTAATAGATCATCTAATGTGTCTTGCTTTTTCGTAAAATGGTGGCAATTTTAATCGATGTTTATTTAAATCAGATGCAAATCTTTTATACAAGTAAAATAGTAATCGCCAATCTACTTCATTCCGATCTAAATCGTTATTCATTATATTGAAAACATTTTGTCGACAATTCTCATTTGCACGTTATAAAGTAAAGCAGATAGCAGTAACTTCATTGTCTTTCATTTTTATTAAAACGTTCGAGTGTGCCATAACTAAACCAAACTGCCGCGTTATTATTATTTGAAAAATAGTGAATTTTTTTAGAAACATGAGCCAAAATTACAATATTTTTTTAAAGCATTATTTGTTTGCAGCGTGTATATCTAGAAGAAAGAAGAAACAATTTAAATGCGATATTTTATTGACTTTCATTTTTTATCCGAAAACGGCAGCAGACTTTTCGAAAAAAAAAATAGAACGTATCAGGGGGGGTTGTACACAAAAGAAAACGTCATCCTATCCTTTTTGTATTAGGATAACAACAGCCAATTATCATTTATTTAGATGACTAAAAAATTTTTTTATATTTGATATAAAAAAAAATCGGTAAAAGTAAGACACAATTTACGTATCATAATTTTACCAATTTATCTCTATATCACACCTAATACTTGTACAAATTTTTATATCGATCTAATAAATAGTTTTTTTAGGACCCGAAAAGAGACCGACAGATCAACGGAATTGAGAAATTATGTGTTTTGGCATCTAGGGACTCTAGAGCGTGAAGATCTGTAAAAATTTGGAGGATGATGTATAAAAATATGATTACAAAACAAGTAAGTAATAATTATAATTTTTTAAATGTAATTGCTGCAAAAAGAGGGCAATTCAGTAAAATTGCTAAATATATACTCGAAACCCGGGCACATCCTTAAAAGAGCTGTAAGATTACGTTCATATTTTTCGAGAAATAAAACAAAGTTCGTTTTTCAAAAGTGACTTTTAGTTTATTTCTAACAGAAGACATGTCCGGTAAAAAGAGGGTGTCTAGTGAGCCTACGTATAGACAGCTTTTAAATAACGGACAGTCCTTTGAAAAAATGGGCGTGTAGCAAGCCTGCCATTAACTTTTACATATTTATTTTTTTATAAAACAATCTTTTTTCCGTTTACTTGCTCTGCTTAAATAAAATAAATTACCAAACGAACCCGCCAGTGTGTTTTATATCATGGCTTGAAACAAGCATAAACTTAAGGCGGCCCGGTATCAAAGACAGGCGGAGGCAGGCAATTAGATTGATGTACGGATGTTGATATGGCACAGTTCAAAGGCCCGCCGCCATTCCGACGTTCTGCTCTAACAAATTAATGTATTCTGGGGAGTTGGTTGAGTGTAGTAATTCATGGAGAAGATTACGGTTAATACCTTATTTGAATCTTTGTCATATTAAAATTTTGACCTTTCAATAATTTTTATATAATTAACACAGATGTTTAAATGTCCTAATTTTGTTTGTTTGTGTTGTTATCTTCCCATCTTAATGTTTGGATAATATTCGTGAAAACTAGTTATAGTCGTAGTTAAGAGAGTTACGGAGAAAAATAAAGGTAAAATTAAATACTTATCATATGGAAAATTGTCAATTGTCGAGTTAGGCAAAAATATGTTTTACATTACAATGGAAAAGTTTAATGAATATTGTTAAAACTGTACTGTAACTTTATATTAACAGGGCTGCCTATCTGAGTTACGACTAGATTTCCCGTGAAAAGGTAAAACATGGTAACGACTTTTTAACAATTTCTCAGGAAAGCCAATAATAGATTAACGATTTGCTGTTAATGCAATTCTTATCCCAAAATTAAATTTATTGGGCAATAAAAGATTTTTGGTGAGATTTTTAAGATTTTGATAAAGCTGATATTTTTTTTCTAGGGAATGAAATAAAACAAAGTTCGTTTTACAATCAATTTAGTAAAACTATATCAATTGCGGTACACAGAATACCCGAGAAAAAACTTAATACGTTCTGTTACTGTATATCGTAAGTGTGGGAAACATTCTTTTCCAAAGGAAGAAGTTAGTAAGTTGACTTACTATATACAGTTTTGTTAGTAGAAGTTTTGAAAGTTGAAGGAATTGTACAAATGATTTTTTAAGCTAAACAATTTTAATTCTGAATTTTCACACGTTAATATCTTGAAACAAGTAAAACTAGGTATTCCGATACCTACCGACATGCTACACGAAAATTAAAAAATGGGGTGTTCTATTAAAAATAAGTGCTGAGGATGAAGGGGGCAATAATTTAATAAAATATATTTTTAGGCGGACACGGAAAATGCCACACATGCCATATCCCCTCTAGTTTCGTCACTAGTTGATTTCTGTTTTCTGAGACACGGTATAGAAACAAAATCAACGTGTCCCAGCGTTGTTTCGAAATATTTTTTATTTTATCGAAATATTTTTAAATTTCATAAATATTTCCATATAAAAAATAACTAGGCCTTGTGCTTATGCCACTATTATAACGACAAAACTGTTTATGGAATAGATACCCTTGGCCTAGTTATATTTTAAACATAACTATTCTTGAAAAAATGGTGAATTTAAGTTTCAACTTCAACAAGATACACATGACGTTGGTGAGAATGTGTGAATCTCATTTCAATATTTTTTCTGGATATTAATTTTGAAGCCCATATTATTCTTGACAACTTGAGTAACAAATTGTATTTATATGTTTTTATATGGCTATTATATTATATTACTTGCTAAAACCCCACTTCTTACTGCTGATTTTCATGGTGATTTAGAAGTCGGGGTAACTCGTCTCTTAAAAAAATGTCGTACATTTACCCAATTGGGGGGCATCAGAAAAATCTGAGCCAATGACCCTGGTCTCCAACTAAATCACACCATGTGTTAACTGACCAAGGATGCTGATTCGCTTCAACTCTCGTCCAGTGTGGATTTCCAGGTGCCCAGAAGTGAATGTTATGTCGATTTACCTTAAATTTAAATAGCAAAGAAGGGGCCACGAAACGTAGTACAAAATAAAAACTTACCTGACCACAAATGTTAAAGTTTGCGGCCTCTCAAAAAAGAATGGCTCTTAAAACATTGTGGTTCTCTTGAATTTTAAATCTTAGCCAGTTACAAAATATTATCCGATTTAATTCCTGGTGACATGATAGGGATGAAAACTGTACAATTTTAAAATGGTAAGCACCAATTGTGCAATTGTGGGCTATTAGGTTTGTTCGAATTCAAAAATCTCACATGACATTCAAACGACTAGAAGACGGAGTACGGTATTTTGGTGACAGTTGATTAAAATCTTCCACCATTTTACGTCAAGAAACAATAACTGCTGTGGCTGCTTTTGTGTGCTTAATGGTTGATAAAAATAAGAATAGAGACGCAAGTAGAGAATGGTGGTAAGGGAGTGGGTATTCGTGAACATGCAAATTTGTCAAAGTTAAGGCTCACAGATTCTCCAAACAACTACGATGCTTTTTTCGCATATTAAAGAACGATTTTATTTTTTATTGAATTAGATTGAAAAAATTGTGAATAAACAGAAACGTGCGAGAGTCAATTAAATGTTAAAGCCCGCTACTCACTATTCGGTTCTATTCGTCGATTTTATTCGTTGGTTCGATTCATCCATTCATATGAATGGGCGAATCAATGAATGGACGAATATTTTATCCACACTCTTCATTAATTTTTATTTAATACTTTGACATGCATTTCATGCGTTTCAATGTTTGAAAATACATAAAAAAAGATTAGATTCGGACGAATGCAAGTGGTCCCTAATATAGGTTATAAATCTCAGTAGGCGATGCTTCAATATATCCTAGGCAACTATATTATTTAATAAACAAACAATTGACATTTCACCTGATATGATATACATAATAAAAATAATTGAAATTTGTTCCTTTTTTTATGTCGGAAGTAGGCACTTTCTGTAAGTTTAAAACGTGAGTTCTCAAAGTTTTTCAGTACGAGTATTTCGGTTACTAAATTTTTGTGTTAGTTTTGTTACTAAAACTTATTTTAGTAATGGAAGTTCTTGAGCAACGTAAGTCTTTATATCTTTAAATGTAAAAACTAATGTAGTGTTTTACATTTAGGAATTACAAGCTTTTTTATGTCTGATCTTAAAAAAAGTCAAGAACTGTTAGATATATTTTTTTACATAAATATTCAACAGTATTCCCCGTCCTTCCCCTTAATGATTTTTTTATAATTGAGTAGCATTTTGAATAGTGCTTAAAGTCTTTTAATAATATTCTGAGGAGATTTGCGAACGTCTATACAATGCAGGACGCATGGTAAGATTAAAAAAAAATAAATTAACTGCAAACTCTTTGTTCTATATGTATTTAAATCGATTAATATTTGCATATAATTTTATTGAAAATATTCAGGGTGGGCTCTGTAAAAAAGTCTTTGATTTCTTTCCTATTATCTGAATTGCTTTGTACAGGGTGTTTGACTGAATTTTAATCTCCCCCTTAACTTTCTTATTTTTAAGAATAGAAAAATTATTCTTTTACCAAGTTGTAGGGGATGGACTGTAGTTTGGTGCGCTACGTAATAATAATAATAATTCTGTATATTTTTAGATATTTAAAAAGAATACTAAAAGTGTTTTTTAGAAATGCCTTATATAGTAAGTTTTGCTCATATTTTTGAGATATTGAGGTTTAAAAAGTAAATTTTATACATGCGTTTGAGCTGACCCGGTTATGTAATTTTTTAAAACTCAATACTCATACAATAATAAAACAATATGTCGAATAAGAACGAAAAGTCTTAAAAAATTTGGTAGAAATGTTGCCAAATAACGAAAATATTAATATCGTAAATTTGAGATATAAATGCAATTATTTATGTAAAAAGTTTGCTGACAATTTTAAGCAGGTTACTAGAAATAAAAAAGTATTTTTAAAAAGGCATATAGAATGGCTTAACGTTAGAGAAGAATTAGTTTTAGATTTACTTAATAGAGAAGAGTTCGAACCACCTGAAGATGAAGCTGTTGTTTGCTGAATGTAGCAAAAGAACAAAACGCAGGAGATTAGCAGAACTCTCAAAAATCGACAACAGTTTAGCTTCTAGTTTACGCGATTGCGACAGCACTTGCTCTCTAAATCCAGAGTTAGTAAGTAAAATTAGTCCAGATGAAGTTTTATCTCTTTTTGTTGACGCAAAACTATCGAAACAACAATATTTACTAATAAAGAACTTCCTCAATTCCAAAATGTCTACAGATATCTCTCCATTATATCAAAAGATTTTAAAAGCTAGAAAGGAGTGTTACCCCGAAAACGAAAATATAACCGTCACTGAGTCATTTGCGGAGATAGAACTTCAGAAATTGCTGGATCATACTGCTAGCAGACTATTACAATCTCAGAAAGAAGTATTGGCAACTTTATCTGTTTTAAAAGAAAATAATAAAATAATGATGATAGGGAAATGGGGTTTTGACGGCAGCACAAGGCATAGTGAGTTCAAGCAGGGTTTTAGTGAATCAAGCTTATTTATCACATCATATGTTCCACTTAGGTTGGTTACAAAAAGTTACGATAAACAAGAAACAGAACATCTACTATGGAAAAATCCACGACCCTCATCAACTCGATATTGTGGTCCATTCGTTTTCAGTTTCGAAAAGAAACAAAGGAACTTTCTTTACAAGAAGAGCAGTATTTTAAACAAAAAAATTAATTCTTTAAAACCAACGGACGTTAATATTCCTACTAGAACTTATAGTGTTGAATACTCCCTACAATTAACAACGGTCGACGGAAAAATTTGTAGTGCTTTCAGTGACTCGTCTAGCGCTAGGTGTTATATATGTGGCACGTCTCCGAAAGAAATGAACGATGTAGATACATGTTTTCAGAAACCAGTTCATGCAAATACCTACGAATTTGGATTGTCGCCTCTACATTCATGAATTCGTTTCTTTGAATATTTTATTCATCTTTCTTATCGTTTGAATATCAAAAAATGGCAAATAAGGTCGAATGGTGAAAAACTTATATTGTCGGAAAGAAAAAAATGCATTCAGGATCAATTTAGGAAAGACCTAGGTTTAATTGTCGACAGACCTCAAAGTGGTGGAAGTGGATCGTCAAATGATGGAAACACGGCTAGGAGATTTTTTGAAAATTCTGCAAAATCGGCAGAAATCACAGGATTGAATAAGCACATAGACAGATGTTCTGTCATTTTGGGAAGCTTGTCATCTGGCTTTGAAATAAATTCATAAAAATTTAAAGTGTATGCACTGGAAACTGCAAGGCTACTTGTAAGAGAATATCCTTGGTACTCCCTTCCCGCCTCAGTCCATAAAGTCCTTGTTCATGGATCCGACGTAATTGATCATGCTTTGTTATCTATTGGAGAACTCTTAGAAGAAGCTGTTAAATCATTTAGGTTAAATCACACTCTAGAAAAATTTCAAGGGTAGCAACTAACATTGATCTTCTAAACAGGCTTCTTCTGAGTTCTGATCCTTTAATAACAAGTTTGCGTAAATTACCATCTAAAAAGAAAAGTGCACTATCCAGAGAAGTTTTAGAACTATTAGAGGTTTTAATTCTAGTAGTTTTTTAACGTGTTAAATTTGTTGAATTAAATTACGTTAGTTACATTGATACATAATTAAAAAAAAACAATACATAATTTTCATAACATATTTTCAATATTTCCTTATATTTTCTGTTATAACCTAAATATGCTACCTCGGATCTTTCAGAAAAAACAAGCCATCGAAATAGGTATAATAAAAGATATAATCAAACTAAAACAAGGAAATTAAATATCTAGTATAGTCTACAGTTTATACGATTAATGTTATCAATTTATTCGAGCGCCCTGTGAAATCTACCAGTATCAAAAATATAGTTTGGCTTTAAAACAAATATAGTGTTACACATTTTAATAATTATGCTTTTAATCCTTTAAATTAAGATAGGTGGTGGCATTAGAATGATCTATATCCATATTAGTTTTTAAAAAAATTAAAACTGCAACTCTATATTAGGATTACTAGGTGTATTTAAATATTATAGCTCAAAAATGTCTGCTTTTTGTTTTTAGTATAGTTTTATAACATATTTAATCTGTTGCAATAAAAATAGTTTTTCATATAAAACTTCTATATTTATGACCACGTTTAGTATGGACAGGGGACCACTGTGGAATGGTGCCCTGAGGTCAAAGCCTACTTGATTATTCACCTAAAAGACGGTATCGCCGAGCAACAAATTGAAGTGATATACCGGGCCCTCTACACTATGCGGGCGAATGAACAGATGCACGAATCAACGAACAGTGAGTAGCGGGCTTAAATATGCTTTCTAGCAAGAACTTCCAGATACGTTGGAAGGAAAGCAATGATTTGTGCAAGGTTTTTCAATACGTTTAAACGAGAAAGTTGCAAGACAGCTCAAGTGCTGGTATTTGTAATATCAGTGAGGGTTTACACAAACAAGTAGAATGATATACTAGAAAAAGGCGAAACTAATTCCCACACGTCCTTTGATATCCTACTATTCCCCCTCTTAGAAAACCATACTTTCCCTTCGACTTCATTATTACTGGGTTCATGGCATCAGTGACCCCCTCGCAGTGCGAGGGCTAACGAGGTGTAGCTAACCGCTGCATATGACGCATCAAATTACATCAAATTTTATGGAAAGTAAGGGTTTGTTAAGTTTTTTTTCAATAAAAAATAGACAAAATGGCGGCCAAAAAATGAAATCGTAAAAAACTTGAACTTTCAAGACGTGTTTAAAAGTAGTAGGTTATATAGGAAGGTGAATGAACGAAACTTATTTCATTTCATTGTTTTTTTGATCTCACAAATGTTTTCAAGTTTTCAAAAAAACTCTTAATATAATTAACTGGAAAAAGATATGATTTAGAAATGTTTTTTTTTCGCCATTTTGTCAATTTTTTATTTTATAAAAAAATCACCAAATGCTTATTTAGCATCAGAATTAGAAATTAGTTAAATATTTACTAACTTACCCCATTTTTATTATAAAGAACTTTCACTTAAATGTGTCATTGAGAATGATTTTTGACACTATCCATTATTATATCTCTTGTCGTTATATGGTTAAAAATTATGGAAAAAGATATGATTTAGAAATGTCTAGAATTAGAAATTAGTTAAGAACGTCTGAGAATGATTTTTGACACTATCCTAGTCGTTATATGGTTAAAAATTATGGTGAGTCTACCTGATTAAAATAACAAATAATAAATAAATTCACCTAAAACTAGAGCTAAATTCTCAGCAATATATAAGTTTGTGATGGATTAAAGATGTATTTAGGGTATATCAGTAAGTATACTGAGAAATGTACGTTAGAGCTGGAAAAGGAAAAAGGACAGTTAACTGGAAACTGCTGTGATATTTATGATTATGCTGGAGAGTCGTTTGCAGAGCAAACCAGTACCATCTAAGTTAAACAGATCTTTCGTTTTAAGAATTTCATTATACTTTTAAATGGTACAGATAATGAGTCATAACTTGAAAGATAATGAACATGACTGTCTTAATAGCGTTTAACTGGATACGTTTGTATCTACATATTAATGCTTAACCGTAGACACTTTAGACAACATTTCAAATGTATACGTGTTAGAAACTGTTGCAAATATTAACTAAGGAATGCTAAATGACTGTCCTTATAGCTTATTCAAGACATAATGAAAGTAACTCTTGCTAACGGCTCCAAAATCGTCATACTTTTTGCCATCTTTCATATGCGAAATTACAAAGATGGGTAAGTATTAGTTTAGCTTGGGTTTAAATCTCTTTTCATGAGTGTACCTCTAACAAAGTATATTCCATTTCTTCAAAAAACAATTTTTCATAATTTAATAGTAATTTTATAAATTTTTCAATAATAATAAGCCGAAACAGAAACCTCTTTAAGTTTGATGAAAAATTCATTTATTAAAGAGATAGATTTAGCAGCGGGCACTTGAATCCTTTTTTAGTTTTTACTTATATGTGATTGGATATAGAAGCACGGTTCAAGATTATTATAAATGTGTTTTTTTATTTATACCACGTTATAATTATCAGGAGTATAAGCAAGTCCACGTGTCAAGAGATATCTCCGAAATACTTTCGAAAAACTAGGTTTGGGCGATTACTTTGAACACAAAACATGGGATTTTTGATGGCGAAAAAGTATAACAATAAACAAAGCTCTTTGGAATTTACGTAACACTGCAGAAAGAGGTCACACAGCATAATTTTCGAGGCGAAACGAGCGTGCTATCAGTCAAGCGTAATGCTCTGCTCTTTTGACAGCATCATAAAAAAAAGATAAATCGTCGTGTGCCGTGCGCGTCATATTTCATTAAGTAAACAATTGTAATTATTATGTACCTGCCATTATTGATTTCCACGGCCAGGCGTGATGAATGGTCTTACCTTTTGTTACACAATAAATTTCGCGGACTTTTATTGCCTTGACCCCTTCGACCAGCGATATGGAGGTGTCGTAAATTTTATTTTAATAGTTTTGGAATGAAGGAAATCTGAACAGAGAGTTTCTATACATTTACTAATGGTATTTGTTTAGGTAATATCCAACATCTGTATACTTCACTGGTTTGAATTTCCAAAATGTGTACTTACTTTTATTTGCTAGGTGGTGAATTTGCAAAGTGGTTTATTCATATGGTTAGGTAAGTTTCTAGGTGACTTAATAATGTTCACCAATATTACAATATTCATCAATTGCACTGGTTGGTCAATCACTATCTACCTTTAAAAAATAACTCAATTTCCATTTAAGAGCACTAACAGAACAACAAAGTGTTAGTGCGGACTCTGGGAGCTTTAATTACTTGTGCCCCTGTGGATTCTGGGTGTGTGCATTAGTCATTAGACACTATTTGACTATTATCATAACTTTGACGGCTATATTTTGATTAACAAACATCCGCTAGTCACTAACATAACATAAAGGCAGCTACATATATGGTACAAAATCATTTTGTGGATTGCGTAGGCATGTAATTAAAAACAATATTTTCATTAAATTCAATTTTAGGCCTGATATCTTGGAAATTCTATGGCACTGTATTAAATTGAAATTGTGTTAAAACTGAAAATTTTCATTAATTATTTCATACATTTATGCAAAATATTCTTAGTACTATTTATAAGTTACAAGTTAAAGTCTTTGTACATTCCTAGATATTTAATATTATTAAAATGTAAAGATAGCTCTTTGTAGATATATCGTATGATTCATTGAATGCACCAAGTGTGAGCAAATTGAATAGACATAGGTTTTATTTATTTCAACATTATAAACGTAGATTCACAACATGAATTCTTAATATCAGTAGATTGCATATCAGTCTAAATAAAAAATAACTTTTGACACTCAAATAGATATACTATAATTACACTTATAGCCGGAGAATTCGTGACTCTTTCTAACTTTTCTTTAATTATATGTAATAATTAAATAGTAAACATTGTCAGGCATAACAAAACTCTTGTACTGATATTATTGTCGCAACCACTTATGAGATGTGCTGACTCGCCGCGTTCTATTAGAATGCCATCTGATCACTCAAGTTTTTTCGCACTATAAACAAGTTTAGTTCTAATTTTCAACTATTACGAAATACTTGTAGTGGTGCATATAAAAATTTAACATACTTCAAAGCAGATGTCCCACTACTTCACCTTGTGAGTGGTTGCTGACTCATGTATATCCTTAGTATTACATCATATTAAAATATGAGCCATTACAAAAACTCTTCCGGTTTTTTGACACGAGCTCTTGGGCTATTAAAGGAAAGAATAAAATAATCATATTACAGTGGTGGCTGATTTTGCAAAAATAATAAAATAGTTCAAATACTTATCAAAATTAAGAGCAAATATGCAAAACAGAAATAAAACACTGTTGTGACCCCATTATTTAATAGTCATTTTATTTGTGAATAGTCTTAAGTATTATATATTCATTAGTCTAGAGATAGTTTGACACGTAAATGCAATATTTAGACATACGTTATATTTCGGCGGAACCTTCCGACAAAAGCTGCTTTAATGGTCGTTTATTGCAAGGGAAATTCTAAGTAAACAATATGTATTTTAAATTCTACTTCAAATTCTATTTTATGCACGTTCTTCCGCCCCAAATATTATTATACCCGAAAAAACCTATCATAAACTCATTTACACTATGTCGATAAAGCTTGGGAAGGTTCAGCTATAAAAACATTAAAAGAAACCATTGTAGTACAGTAAGCAGTGGCGTAGCAAATACTCCCCAAATTACTTTTATAGACACCTTTTTTAATCAATTTTACAGATACGCCACTGCATCTCAAATTAGGGAATTCATATAAAAATAAGTTCTAGGTAGTCAGTATAGAGCAGGTCAGTCATTATGTCAGTACTATATTGTCAGTAGAATTAAGTCAGTAGACACAGTAAGAGTAAAGATTTGTTAGAAGTAAGAAGTGTCCCTCTTGTACAGAAGATTACAGAGAGATTTGAAACAAGTTGAAGTGTTTACATTTACTACCAGTGCTAATACAAAATACTAAAATTATTAAATCATAACAGTGGTGGCATTCGGCGAGTAATAAAAATATTAAATCATAACAGTGGTGGCATTCGGCGAGTAATAAAAATATTAAAACATAACATTGGTGGCAGCGGATCTGGATATACTACCCCGTATTTTCTGAAGGAGCGCCTAGAACGCAGCAGGAATCACACCAGTTAAACCACATCGGTATCCCAAAGACAGGAAGTTTCAACAGACTTGGAGGAGCGCCCAGTACGCAACAAGTTTCGAGAAGAAGAAAGAAAACAAGGAAATTCGCCTTACGTTCCAGCTAACTAAGGATGAAGCTGTAAGTTTTTTTCTTTTATTTTCCTGTTGTGGTGACACTATTTGTTTTTTTTTATATGTTATGCATTTTTGAAATTATATAGATATATTTATCTATATATATATATATATTATTTTATATTATAACAACACGTAAAAACATACAATATTTGTTGCAGGGAATAACACACAATAGATAATAAGTGAACAATCTTTACCTTTAAAACATATAAATCAAATATAAAGGAACAAAATAAAGCAATGATTGGCTTCTTTACAAGTTGAACTCTTGTCGCACTATCTTGTATGGTAATGACAAAACATTTCATTGGGATCGATACTTTCTGCAACATAAGAATGACTGACACTAATTACAGTAATACAAATTTTACCTTTGTTGTGTTATAATAGAGTATAATTACAAACAGTTTCCTATTAATAATTTCCTTAAATACGTGTTATCTTCAAAAACCACTGATGTATCAAAGTCAAAAAAATCCTTTATAAAAGCACAAACTAATTATGATACGTTTAATATCACTGAAAGAAAAACTTTGGAAAACTTTTTTTTCATTTTTAAAACTATTACCTTGTTCAAGCACATGATAAAAATTGGAAACTAAATAATCAAGAAAAAATAAATCATACATTTGTAATAAAAAAGAATATACTAACATGACATTCGTAACAGTTTTAATTTCCTATTATTATAAAACCAAGATAATGGTCACTTCACAGAAAATGCATAGGCAGATGCCTTGCAACGTTTAAATTGTCTTTGATTTTTCTTTAACTCAGGTAAATTCTCGTCGAAAAACACAATTTTCTTCTCATAATAGAGTTTTGCTGGTCACAAATGTAATTTCTATATTTACTAAACTTTTTCGAAGTTATAATTTGAAACTATGAACTGGACAAATTTCCTCATATCGGCCACCGAATGGACTATATACAAAACACACGGGAACTATTTTCGATCTAAACACGACATTTTTTAACGGAATGGACAGGAACATTTGGATAGAAAACCGCAGATTTTTGACAGGGGCTGCGGAAAACACTGTATTTTCCAACTCGGTACGGTTTCTACAATTTCCAAGTCGATTTTCGGAGATATTTGTTTAAAACAGAACCAAACCCATCCATCAAAACTGACATCATTCACTTTAGTTCTGAACGTTTTGTTTAGAAGGGCTGTGGTGGTCTGGGGGTAGTGAATGGGGAAAGGGTAGGAACTTCATGTTTGGTGTACTTTATGTGAAGAAATCAAATGATTAATTCAGGTTTCCAAGAGATATTTGTTATGGTTTTAAGTGGACAATAGATTTACAGGACTCCTCCTTTTTGATCTCGGTCAAAAAGTTGCCTGGCCTTACCCTTCTTTTCAGACTTTCTATAAATAAACTGCCGGGCAGTGGAGGCTCGTGGGTTTTTTGAGATTGGAGAGGTGGACAGGAACTCTAAGACTAAATAACAGCGGGTAACACTCTACTCCTTTAGTTTTTAAACTAATTTAGATACAAATATGACAATTGGCACGTTTAAATACATACTAAATACTCCTTTTTTGAGCATATTTCGTAACAGAAAATTTCAAAATTTGACTGGGCGCCATTAAAAAAAATCAACTGGAAAAAGAGACTGAATGGTAATCTTTTCTTTTCGACCTTAATTCTTCATTAAAATATGGGGACGATAAAATTAATTTCCAATTCAAAATGGCAGCCATCATTAACTTGCCACAACCTTAATAGAGAATAACCCCAGAATTAACCTCGAAATAAACTTTCTTAAAAATGTGCAAAACTCATATATTTTACACCTCGCGTAATTTTTAATTCAAATATTCTTATAAAAGTGTGTGGGTTAAATACATTATTTTTCTGGTTGTGTACTATAAAATAGTAAATTTGAATTTTATTAATTGCAGTAAAAATACAAAAGTACAGTACTTAGTCCCCAACCTTCTATTCTATAATTAAATGATCTATTGTCTAATGGCATGATCTATTCTATAATTGCATGATCATGGTGGTAATTTGAAGGAAAGTTAGTGTCGTTTAAATGAGTCAGGAACTAATCAGTAAACACTCTGATGGAAGTAGTATTTTGTCCTGTAGAAAATCAGAGTTGACTTTGTTAGTTTCGATAGGCGGAAAATGATCGCAAGAACTACTTTTGTTCTTTTTCCAGTATCTAGCATAGAGCAGGATGAATTTAAAAGTAGGTACTCTTTGAACGCAAAATTTGATGCTCTTGAACTTTTTGTTACAAACATTCACAGTGCTTAGGATTAAGAAAAATTTATAAAAATCTAGTTTTAACCTATCCACTTGGTGCCCACGTTCATAGTTTTTAAGTAACTGACGGGACTTTACTTTTCCCAATTTATTCTTCCACGTCGCTACTCTCAAAAGACTGTCTCAAACTAGTGAAATTTGTATAATAAAAAAATCTACATACCATATTTGGGCAAAGCCCGACAAAGACCGTGTTGTTTTGGATAATTTCAAATGAAGGGGCTTTTGTCTCCTTTTTGAGTACTCACAAATTTCTTTGAGGCGGGTAGTCATTGCTTAGGAACAACTAGAGTAAATGCTGGCGGGATCTCGACCAGTCCATTGACCCTAAAATAATCGCCCCTTTGAGGTTAGGTTATAAGAGAAATTGAAATTAAATTTTCTATATTTGTTACATGTTTAGTTTAGATCACCTCAAAAACCCTCGCAAATCGATATTACTCTTATTTAGGATGCCCAAAATGAAATAAACCATTTCCAGCTTTTTAGGAATTAATGGAAGGCCCCCCGGCCCTTTTTTATCTAATTTGACTCGGCTATTTAAACTAAAAAATGCTGCTCATAATAAATGGATCACTAGCTTTGTTAGGTTAAATCTGAAGTCAATATCTCGAAAAATAAATGAGGTATCAGTATGCGCCTGCACGCATTTAATAGAAACGTTTTTCATGAAAACATTACTGTCATATTTTTTTCCAAATTAATAGGATAATTTTTATACAAAGTGATTTTTTCGCCTATGTTCATGACTAACAGGTTTCCACAAATTTTTTTAACATTTTTGTTTTGTTATATTATTCAACGGGGTAACTTAAAAGAAACGAGCATCTCAGTTTTTGGATATATCTTTTTTCTTTTGGGTTGTCCCGATTTTTTTTACTAAGAGATATACTGTATCAATTATTCTCTCAAATGTTTATATTTTTTTTAACTCAAGCTCCCATTGTTTAGGGTGTTCTGCATAAGTTACATTTACGCGTTTTCAATAACTGTGCTCTGTAAAGATTAGAACAGAGGGTGTTTGATTTAGGAGAGGACCCTTTAGGCCTGTAATAATATAGAGTGTAAATAGCTTTATATCTAGAACACAGCAAGATGATTTATCTCATGAAAATAAGAAAAAGTTAATAAAAATAGTACACAAAAGCTTCGTTTTTTAAGATACAGGCTGTTAAAATGTTGAGGTTGTTTTAGTATTTCTGATATACCTCGTATATTTCTAAAGCTTTTTAAATCCATCTGATATACGTTATACTATGACTAATGTTAATAAAATGACTAAATATTGAAGTTCAAGAAAAAATTACAGTTAATTTATTTTTTCCGGATCGCCTTAAACCCCCCCGTTTTTTAGATTCTTTTGATATTTTACACCGTTAAGTTGTGAGTTTAGCAAAATGTACAGGGTGTCTAAAATAAAACGCCCTATTTCCTTATCTGGAGAACGACAAAGGCATATATTTCTTGGTTTCTCTTGAAGTTTTATTATTTGGTTTTTATTTATACAGGATGTTTTTTCCTGCGATGACATGAACTTTATATGTTTAAATAGATGACCCTATAATATTATTACAACTTACAGATTAAAACGCGACAAAAGACGAGTTCAACATTATATTTGGATTTATTGGCATTTTGCTTTCAAATTAAGGAACTAACATCACATCAATCTCACTCTCAACTGATGATAAAAACTTTTTTTTATGATTTGTAACTAGATGCCTTTCAAATAAAAATGTGTCATCTGTCAAATAAAAAAATAGAAACGACTTAAAAAATGCACTAAAAAGTAAAAAAATAATATGTTATTCTACATTGAAAACTGACTTTATGAAGGCGGTGTCAAACTAATTCTTAATTACTTACTTACAAACAGAGATTTAGAGATACTTTTTAGTCCTTTTTTTTAAGTTGATTCTATTTTTTGCGTAATAAGTAGGGTAATACTTGACTATACCTGATAAAGGGAATAACGAGGGAAACTTCGGGTAAAGCCAATTTACTGATTATTTTCTAATAATAAGAAAGTATCGTTATCGATAAAGCCTGATACTAATATTTTAAACAATTTGTTAGGTTGCCATTTTGTTTCGCCATATTGGGTCCACATGAAAATTTTACCAATACATTATTATATAACACATATTCTAAATCCAAATTGAAAATTTTTAAAAATAATTATTATTTCGCTATATTAGCCTAATAGCAAAATGTTACCTGTTCATCTCTCCGTCATAGTTCTTCATTTTTGTTCAATTAAATAAAAACCTTTTTACACTGATTTTTTAAACACTTTATTAAGTCGCTAAGGTGTTCCGCTATATTCGATTTGTAATAAAATCTTATTAGTTAATTTCTATGTCACGTCTGACTTTTGTACAATATTTAAAGTCAATTAAAAAATTTATTTTTTTGCCCCGATTTTATAAAAAATATATTAGGCCACCATGTTGTTCCACGATTTTGGATTTTTACCAAACCGTTACCAGTTCATACTCATATGATGTTCGATTTTTGTGTGGAATTTGAAGTTTTCTGAATCACTTGGTACCTACGCTGCGAAGAGGCAAACCGATCGACAGGCAGAGACGGAAATGGGAAAACATGGTAAACGGAAACCCGGTAACGTAAACTCTGAAAGAACTTGGTGATTTTTTCATGCACCGGCAAAAGAAAGTCTTTGGGTAAGATGAATAACTGAATAGGCTACATTTGGATCATATATAGATCAGTATTGTTATTTGTTCTTAACGCTTTATGGGTATTTTCATTTTCCTCGTAGTATAATGATGCGAATCAGTATTACTGTTTCAAGTCTTTTGAATAATATTTGAACAGTTTTTAAGCACAATAATGACATGTTAAACGCAGTGTGCCTAAATTAGACTATTTATGTAAAAACTCACAACTTTACTGCTTCTGAACTCCTCATAAACAACAAGAACCATTAGCAAACTAAAGTGCTCGAAAAGGGGGCTACAAAAGTACAAAGACAAATTAGCCTCCCGGCGGATTGCGACAGACCTTTTCACCAATTGCTTTCGAAAAGCAAATAATGGCCCTCCATGACAGAGTTTCCGCCCATTTCGATTGAAATCGCACTTCTTGATTAAAGCAGACCCGCCCATCCGTCTTTCGCTTTTAATCAAGTTGCTATAGAAAATTAATGAGGTAAAAATGTCAGATTTTATAAGAGGGATGTGAAGGGTTTGGGGTGTTCCCTTGTTGGTAAGTTATGATTTTCCTTTAGTACAAGTGCATGAGACATAATTTGTAAATTTGTCTATGCAATAGGTGAGATATTGTTCTTATTCAATAACATTCTGAATAAAGTTCTGCATTTGATGTAGGGCATGGTGCCTCCTATTTTCGTGTTCGAATAGAATCTTTTCAAGTCGGTCCTGTCCTCTTTGCTTTTTTTCTTCTTGTTTTTTTCTTTCTTCTGGTCATTTGCTCGTTTGAGTTGATCCCGTTTTTCTTTTTTTCTTTCATCTGAAATCTCTTCGAGCCGATTCTATTCTTCTTGTATTCAAATGTATTTAGTTTTTAGAACATATACATTCAATACAACAAAGTGACATCCACCAGATAGAGTACTAGGGTAGTTGGAACTAGTAAACTATAAAAGCTGTCCGAAAATAACTGTGTATTGAAGAATCCAGGATAAAAACTTAAATTAACTAGGCAATTCACCCAATATCTTTTGAGTTTTCGACTTATGTAGCATCTCTAATTGTCAGCAAGCCGTGTCTACATGAGAGAGTCAATGCGATACAGTAAAGTTCAGTATCTCAATGATAAGGTCTGCTAACATTCGGTGAACAATAAATATTTCGTTGTATATAATATTAGCCTCTGTGTTCTATGGTATTGTAGACTATGCTTTCAAATAATCGATCTTGTTTACGGTATTTGGTAATACTTATGTCAAGAGGTTTTTTGTTTTATCTGTAAAATTTGCTTTATTCATACGAGATTTGCAGTTGCAGTTCATTTTATTTGGTTTGGTTTTAAGTTTCTTTTTTCTACAATTTGAAATTTATTTCCGCTTGTTTTCAGTTAGAAACATCGTTCGTCTTTTGGAATTTCGAAATTATGTTAAAGTTCTCTAAAAAAAATTGATGTATATTGTTTAAGGTGGCAGGTGTTTTGATAGCGTTTTAATAACGCCCTTGAACAATACCACTAAGAAAGTTTAAGCAACGAATTCTTCAGTTTGCCATATGATGAAAGTGTCGTTTGTTCAGAAGCATTCTATAAAAAGTATAGCACATAGTCTTACGATTACCGTTCAGTTTGCTCCTGATAACGACTAGAAATGTAGAATTTAACAGTAAAGGCAATACAAGTTTTAAAAATGAGTATTTTCCATAATCTTATAATACTTCCACCTTTCGAGTGCGTCAAAAACGCATACGTAATGTTAAAATTTAGACAACGGCGAAAAGCCAGTTAGTACTGAAACCATTACGTTATTTCATTTGAAGACCGTGTCAAAATGGAATCACTTTCCGACGTTTCGTATTCGACTGCACGAGATATCTTCAGGGATCTTTACTTCACGAGATCGGAACACTGAATGAGCTCGGAGAGACCCAGGCCGGTTATTTATAGTTGACCTGTGTCTAGCGAACCGTGACTCGATGTAATGATCGGTTTCCACGTTGAAGCCCATATCTCTATTAAAATTGTTAGGATGCTTATACATTTCAATAGATTCTTTAATATTCCGTTTATAGAATCCCCAAACCGATGCAAGAACTTTGGTTTCTTTTACATTTATGTTATGTCCAGTGGAATGTTGGTATTCAGATACAGCAAATTGTACAATTTGTTTCTTTCTGATACATCGTTCATGTTCCTTAGGCCTAGTCGATATGGATCGTCCAGTTTCTCCAATATAGAGATCACCACAGGTGCAAGGAATTGCATATACTTATCGCGTTTGGAAAGGAATAATGTCCTTTGGCGATCGCAAAGAATATCTAATTTTCTTGTGTGTGTTGAATATGGTACCTATTTTGGACCGAGGAAGTAACCTTGCAATTTTGTCTGTGGTTCCGTGTCTAAATGGAAGAACTACACTTCCTCTCGGTAATTCCTTATTAGTATCATTTTGTGGAGTAGGATTATTATATTTTTTAATTGACCGTCTAATTTCCTCTGTGCAATATCCATTCCCCCTCTTAAAGCTTGAGTCAGTTTCTCTGTTTCCAATTGTAAAGAATTTTGGTCATAAACCTCAAGAGCAACCATGGGATCTCCGCTGTCACCAGTGGTACCCAATATATTCATGAAAGCTTTTGAGGAGGAAGCCTTAGAGTCGTCTCCATTAAAGCCAAAATCATGGTTCAGATATGTAGATGACACTTTTGTAATATGGCCGCATGGTTCAGAAAATCTTCCTGGGTTTCTTGATCATCTCAATCATTAACATGTTAGTATAAAATTTACAATGGAAATTGAATCAGAAGGCACGATTCTCTTTCTAGATGTTCTTGGACAAAAGAAAAGGGATGGTTCCTTAGGACCCTCTGTATATAGAAAACCACCCCATACGAACAGGTACCTAAATGTAAATTCCATTCATCATCCAGCACAAAAACCACCAGTTAATAATTCATTGGTATACAGAGTCCTCGCGATTTGTGACTATAATTCTTCACAGTTGGAAACAGAGAAACTGACTCAAGCTTTAAGAGGGAATGGAAATTGTACTGAGGACATTAGACGGTCAGTTAGAAAATATAATAATCCTGCTTCACAAAATGATACTACTGAGGAATTACCGAGAGGAAGTGTAGTTCTTCCATTGATACAAGGAACCACAGACAATATTGCAAGGTTACTTCGCCTGTCCAACAAATGTACAATCTTTAAGACACGGTTCGGTAGACACAGGTTGACTATAAATGGCCGGCCTGGTCTCTCCGAGCTCATTCATCATTCTCGACTTGGCATCGACACAGAACAGACGTGTAGCTAAACAGAGAAAGTACGACGTGAATAAATCTTTGTGAGATTTCGAGTTATTGTTATTACATACAGCTGGTAAGTGACATTTATTTTTTCCAAGCCTTAAGCAAAGTAGACGTAGAATTAACATTTTTGCAACGATTCTTGGATCTTAGAGCTTACTGAAGGCCGAGCGCTGCTTAGGTACACCCTAAGCGAGTCGGTTCTTTGATCCTAGTTTTTCGTTTTTTCATATAAGTAGACAGGATCTTTGAGTTTATTGAAGGCTGCGCGCTGCTGTGGTACACCCATAGCGAATAGGCTCATTGATACCTCTTAGAAACTAATATTAGATTAGAAGTGAGTGGTAGTGCGTGGGTGTCAGCGTGTTTCTGTGAACCAGTGTCGCGAAGATGAAGACGCCAAAGGGAAGTAGAAACCCCAAGTCCCCACTAAAGGAGTCGAAGACTGAGCTCAAAAGGCTCAAAAAACAAAACAAGCTCCTAGCAGAACAGCTAGGAGCTTGTGAACTAACAGCCCTGAAAACCTCACAAGAAAGCAGGGCCGAGGAACAAGTTTCCCCCCCTAGTACGAAAGAGAAAAAAAGAGCGCTAAAATCACCAGAAAGTGATGTAGACGCTATCGAGATAACCGAGACTCCTCAGGGGGCTGCTGAGGACATGGACACGGCCCCCCCTACCTATGCCGAGAAGGCTAAAAAAGTACCCACCCCGGATATGAAACCTATAGATACGACAGAGTCGCAAACATTGGCGGCGGGGTAGCGATCCTTGTAAAAAGGAATATCCCACACGCATACATTGGGATTGAAGACGTCGAAATAGAAGGCATATCGATCGAACTGTCCACCACCAGAGGGAAGATTAAAATCTCCTCTGCGTATAGGCCCCCCAGAGGGGACCTACTACAGGAAGACGTAGATGATTTGCTAAGGGGCAGAAACCCCCGGGTTATTATAGGTGACCTGAACTGCAAACATCCACAGTGGAACAGCACCACACAGGATAGAAATGGACAAAGACTCCTGGACTTCTCGGAAGCCCAAGGGAGCATAGTCATAGGATCAGATAGACCAACGTTTCTACCAAGAAACCTTGGCCGTCCTCAGGTGCTAGACATAGCAATCCTAAAGAATATAGTCCATGACTTCGACATAGAAACCCTCGAGGAAGGTACATCGGATCATAATCCGATAGTACTCACACTGGGTAGAGAAAATAGGGGTCAAGAAACCTCAATCAGGAAACAGTCTAACTGGAGGACTTATCAGGATAAAGTCCAGGATAAAATAGAAATAGCAGCCATTAATAACCCTCAGGAACTGGAAAGAGCTGTAGAGACTCTAGAAAACAAAATACTGGAAGCTTTTCACGAAAGCACAGTAATTATGAACACTCCTCACGTCCAGCCGGGGAGTGACCTCCCTCGCGAGCTGAGACTTCTCATAAGAGAAAATAGAAAGCTTAAACGTGCCTACGGAAGGCGACATCTCGAGCAGGATAGAATAGCCCTAAACAGGCACTCAACTAGGTTGAGAGATGCACTAAGGGTACACAGAGACAAAATGTGGTCTAATAAACTACGTGACTTAGACACAAAGGATAATACTGCATGGCAAATGCAGAAAAGGCTAAGGTCTGAAAACAAACCAATGCCTCCCCTGCACAGGGCAGGAGGAATGGCATACACAGACCAGGAGAAAGTAGAGGCCTTAGCAGACACTCTCGAACGAGAGTGTCGACTAAACCAACATCCGCTCGAAGATGATCAACATGAAATAGAAATAATTAATGGCTGCAGAAGACTATACAACACAGAAACCCCTGTTACGGTGGAGCACCCGGCTACGCCGCAGGAGGTTGAAAATGTCATAAAATGTCTGAAGAACCGTAAAGCTCCAGGCAAAGATGGCATAACCAATCAAATGATAAAGCAACTTCCTAGAAAAGGAATTGCTGCACTAACCAGCATAACAAATGCAGTCATGAGACTCGATTACTTCCCCAACAGGTGGAAGCATGCTGAAGTAGTGATGATTGGTAAACCAGGGAAAGACCTAACTTTCCCACAGAACTACCGACCGATAAGTCTGCTTCCCGCACTCAGTAAAATCGTCGAAAGAGTCCTGAACATCAGGCTCAAAGATGAAACAGACGTCCTAGATATAATCCCCAAGGAGCAATTCGGCTTCAGAAGCGGCCACTCAACAGAATTGCAGGCTCTCAGAATAGTTGAAACTGTCACCAGTGGTTTCAACTTGAAAGAATCTAGTGGCACGGTCTTCCTAGACGTAGCCAGAGCTTTTGACAGAGTATGGCACAAAGGACTTGTGTAGAAAATGCAAAATGCAGGTTTTGCAACAAAGACATGCAAACTGATTGCCCACTATCTGGATGATAGATCGGCAAGCGTCAGAATCAAACTCTCCAAATCGATACCTAGAAGACTAGAAGCAGGAGTGCCTCAGGGATCTGTGTTAGGACCGCACTTATATAACGTGTATACACATGACATCCCCAAGACACACAACACTTCTATAGCCCTATACGCCGATGACTGTGCTATAGCGGCAAAGCATAGAAATGCAGGTATCATTTGTAGGAGACTACAGGAAGGAATGGATCTGATAAGTGACTGGTGTATCACTTGGAAGATCAAAATAAATGCACAAAAAAGTCAGGCCATCCTCTTCCAAAAGAGGAGGATGATACCCCCAGAGGCTATAAGCATTGACGGAGATGACATCCCATGGACTAACTCGATAAAATATCTAGGGCTGATAATGGATAAGGGGTTAACATGGAAACCCCACATAGAGGCAACAAGAGCAAAGACAAACAGGGCTATGGCTAGGCTATACCCTCTCTTGAACCGAAGACGCCTCATGGCTCTTCGTACAAAGCTGACCATGATAAAAATGATTGCAAGATCACAGTTGACATATGGTGCAGTAGCGTGGGCGTATGCAGCGCCCACCTACATAAACCAACTGGCAGCTACAGAAAATAAGTACATAAGGACTGCGGTAGACGTACCTTGGTACGTAAGAAACGCCCAGATTCAGAGGGACCTGGATTGGGAGCCTCTCCAGACAGCAATCAGGAAGAAAGTCATGAAAGGCATAGAGCGGGCAGCAGCACACCCATTTGAAGAACTCAGGATGCTAGTGGATTATGACCCTCAGGAGGAGCGGCAGGTACACCGGGTCTACTACCGTAGGCCCCGCGATCACACACCATTACACTGATAACATACACACTTCTCTTCGTTCTCAGACACTCTCCTATATTGACGCGACAATAACAACATAACGACTGATACACCTAAGATAGCAATGACTTATGGTTTATTAAGGCCCTAGGCCCGTTAAACCGGTAGTACCTATCATCGAGACGCTGCTTCCCAGGAGGGAAGTCGGGTGGATGGTGGGACCTCTGGGCCATTGGGCTCTTCGCGCGTCCGAGCTCATTCAGTGTTCCGATCTCGTGAAGTAAAGATCCCTGAAGATGCCTCGTGCAATCGAGGGTTAAACGTCGGAAAGTGATTTCATTTTGACACGGTCTAATCCCAAGAACCATGATTTCTTAATTGACCACAGACCACAGACACGTGAAAACTTTCGTTCTATGTTGACAGTTTTTACATACTAACCGTATCTTTATTTTAGCGTGAACCTTTGTTCAGTAAAATAGTGTCAAAGAGCAATTAGTCTAGAAATTTAAAGTATTTGTTTTGACTTCAAACAATAAAAGGAGCAGGGGGTGGGTATTAAATATAGCCGCGCTGTATATAAATATCGACGTACATATCCGCAAAGTTTCAAATGGTTGCCGAAAAAATCGTATTAATGGATGACTTTTACTGGCTCTACTTGCCAAGAAATTTATTTCAGGATCATGGAAACATTTTCTTCGGATAAATGATCTCCTACTATATACTTAATATTTCTGAAAGCAGTCTTTTGGCCCTTGTGCACGTCGGGAAGAAGCGATTGAAATAACTATTTCCCGCTCTCATAAATTACGTTTTCGCAGCTAACGAGCGCCCGCCGGAACTTTGATAAATGCTCGAGCCTTCCATTAGAATAAGTGCCCCAATATATTTCCGCTGATTTATTTGTTTTTGCCGCTCTGCAAGTATTTGCCGCCCTGGCAACGTTTAATTTGGTTACAAAAATTGATGGCGTCGCTCTATCTTCAATTCACTTCAGATGAAAAGTTACTGAACCGAGGACTTTTGAAATTAATGCTAAGGTTTACATTTTAATATAAGAGCACTCATCTTAGTATCCCGATACATGTTTCTATAATGAAGTTTTAATATAGTACTGTCGATTTTTCTTGATACCGAAATACGAAAATAATTTCATCAAATCATCAAAACAAATGAAATTATACCTCTAAAACATTACTGGTTCAAAGAAATTAAAATCCCCTCTATTTTGAATATTTTCAATATTTAATACAAATTAGGGGAGACTATTGGAGCGCAAATATAACATTTTTTTTTAAATAAAAATCATTAACTTTCCTTTGTTATTTAAATTCGTACCAGTCCTTACTTATTTAAATTCGTATCCCTATATTTCATTTGATTTTTCTGCAAAATTTGAAGTCACTTATATCACAGATTTCCCTCGTTATGGGTATCCCTCGTTATTGGATTAAAATATTACCAGGTCATCTCCATGTAACGTAATTTTACGTTATGCCTGTATAAGCTAAATTTTGAATATAAGTATTTTATCAGTTTATTTTTAAGTTGTGAAATATATTTTTAGAAATATTTATAATCAACAGCAAAAGTTATGGTACGAGCGGGGATTGTAAAATTATAAATTTGCTAATATGGCCGGTACCTAATAGCGATGTCAGATTTGACGTCCAGTCAGGAACGCCGCGCCATAAGGTTAGAATATTTGACAGGATCAACAATGGTTATGATACTGGTGGGTTTGAATATGTACAAGTTCTAACGAATTGCTTATCAGTGGTACGATAGTGCAATTGGTTAGAGCGATGGACTAGTGATCCAGAGGTGCGGGTTTGATCCCCGCTCGTATCATAAAGTTTCAAGCCTTTATCGTGTCCACTTAATCGATTTATACTGAATGTAAACTGCAACAGTGATCTTGCTGATGCCATGCGGTTTGCTTGTGTGCCCTGCTGTATGTTCTGTGCAATTTAAAATATAATCTGGCCCTGAGGATGACACATTGGTGTCGAAACGTAGGCTGTTGATTAGAAATTCAACATCTGTGTCAGTCCAAAATAGCTGAATTTATTTATTGCACACACAGTTATTTGCGTAGAAAACTATAATATTAATTATACATATGCCTTAATCTATACTTAGAATGAATATAATATACAAGTAGGTGACTTAACACCTGTATATGTTTGTAGTTACACCCTGAAACATTAAACTAAAGTACAAAGAATTTAATCTATATAAACCAAGTCTACCGAACAAAGAAAGAGAAGAAAGGGCAAATAGCAAATAAAAACGATAATAAACTCAAAAACCAACAAAGCAACTTTCGCAGATACGGATTCCTAATTAAATAGGGTGATGAATTTGCAATAATTGTGGGTATATGGAACATGTATGTATTACATTTTCTACTGAATTTTGCATTGTTAATAATATTTATAATATTATATGGGATCAAATTATAACAATTAGGAGCAACTTGCAAATCTCAATTTAAAATTTTGCTACTATTAGGAATTGTTGCATGCACGTTTACCCTAGATCTAGTCTCATAACATCCCTTGATATGTAAAATTTTCGAATCATTCTTCTAATATTATTTGCTATGGTGATACTATTGACTTCTTTTACTGAAGTGTCCGTACTATCCACGTAGAGGCTGTCATATATTGAACGATTTGTAGACTTGATCGAAAAAGCAATGCATTCCGTTCTTGTTTACATTTCAAGTCAATTGCTATGAATCTAACCAATATTTAAGTTTACTAAGTCGATTTGAAGCATCTGCACTAACATCAATACAAGTGTTCCAGAAACAATTAGTTCGGTGCCATCAGCTTAAGATATAATGGTGCTATCTTTTAAGATTAGTCAAAGAATTAATATATAATATAATATAATATAATATAATATAATATAATATAATATAATATAATATAATATAATATAATATAATATAATATAATATAATATAATATAATATAATATAATATAATATAATATAATATAATATAATATATTATAAAGAGAATAGGCGCCAGAGCAGTATTTTGGGGTACCGCTATTTTAACCCATATCGACTCACTGTAAAAATTATTTGCTCTTATTTGTTAGATAACTTTCAAATATATGCCCCTCACACCATAAATGTTAAGTACATCTAAGAGTAAGTTATGCGGGACCGTGCCAAATCGAACGAATTGGATTGCCAATATTTTTAAAAAATCGGTAACAAAAAGTTGCCTTATCTACGTCACTAAATCTTTGAGCGGATTTTATTAATTAATTTTCATCGCACGCTTCTGAGATAAATTTATATTCTTTCCGAATGTCGTTCTTACTATCTTTGTTTTACGTTAGGTTAGGTTTCTGTATTTTTTATATTCTCTTTCCCCTTCCGTCGTCGTTCAAAAGCCTTTTTTCCATTCTATTTTGTATAGAACAAATTATGTCATTTGAGATTCAAGGCATAATCTTATAATATACTTTAGGTGTAAATGTTTTTTTTTCAGTGGTACTATTTACAGTATTCTCAACAGTTTCGCTAAAAGAGTTCCCAGCTGTTTCGACATCAGAATAAAAGTTGACCAGAATAACAAGATGAACATGTATGTATGATATTATTTCTGATAAATATGTGATTCAAAAAAGATTTTGAGATATTTATTATCTTTGTGGGTTCATTAATAAATGATTCAAAACCAAACAAATTTAAAGTCGCTAAGTAATTGTTAACTAAATGACCATCCTGTTGTTCAAAGTTCGATTGGTTTTTGATATTATTTGCAAAAAATATATGTAAGTCTTCAATAAACAGTGTACAAGTGGCTGAATCCGATCGGTATATGACACATTGTTTATAGAGAGTTGTATTTTACTGAGTATAACCCCTGATTCTGGCAGATTAATGTTGGTAATGGTATAGCTGATTTCATTTCGAATAAATATAACAATACCATTATTTTATTATAACTACTCTCATTATAAAATGCTGAGTATCCAAGTATATTATAGAAATCACCATCCATCATTCACTAGATACTATTATATCTCAAAAATCTAGTTTAAATGTTTCAAAAAAACTGAGAAATCATTAAAATTATGATTAATGCTACGAATATTTATATGTACTACACACAAATTCTTTTTTGCTAAATCGATTTTTGTATGAATTAATTCACAATCAATATTAACTGATAGTCTAAGTTCGTCTTTGTGCAATTACTAATTTTTTTGGACAATCACAAACACTGTGTGCTTCCGAACAATACTCACATATTAGGTCATTTTGACCCGATATATTTTTATGAAAAAAAAAAAAAAAAAGAAACAGTAGTAATACCTTTGCATTTTTAGATCTTCGTAAATACACGTCTTTCCTATTAGATAAAAATCATTTTTCCAAAAAAATTTTTGGGAACAACAGCGGTGAACACTCTACATATATTATAAAGCTGTTTTATTTCTTATTATGCTTAATATAGGTCACTTTCTGGTAATAATTTCCACCAAAAAAAATTGGCTGCAATTCCTGTTCTTTGTATGGCTCATATCCGACTAACTTGAAAAGAGGATTAAATTAAAAAACATTTTATTTCATTTATGTAACATTTGTTAAACCAGGCGTTTACCTTTTATTAAAAGTAAGAGGGATCACAGTTGATACTAATGTCAAGCTTTCGATAGATTTTTTTTAAATTTTAGTTTGTAGTTTTTTACGAATATCGAAAGAAACATCTTTTAAATAAGATTGAGACAATTTTATGTGACAAAACTAAATTCTCGAATATCTGTTATATGATAGTTTCATATGAATATAATTTAAAAATAACAAATTTTCCAAGTCAAATGTAGTGTTTTTAAATGTAATGATAACAAAAAAATAAAATTAATAAATGAGTGCAATTAATTTTGATTCAAATACAATTTTAGCATGAAAAAATATAATAAGAAACATTATCAAGCAATATTTTAAATAAAAAAATTGATTAGACGAAAATTATTATTTTGTAGGGTCTCAATTGTTATCCATTATCTAGTTAAATTTTTCGCTTAAGGTTCGGCAGAGCCCCTACTACACAGCTGCATATTGTTTATTCTGATTTATTTTTCATGTTCTATAAATCCTTGTCAGTAGTTATAATAGGGGAGCGCCTCCTCCTCCTCCTCTTCCTCTCTCTCATGTCCCTCATTCTTAACTTCCTCCCCTTTTGTTCTCATTCGCATCATATTTTTAATTTTTTCTCTTTGTTCTCCCACATTTGATTTTGCATTCTTAAGTCTTATAAATAGGTGCATCAAGATCATTTTAGTATGTTAAGGTACGAGTGACTGTTAAAAGAAAAAAATCTGTTGAATAAATCTATTAATAATAATATTAAAATAAAATGAGTGAATCAGTTGGAGAAAGAAATCGATCCATTCCGCTTCAGACAATTAGCCTCGAAGAAATTATACCAGGAGTTCAAGAAGAAAATATACCATTAGTTCGAGAAGAAAATAATGGGATTGTTTTAAAAAATTTGAACAAAACTGAGAGTGAAGAGAAAAAAGTGTTTTGTGCTATTTGTTTTGAAATAATCGAATATTATGATTCATGTAGACCAAATACATGTTCCCACATTTTTTGTTTAAAATGTATTTTAAGATGGAATGATGAAAATTGTTGTTCTATAATTGTAAACAATTGTCCTGTATGTCGCACTAGATATTACTATTTGGTACAAATCTTCAAAGATGTAATTAGACATCATTTTATTGTAATTTTAAAAAGAGGATAATATTTTTTTTTATAATTTGTGTTTGTGAAAACTCTGGTAACAAATAATTTTGTAAAAAAAAGTAAATGTAAATATATATATAATAATTGACACACATTTTTTCCTTTTCCTATATTGAAACGACAACAATGATCTAACAAGTTTTTTAATACATACTAATTTTCACATTACATAACAAAACAATTGTTATGGGTTTACACAAAAAGTGCCACGCCCTAAAATGGTACCACTTTTGCAAATCGAAGCTTAAATTTTCTTATGGGAATTTACATGTAAAAATGACGATTTTGATTGTCGGACCGGCATAGCCTAATCTACTACTTTTTAATTATACTAATAATATTAATATAATTTGCATCAAGTAAGAGAAAACTCAATTGAATACAGAAACAAGCGTTAACAAAATGTTATGCTAATATATGAGTGCTTCTAGTGGCAGTTGACATAATCGACACTTTTTTTTTACATATGATTAGCTATTTCATTTACAAATACAGTGTCAGATGTTAGAATAAAAAGAAGTATTTTGCATATAGCACTGAAAATATATAACCGCTTATAGTAACAGTTGACATTTTTTAAAATTAATATTGTTGACGTATTCTACTTATTATCTTTACAATTTATGTTTAAAATTAATATTTTTGACATTATCTACCCATTACGTTTATAACCTATATTTAAAATTAATATTGTTTAAATAATCTACACATCACCTTTACAAACTATGTTTATTTTATTAATATTTAACAACATAATCTTCTATCTCTTTTTTTTCATTTTTATTGCAGTAAAAGCAAGCATGTTCAGGAATTAGTAGAAAAAGATGTATCCTACAAATAGCACAATGTAAATCAGAAGCACTAACAACATAAGCTCTTTTGTAGTGGCAGCTCACATGATCGAACTCCCCTCTCCGTAAATATCTCATGTGAATTGCACTACAAGGAAGGCAAATAGCAAATGTTCCTAGTCTTCGACTTTTAATTTTAGAGTAGCTTTGTATAACACATACATCTTTTTCTTCAAAATTATTAAATAATTCACTAGCCCTAAACTTGCTTACTTTTACGTCAGTCTCGGTTCCTAAATTTAGCAGTTGTCCATCCATGTCCACTCCTTCGTCAATTTCCTGATCATCTTCCTCCATCTCTTCTTCTTCCTCCTCAATATAATTAATGTCGATGTTAAACAAGAATGATCTTCTAACAAGCCTAGATGATTTGTCCAAAAATTAATGTTTATAAGTGATGGAATCGCCTTCCAAGTTAATAAAAATTTCTTCTCTTTCTTCAATTTGAGCGGCGTTCTCCACATTATTTTCTTCAATTTGGTCAGCGTTTCCAATCATATTTTCTGCCATCGTTAGGAGCTTTAGATTTAGATAGATATATTTGATAAAAAACAATTTTGGTTATAGGTTATAAATAATATCGACAACTGATATTACAGCGAATGATACTGTATGATCGTCGAGTGGATGTTCTTAAGTATATATCCCATCGACCACCACTTTTACTACCTGCAATACTTAAGTTTTTTTTTTTTTTTTTTTTTTTTTTTTTTTTCGCTGTCCCTTTCCCTGTCAGTTTCCTCGGGGGGGGCGCCAAGGGAGGCTTCGCCCCCCTCCCCGCTCCGCCAACCCCCCTTAACCCCCCCTCACCCTCACCTTATCTTCTTTCTCTCCCTTCCTTCTTTCTCTTTTTTATATGTTTCTCCTTTTTCCTTCCTTCTCCTTTTTCCTTCCTTCTCCTTTTTCCTTCCTTCTTCTTTTTCTTTCCTTCTCCTTTTTTCTTTTCTTCTTTTTTAATTAATCTAACCTAACCTAACCTAACCTAACCTAACCTAACCTAACATAACCTAACCTAACTTAACTTAACCTTAAGAGGGTAGCCCGAAATTGGGGAGCCGGGATTCGAGTCTCGGAAATTCAGGGGCCCGGGGGGGGAGGGGGGGGGTAAGATTGTTGATCGGCTTGGGAAAGTAGTTTTTAGAGATTGTCGTTCAACTTTAAGTAGGACACATGTGATTAACTTTTGCATATAAAATCGCCTCAGCGAAGAGACGAATGCAATTGATTTCTGCATTCACACTGTGCAGAGCTCGCGAGTTTTCTGGTGTTTACATTGTGTCTATTTGGTAATTTTTTAATTTTTATTTTTATTTCTAACATTTTTATTTGGCAAGATTTAATTCTTATATATATTGGTGACATTTTTATGTACATTTGTGGCATTTTTATTTGTTATTACGATTTTTTTCATAATGGACAATTTTTTGGCATCGAGTAGCAAAATAATTGACAATGACTTTGACTTATACACATGTACTCAAATGCAAAATTTTGCAAACCAACAAAACAATGAAACAGACGTATTTACAACTAGTCAACAACAAACTATTCAGGACTTGAATGAAATTATTTACAATAGCCAAGTTCAGAATAATGCCAACAAACACAACAACGAAAAATATTTATTTACAGCTACTCAACAACAAACTCTTGACGATCTTAATGACATTATTGACAACAAAACGGACTTAATTACAACAAAAACTAAACAAACTCTTGAAGAACTGAATGACATTGACGAAACTCAAAATTCTAGCTATGAGGATATTGTTTGTTTTCAAAAATCTAATCCAAATTATTTAACATTAAAATCGCCAATTAATTCTCCGCTTTTTGTTTAGTGAAAATTCTGATTCGGAAGAAGAACAAATTGATCAAAATTTAAGTTTGGCTATTTGTCCTATTAATTCACCATATGATATTGTAAATTCTGATTCACAAGAAAAACAAATTGATCAAAATTTAAGTTCGGCTATATCTTCTATTAATTCACCATATGCTATTGTAAATTCTGATTCGCAAGAAAAACAAATTGAAGCAAATTTAACTTCGGATATTTCTCCTAATAATTCACCAGTTCAAAATTTAAAATTAATAAAAAAAATAAAAAACAAATAGCAAACCTTAAGTGTCTGGGTTTCGCTATTCAAAATTTAACTAATTTGATCACAATTAAAAAGGGAGACGAAAGTACGGTGAATTATGTTAAACAGGCCTTTGACAAATTAGTTGACTCATTTGAAGAAATGGATTCATAAAGTCAATTAATTTCTATTGCTTTTTTCAAAATTTGACTATAACTAAATAAAAATGCACAATATTAATTTTATTATTATACAAAGAACTTCAAAAATGCAATTGCTTTTTTCAAAATTTGACTATAACTAAATAGAATTGCACAATATTAATTTTATTATTATTATTATCCAGAAAACTTCAGAAATGCATAAGTGTGTAACATGTAATAAAGTCTTCACTAGAAAGGATAATTTATTGCGACATATTAAAAAACATGTTAACGGAAATTCCACAAAACTCAACAGTTGGTTGAAAAAACCAAAGCTTGTTAAAGGTAAGAACATTTTATTTTTCATGTTATATTTTGTAAAATATTTTTTTCTTAATTTATAGATTCTACAAATATTGTAAAATATTGTAAAGAATGCAAGAAAAATATAAACCAAAGTCTATGGGGTGGACATCTTCGATCTAGTGTGCACAAGAACAATTCCAAAATAGGCTTGGAGGAAGGTGTTGAAATTATCAAGTCAGCATTCAGGGAACGAACAATATCTTATAGGATTTCCTCACACCAAAACTTCATAAATGTGAAAGAATATTTTCAACATTTGGAATACAAAATTGCACATCTAATAGATCAAGAACTGCAGAAACATAAATGTATCAAGCTAAATATGGAACTGTTCGGTTTCTATTTTAACCCCAGCAGCGACAGCTATGATGTCAAATCTTTTAATGCGCCGTTCCAAGTCATTTGCCAGGGATATCACAAAAAAGAACTGTTAGAGCAAATCTGCACCATTATTGACCAGAAAGCTGACGAATTTGCAGAAAGAGATTCAGGTAAAGAATTTATTTTCGATTTTACAACAGCAACAAAAAAAGTAATTTTTTTAATTTTTTACGTTGCAGGATGGGCTTTGATGAATTTACTTCATTTGGAAATTAATGTTAACAAGCACAATCCGCTGAGAGCCTCATCTTTTATCGAACTTCCTCAAGAGATCAAGAGACGTCAAGCTGTGATCAACATTAGGAATGATGACAACTTTTGCTTCGCCTGGGCAGTTGTGTCTGCTCTTCACCAACCAAGCGGATTAGATTTTGAAACTTCATCCTACCCACACTACTCTTCTGTTTTGGATATGTCAGGTATAGAATTTCCAATGTTGCTAAAGAACATTAAGATTTTTGAAGAAAAAAATAACATTTCTATTAATGTATATGGATTAGAAATTATAAATCCTAAAAAGGGGTATGAAGTAATTGGTCCACTTTATTATTCATCGAATAAAAAAAATCAACATGTCAATTTATTGTTAATAAGTGATGATGATGAAAAAACTTTTCATTATTGCTATATTAAAGATTTATCAAAACTAGTTTCTGCACAAATTTCTAAACATCACGGAAAAAAATATATTTGCGATGGTTGTTTACAATATTTCCCTACAGAAGAAAATTTATTACAACACAATAGCTATGATTGTGATCATTTACGAATTAACCTACCTTCTAAAGAATTAATAAAAGGTAAATTTGGAAACTATTCATATGATAATATTTTGAAATTTGTAAATTATCATAAAAATAAAAAATTAAAAAATTATGCTTAAACAAAGAACAACTAACAGTTATCGCACAAAACAAGGAAAAATATATTTCATTTGAAAAGCTTATTAATGTGGATAACTATTTTGATAAAAAGACACAAAAGGCTAAGAAAAAAAATATATCATTAAGGTTTATTGATTCTTTTCAATTTCTATCCCATTCTTTATCAAAACTCTCTGAAAGCTTAAAAGATGAACAATGTAAGGAAATAAAAAAAATTTTCAATGATGAAGAAAGATTTAAACTTATTCGGCAAAAAGGTGTATTTCCTTACAGTTATATTGATGATTATTTAAAATTAGAAGAAACAACTTTACCTCAGAAAGACCAATTTTATAATACTTTAACGGATGAGCGCATCAGTGATGCAGAATACCAAAGACCTGTAAAGGTTTGGCAATTGTTTAAATGTGAATCTCTTGGTCAATACTCCGACGTTTACTTACTCTCTGATACTTTACTTTTGGCAGATATTTTTGAAAATTTTAGAAGCACTTGTTTATCCACATATAAGCTCGATCCAGCTCATTTTTACACTTTTCCAGGTTTATACTGGGAGGCGTGTTTGCGTTATACTGGAATAGAGTTAGAATTGTTAACTGATCCAGATATGATACACTTTTTCAAAAAAAGCGTTCGCGGTGGTGTGAGCTCTTGCATTTGTAGAAAATCTGAAGCTAATAACCCATTTCTTTTAAATTTTGATCCTTTAAAGCCAACTAAATAAATAATTTATTATGATGCAACAAATTTGTATGGTTATGCAATGTCACAGCACATTCCAACGGGAGATTTTGTTTGGTTAACAGATAAAGAAATCAATGATTTAAATATTATGAATATTTCTAAAAAAACTAATAAGGCATATGTTTTAGAAGTTGATTTAGAATATCCTACAAGTCTACATTCCTATCATAACGATTTTCCGTTTTGTCCAGAAAACTTTAAACCGCCAAATTCTAAATGCATAAAATTAATATCCAATTTAAATGATAAATCAAAATATGTTATTCACTATCAATTATTAAAACAATGTTTGGAACATGGACTCAAGTTAACTAAAGTTCATAGAGTTTTACAGTTTTCTCAATCTGATTGGTTGAAAAAATATATAGACTTGAATTCAAGATTAAGAAATGATTCAAAGAATGAATTTGATCGTAATACTTACAAGTTGGCAAATAATAGTATTTATGGCAAGACTATGGAAAATGTTGATAGGAGAATTGACGTAAGACTTGTTACAGAGTGGGAAAAAAATAGAAGAAAAGATGGTGCTGAGAATTTAATTGCAAAACCATATTTCAAAGACTTAACAATATTTTCTGAAAACTTGGTAGCTATTCAAATGCAAAAGATTCAAGTTACTTACAATAAACCAATATATGTAGGCTTCTCAATATTAGATATATCTAAAACTGTCATGTATGATTTCTTTTATAATTTTTTAAAACCTCTTTATCAGGAAAATATTTCACTTTTATACACCGATACCGATTCGTTCATTTTAGAAGTCACAACTCCAAATATTTATTCTGACATGATAAAAAATATTCACAAATTTGACACATCGAATTATGAATTTAATAATATTCATGAAATGCCTATTACAAAGTCAGTTATAGGAAAATTCAAAGATGAATATGCTGGTGAACCCATTACTGCTTTCTTTGGTACTGGAGCAAAAGCATATTGTATTAAAACGGAAAACAGTTTAACAAAAAAAGCAAAAGGTGTTAAAAAAAGTGCAATTAAAAAGCAGTTGGATTTTATTCATTATAAAGATGTTGTTGAAAATCATTCTAAAACCTTTTGTTCAATGTATGTTTTTCGATCTAGACAACATACAATTTTTACAGAGTTAATTAATAAATTGGCTTTGAGTTCCGAAGATGATAAGCGGTATAAAATTCCCTATAGTTTTAATACATTAGCTTGGGGACACCAAGATATTGCTTTGTATCAATGGAATGCAGAACATGAAGATTTAGATATATTTATGTAGATATTATAAGGTATTTAAATTTGTTGTTTTTGAAACCAAAGTTAGTTTTCATAAGTCTTTCACAAAATGTGCTTAGAAACTTTTGACAAAGAAATTGATAACAGTTATTTTAAAACATGAAAAACGACTTTCCACTTTTAAAAAATGGAAAGGAAAATTGAGACCAGAAGTGTTAGCTGGAGCTGGCTTTTACTATACTTCAATCAATGATATTTGTAAATGTTTTTATTGTGGTATTGAAATTTTTGATTGGTTAAGTTATGATGATCCTATTGTGGAGCATAAGAAATTTGCTAGGAATTGTGATTTAAATAACTGTTTATGGAAAAATAGGAATCGAATAATTGTAACCATTCAAAATAAGTCTTCAAGCTACACATTTTATATAGTATTATTAATATCCTTATTTATGAACTTTTACATATATTTAAATTAAGTATTTTATTGTTATTTTTTTACAACTGCTTTTGCTTTCGTGGTGAAAGTATCTGCTTAATGTTAATAAATTTGGAATATAATTATTAATTTGTTTTAATGACTATCAGTAGATCTCAATTGATTCTTCTTTATTTTATTTTCCAAAATGTTTTTTATGTTCATCATCCCCCTGGCGTAACACAGTGTGAAATATGTTTTTCTAATAAAACAGACGTCACTCTAAGTAAATATTGTAAATTTATGAAAATTGGATTAATTAACAATAGTACAATTAGTTGGATGGAACGAATAAATGGAAATGAAAATGCAAGTAAATTTTTTAAAATTTTGTATCATTATCCAAATCGATCTATTTTTGATACAAATTGGATAGAAAGGTTAGAGTTTAAAAATAATCAGTTACAAATTTTAACCCCCAACTGTACCAATTATTATGACGGATTCAAAAATTATTACTTTTCCATCATTAGTGTTACATTAAACTTTGCATTATTTTCATACATTACCATTTTAATTATTTATCTTTATTACAAATTTCAAACTGGAAATCTATTTTTTCATTAATCCATTTTAATCGAAACTTTAAAGAAAGTGGGGATGAGAATATTTAAGTACAAGAATAACACAATATGTTTCAGTCTCGTTTAGTCATTATGAACAACGCCGTGGTTCATAAACCTTTGGAAACGCTTCTTAATTCAAAAATTTATTTTTTAAATAATTCTTTGTCAAAATTTGTTCTTGTTGGCATTAGTTTAAATGATTTTTCTCCAAAAATTGTAATTGGTGGAAAAACTGGATTTTCAATCGCACTAACCGAAGAAAATTGGAAAGACATTTGTGTTCATCAAGGAATTATTGTAAACAATTTCTACTTTCCTCAAGTTGATCAAACCAGTGTGAATATAAACAACATTCATCTGCAGGTTCAGAAAATAAATGATACCCCTGTTCTACAAATTACAAAAGGCCCACACTTCATATACTTAGGACAAGAGTCTTTGGACAATTTGTGGCGATTAAAGGAAATTATTGATTATAGATTATCTATACTTAAAAGGCAAGAATTCAATACATATTTCAAAATATTTCAAAATAATATTTCAGCTGATTGTGGCGACTTGTGTACGCATGTTTATAATATAATAAGTCCAACAGAAAATCCTAACAGTGAAAATGTTTCAACTATGATGGAATTACTTGCTTTATATCCTGAACAAATGGAAAACAAATTGAAGCAAAATGGAACAAAACGAAAATATTACGAAGAAAACAATGAAAATGGATCAAAAAGAAAATATTACGAAGAAAACAATATCTTTTCTGGAAGAGAACAATAAGGTGCATGTGTTAGTGAAGTGGAGCTTTGCTTACAGACAAGCCCGTAGGAGTAACTTTCAGATGTGGTACTTAGATAGACTCCGTTTTGAAAAAAGAATAAAAACCACCCAGAATGTCCTGATTATCTTCGTCTTGAATTAAATATGTCCAAGGGTTTGTCATCTTAACTTCTTTAATGTGGAATATCTCATTTGACCAATTTGGTGTGTAACCTTTTGAAAATGCCTCTCGATGCTTGCTTATTCGTACGTGATCACCCACTTTAAACTTTGGAGATTTTATATCTAACGTTTTAGCATGAGTAAATGCAGATTTTAAGATTCTATTTTCATTTGTTTTATTTACTTGTTTTGGCTTCATTCCTATTGAAGAATGTTTTGTATTGTTATAATCTTTTACAATATCCGCTAATATATTAAACCATTTGTAATTTCCTTGAATGCTAAATATTTTCCACATATTATTCTTTAAAGTCCTGTTCACTCTTTCTACTATACTCGCTTTCAAATTGGAAAACGTGCTATAATGGTTAATTCGAAATTGTTGCATCAAATTTTGAAAATTTACATTGAAAAACTCTCTCCCTCTGTCCGTTTGCAAGTTTTTTGGTGGAGTTTTTGCACTGATTAATATTTTTTTCATGGCCGCTGTTACGTCTTTTTCAGATTTAGATTTTACCGGTTCGGCCCAAACATACTTAGAAAATACATTTATGGTAATCAAGATATATTTAAATCCCTTATTAAATTTGGCATAGGGTAACATTTCAACCAAATCAGCTTGAAAAAGACCATTTAACCCTTTCACTACCACCCTTCTGCGTTTGTAGTTTTTTCTAGCAGGTTTATGTAATTCATTAACGACTTGTTGTTTAACGGTTGTCATGACAACAAACTTGTTTATTCAATTTTAAGGAAGTTCACTCTCTATGTTTTGTAATAATTCGAAATATAACTTTTATATGTTTTTTCCCATTCATTCAATTTATCAATTTGTATTGTATAACTTTTTTCATTTAAAACTTTACTAATTTTAGTAATCTCCTTTTCTAACGCATTAAAGGATTTTTTATCTCTCCAGTTAAGAAAGTAGTTGATCTACTATCACTATTTTTGAATTCCTCCTCTGTTTTATTTAATTCTTGTTCTAATTTCTTAATTACACTGGACATTATATTTTCCAAGGAAATATATTGTTGATTTTCTTCCAAAGTGAGTTGGTCAATTGTTCTACTGTTAAGAATGCTATTTTGATTTCTTTTTTTTTCATTATCTAACCTTTTTATAAAAGTTCTTAATTGTTTAATTTTTTCCTTGTGTTTTTCAATTATTACTTCTCTTATATTTGTTTCCATTATTTTATTAATTTTGTTGATATCATCACTTAATTTTTTGTCTTCCTTTTTAACATGTTCATTTAAAAATTGCAAATCTTTACTTATTTGATTTAGCGTTAGCAACTGTTTATTAACGTTTTCAATTGAGGTATAACATCCTTTAATCTGGTTTTCATACTTTAAAAAATTTTCATCAAAAACCTTAAGCTTTTTAGCAAAGATTTCATTATTTGTTTCATTTTCACCTAATCTCCTTTTTAAATTATTAATGTCACTTATTCTCTCTTGATTTTGTTTTGAAATATGGCGTCCAAATTTATCAACTGTCATGTTGAGCTTTCATTAAACAATAAATATGATTATATTTGATAGCTGTTATTTATAGTATTACTTTATCTTCTCTTAATTCTTCAATAATAGAGATAATCTCGTTACTATGAGCATTATTTCCCGCATTACTTGATGAAATTAATAAACGTAGCCTATCAACAATTTCGTTTACATTATTCCAGTATACATAGTCTGTATTTGATCTGTTTGTTTTCAGAATTAATCCCTTTCCTGTAGATTTGGCTCTAGTTGTTCTAAACGGAGGTTTTGGTTTATTAAATGCTGTAACTAATCTTGGCAAGTTTTTTGTCTTTGTAATCCCCTTTCTTTGTAAATATGGTCCTATTATTGTAACATATTTGTGTGATGTATTTCCTTGAACTTGTTCATTTGAATCAAAATTCCTACGATATACATTTGTTTTAGCTAGAATGTTCATTTAATTATCTAAATCTTCCTTCTTATAACCTTTCGGTTCTTTTTTGAAAAGCAATTCGTATAAACCTGGCGTGCCTGTGTACGTTATTCCTCCCACTTTAATGTCTTTTCCAATAATTTCTACCGGTATCTGTGTTAAACCAAAAGAAAACTTATCCGTTTCGAGGTCATGAACTATTCCATAATAATGGTCAAATTTATGTTGTGTATCTTTCACACCCTCATCAATATATGATCTGGGTAATTCATGAAAATCTGCTAAGTAATCTTTATATGATGGTGTACCAACATAGGTTTGAATTGTTTTTCTAGTTTGTTCCAATATGTCTGACAAGTTTAAATTTGTTGTTGTGTCACTAGAAGGATCTGAAGTTTCTGCTATAACAGTTGATGACAATGGTTGTACTACAGAAGAGGAAGAAGTGATACTACTGTCATTTAAAAATGTTGGTAGTTCTGTAGGGAGTAACGGAGTTTTTCCTGTTTTCTGAATATTTTTCGTCGGAGTTGATGTTTTATAAAGCTTTGTAGATGTTTTCAAATCTTCATACTTTGAAACTCTTTCTTCTTTTAAATCGAATGGTTCGGATTTACCAATACTTGAAATTAGCTGTTTAAGTGGTTGTGTTATTGGTCTATAAGTTTGTTCTAATTCGGACTGAGCAGTAGAAGTAGCTAATTTCAAGCTTTGATATTTCTGCTTCACGGCTTGTCTCGATCTTATTAATTCTCGAGCTAAACGTTTATCCATGCTGTACAAGTTTTAAATGAAATAAAACTGCAAATTTTTTACTTTTATAAATATATAAAGGAATCGAATTTACTCCTATATCTGCCGTGATTTACTTCACAATCTTTGTCAATTACAAGAAAGCCATATGGATCCATCCAACAGTTAGCCCAAATATTTTTAAACTGATCAAATGTCATATCCAATATACAGTGGTCATTATATATATGTTTTAAACTCAAACAGTCCTGTTTAAATAAAATTAATAAGTTTGCATTTTCTCGAATTAGACGTTTAAGGATTGAGGAATATCCTTGAAAAATAAAAAAACAATCGGTGTTTCTATGCCTTCCATGCGTGAAATAGTCCCTAATAATAGATTGATTATGACAAGGAATATCATCAAAAATGATAACGGAATTTGGCTTTATCTCATGAGGTGTAGTAGAGTATCCAATTTCTTTCATAGGCTTTAACAACTTTCTTAAATATTCATATTTTGGTTGATCTAATGACTTTGAATAAACATAGACATTTTCAAACCTAATTCCATTAGGATGCTCGAGCAGTGTAAGCATAACGTTGGTTTTACCGCTACCACTGCAACCAACTATAAGCCCTCTTTTTGAACCACCGCAAAATAAGTCACCATGCTTTCTCAACTGTTTACTTAAAATTTTTTCGTCATGATTATTTACTGTTAATGAGAATTTTTGTTTTTCAATTCTCATTCTTAATCACACTAGTAAATATTTTTAGCTGTAAAAGTATTTATACCAGAAAAATGTCAATGTGCTTTTAGTATAAAAAGAACTTCAATGACTGTGGGTCGTCATAAGTTGAAAAAAACTATTAAAACACGTAATAGAAAAGGCTCTGGTTTAGTAAATAAATTAATTAGTAAACTATCTTTCGAAGTTCATATACCAGGATATAATTATTGTGGTCCCGGCACCAACTTGGAAAAAAGATTAACTAGAGGTGACGTTGGTATAAATCCATTGGATTCCGCTTGCAAAGAACATGATATATCTTACTCTCAGACTGAAGATTTATCAAAAAGACACATATCTGACCAAATATTAGAAAAAAAGCCTGGGATAGAGTAAAAGCTAAAGATTCTTCTATTGGTGAAAAAATTGCAGCTTTAAGTGTTGCAGGAATAATGAAGGGTAAAAGAAAGTTCGGTTTGGGATTAAAAAATACAAAAGGGGGTAAACTTAAATTAAGAAAAAAACGTATCATTCGAACACCCAAAAAAATTGGAGGATTTCTACCTCTTTTGTTTCCCATTCTTGGCGCCCTGGGTGCACTAGGTGGAGGCGCGGCAGGAATTGCTAAGGCAGTAAATGATGCTAAAGCAGCTAAACAGCAACTAGAAGAAATACATAGACATAATATTGCAATGGAAAATGCTTCTAAAGAAGGCAAAGGCTTATATATTAGACCATATAAAGGAAAGGGACTATTTATTAGACCTTATAAAGGAGGATCCGTCAAAATGAAAGCAATCAGACAAAAAAAAAACTCAAAATAAGTTTTCCAAAAAGAGCACTTACGAACAATGATATTATTAAATATGTAAAGCTGTTAAAAATAACTGGCTCTAGAGGTGTTTTTATGCTCGATGAACTTCCAAAAAAAATTAATCTGAAAGAATGTGGTATTGTAAATTTGGATAAAAAACAAAATAAAGGATCTCATTGGACTGCTTATATTAAAAATAACAAAAATGTAATATATTTTGATAGTTATGGAAATTTAAAACCACCTTTTGAACTTCTCAAATATTTTAATTCGAATGGCAAAGTGGATGTATTTTATACTTATGAAAATAAACAAAAATTTAATTCATATAACTGTGGTCAACTATCCCTAAAATTTTTGCAAAAAAATATATAAACTCATTATTTATTGTAATATCTCATTCATAAATAAACTGCAATGTCTACCACAATTGCCATATCAGGAAACAGTTCTGTTTTGTCTGCTGATTTTAATCCGCCCATATATTTAGAGGATGAAAAACAATATTACCTGGGTTTAGCTGATTTTGAAACGTTTATGACTATCCCCAATATAAAAGAAGGATATAATAAATTTTATATAGATAATAAAGTAATTGTTATTCCCGACGGAACTTATGACATTACAGATATAGAAACATACATAAGAGAAAGTATAGAAGATTTATTTCCGAATGAAAAAATTTTTTTTCTTTTAAAAGCAAATGTTAATACTCTAAAAACTTTTTTAATGTGTAGTAGAATAATTGATTTTACCAAGGAAGATTCGATAGGAAAAATGTTGGGTTTTAATAGCAGGATACTAGAAGCTATGAAAGAGGAAGAATCAAATAATGTTGCAAAAATAACTAAGGTGAATGCTATTTGTATTGACTGTAATATTTGTGTCGGTTCTTACAATAATGGTAAACCTGTTCATATTATTCACCAGTTTTATCCAACTGTAGCTCCAGGGTATAAAATAGTTGAATCTCCTTTGCCCATTTTGTATTTTCCAGTTAGCGTCAAAGCAATTAACAATATAACAGTTAAAATAATTGATCAAGACGGAGAACTTATCAGTTTTAGAGGAGAAACTATAACAGTAAGGTTACATTTACAAACAAGTGAAATATAAAATGGTTGTTAGATATAATAGAGCCCTTGGGATGAGACTTGCCCCTACCACTATCAACAAAGTAAAAACTTATAAAAAGAAAAAGCCTAAACAACAGTTCAGTATCAAATCCAACACCAACATGTTAAGACGAGATAAACGTAAATTTCTCACATCCTTGGGTTTCACTGTTTTAAAATAATGAACATATTAAACGTAAACGAAAAGCTTTATGTAGACAATTCCATCGTCAATTCTGAGCTTCACACATATCAACCATATATTTCTTCAAAATTCGATTACAATGATGAAATAAGGATCCCAATTCAAGAACTCGATGCTTACACTCTACCATCAGATAGTTTACTTTATATCAAAGGAAAATTAACTAATACAGAAGGTAAATATAAGAAAGAATTGCTATTTATTAACAATGGTATAGCCTTTTTGTTCAGAGAAATCCGCTATGAACTAAACGGAATTACTATAGATTCAATAAGAAATGTTGGATTAGCAACAACCTTAAAAAGCTACCTTTCTCACAATACCAACGAAAGTTTAAAACTGGAAAATGCAGGTTGGTTTCCACATCGGAAAGAAGGTGATACAATTTTAGTTGATAATGATGGAAAATTCTCCGTATCCATACCACTAAAAATGCTTTTAGGATTTTTTGAAGATTACAGAAAAATTATTATGAATATGAAACAGGAATTGGTTCTTATTAGATCAACTGATGATTTAGATGGTGTTATTTTCAAAGAAGATCCGGCACACCTTGTTACTGCTCCTGACACTCCATTGGTTACTTTCGATAAAATTTATTGGAAAGTTCCTCACATTCTAGTTGATATGCCACAACAACTTGCTCTATCAAAAATATTAGAATCAAATAAAGATATATTGATAGGATTCAGGAGTTGGGAACTTGTTGAATATTCTTCTCTAACCGAAACAACCCGTCACACATGGCCGGTAAAAACAACTAGTAAACGAGAAGCTCCTCGTCATGTTGTGATTGGCTTTCAAGAAAACAGAAAAGGGAAAATTGTTAAAGATATGAGTAAATTTGACAATATTACCTTGTCAAATATTAGAGTATATTTAAATTCTGAAAGATATCCTTATCACGATTTGTACTTAAATTTCGAAGAAAACAAATTTTCTGCTTTATACGAAATGTTTGCCAACTTTAGACAGTCTTACTATGGTGTTCCAAATGAACCCATTTTTAATCCTGAACAATTCAAAAACATCAGTCCTATTACACATATTGATTGCTCCCATCAAAAAGAAACAATTCAAACGGGATCCGTAGTAATGAGAATTGAATTTGAGACACACAATGCAACTAAAAAAGATACTTCTGCTTATTGTCTTATTTTACATGACAAATTATTTAGCTACAACCCTCTTACTAAAATTGTGTAACAACTAAAAACTTTATCCCCACTATTTTCATATTTCGATTTAATTTAAAGAAATTTTCAAAAGCTTTTAGTTTTAGTCATGATATCAAAACTACAACTACAAATTGAAAAATTTATTTTTAAAATTAATCAACTGAAAGAAGAAATTGCAAATTATTCAAGTAAAAAAAGTCTCATTAAAAAATTTGCTGCTTTGAAAATATGAGATTGGTTATAGATATTCAAGGATTCAAGGATGAAAAAAATAAATTTATACCGAAAGAGCTTGCAGCTTTTGATGGTAATGAAATGACTCATTACATTTTTAAAAAGCCTTTTCCAATGGAGTTTCTTTCACCTGATTGTCACAAGCAGGCGGTATGGTTAACGAAAAATTATCATTGTATACATTGGAATAATGGATTTACTCCATTACATCATTTCCCAAAAATAATTGAAACACTTACGAAGAAAGCAGATTTTGTTTTTGTAAAAGGAAGCGAAAAAAAGGATTTTATACAGAAATATTCTAAAAAGCCTGTGATTGAAATAGATGAACAACCAGCGCTAAAGCTAATGGAACCAAAATGCTTCTATCATTCAAAATCACCTTGTATGTGTGCTTTGACAAATGTATTATTTTTATATGACAATTGTTTTATGAATGAATAAAAATATAAAAAAAACTTAATTACCTTTTTATTTTGCATTAACCAACCATGATTGAATACAATTAATATGATACCTTAAATCTAATTTTCTAAATTCATTTAAAAGTTCATACTCATTTTTATATTTTAAATAATCATTACAAAATTTAGCGGCTAATTTACATTGTTCCATTCGATCTATATTATTAACATATGCTGACAAATCTTGTGCTTCTGCGTCTTCTTCGCCTACAATTGATAAATATTGGAAGTATGCAGCAGATATAATAAACTCTTCATACATTTCAGTAATCATTTGCTCCATTGTAAATATTATTAAATTTATTCTTCCTTTTCAATTTTTTGAAGAATAATATCCTCGTCAATAAATTGCTTCAAGTCTTTTAAATAGTAACCAAAGCCAATATCTTTTAGATCTTGAATAAGTTGAAAAAAATTTAATGTTTCAATGTATTTGTTGCAACAGAGGGCAGCCTTTACGAATTCCGCAGATTGATTACAATAAAAGTCTATCCACTCCGGACCACTTGCCATACAATATGAGAAATAGGTTTTTGAAAGATTACTAAATTTCTCCTCTAATAATTTAACTGCAATCAGCAACTCAGCCATTTCATTTATTTAACATAATATTTTAAATATGTAGGGGGACGTCTCTTGCGAATAGGATTAACTTTCCTTGATAATACCTGTTTTTTATCTTCGTATAATTGAAACCTCTTTTGGGTTGCAATAATAGCAGGTATAAATTGGCAATCTTCTCCTATAAATTCTATTAGGTGGCTTAATTCTCCTACAAAGTATGATTTCCCAAATGTATTGAAAAACGTAGTAAGGCTTATAATTCCTTCTAAATAATCATCACAACAGTCAATTGCTTCCAAATAATCTCGTTTCAGTGGATAAAACAGCTTGATGTATTCATCTTTCGAAATCACTTCAAAGAAATTGAGATATTTAACTTTTAACTGTCTGATAGTTGTAGTTAATTTTTCGCGATTACACATAATTCACTTATTACTTGACACATTTTTTCGTTTCGTTTTATACAAAATTGGTGGAAAAATTCAAAAATAACTTTTTACGCAACTCGAGCACAGCTTAGTAAATGTGCCTCGGCATACTAAAATTATCATGATGCACCTATTTATAAGACTTAAGAATGCAAAATCAAATGTGGGAGAACAAAGAGAAAAAATTAAAAATATGATGCGAATGAGAATAAAAGGGGAGGAAGTTAAGAATGAGGGACATGATAGAGAGGAAGAGGAGGAGGAGGAGGCGCTCCCCTATTATAACTACTCTTGTCGTATTTATTTTAGGTAGAATATATTTTGGTTTTATTCTTAAATAATTTTTATTTTAAATTCCTTGCTAAAATAAATAAAGCCCATTGTACCGGCGATTTAGAGAAGCGACATTTATCGGTCCAGAGATTTCATTAGGACATGGGGAACATGCAAATTACCTCTTGTATAATGAGGATTAAACATTGGGTCCTACGATCTTCAACACTACTTAAAATCATCGGAAAATTCGGCCCCACATAATGTGGTAAGTAATAAAAGATACAATCTACAAATATATTGGTTATAAATGCAATTACATATTTTTCAGATCGTAAAATGTTACAGAGATGTATTTATAAGCACGACCCTGTATATAGAAGCCGTTTAAATACGCTGGTTGAGAGTTATTTAAACACAAACTTCTAAAATCTAACCTAACTCAACGTAAAAACAACTGACTTACTTTTTTTCTTAGAACAAGTCTAACTTTTTCGCCCGACTTTAAATTTTCTTAAAAACAATACAGATTAACAACTCACAAGTGCTTTCCTTTTTCAATTAGTGTAATTTTTACACTAAAAATCATTGTAACTTTAAAAGCGCTTCACTAATAAAACAATGAAAATTAACTGACCAGATATAAAACCACATTTATTTTATCAGTTTATCCAGACAGGAAGGTACCGTATGCAGGTAGTCAAAAAGGTAGATGAGGGAACATGAAAATAGGAGCAGTTAAGAATATATTTTACCAGGGGACGCACCGAAGAGAACATTTTGAGGGGGGGAGTATGCGAGAAAAACTGAACTGAGAAAAAAGGCCCGCTTGCTAATGTCACATTCATATTTTGTTTTAATTTATTTTTTTACGAACTTATTGACAAATGGACAAATGAAATAATTCCAACATAAGGTAATATTTTGACAACAGAATAAAATATTGGGGGGGGGGATGGCTGGAAAATAATATTACTACTCCAGGCAGTTCAGGAGCAAAGACATTAAGCGAAGATGTACAGAAAATAATTTTAAACGTTTATGAAGGACTTTCGAAAAAAATGTGCAGGACAGATGCCGTTAAAGAGAGGATATATTTCTAACCAAACATAAGATGGTAGACCAGTATATTATCTGGAGGAAACTTGTATGAGATTCATAAAATTGTAAAAAAACGGAAAAATTTCCTTTACCCGGAACTTCCCTTGTACTGAATCTTTTCTTTTTTTTAGGAATAGTAAAGTGCTATTCAATATAGTTCGGTACATAGTCATTTTCTTTCTTTTTATCAAACATTTTTATTGGGCCCCATTTTGTTCTACCATATTGGATTAGTAGCAATATATACCAGTTTCTACCTATCCCACACTTGATTTTAGGGATATTTTAATATAAATTGAATATGTAGTTTTTTACAATTTTTTAAAAAGTTCATTTTACTGCCATTTTGTTCTGTCTTGTTGAATTCGTACCGAAATTTTACAAGTGTATCTCGATATTACATCTTTTTTTTTTTGCAAAATTTGAAATCAATTGAATAACAAGATTGTTTACTTTGATTTTTTAAACACTTTATTTAACCGCCATCTTGAATTCGTACCGCAATTTTACCAGTTTGTCTCTATATTACATTTTGCACAAAATTTGAAGTCAACCTAATAAGTAGGTTTTAGGCTGTTTTTTAAAATATTTTATTAGACCGCCATTTTGTTTTGCCAACTTAGATTCATACCAAAATGTTACCAGTTCATTCCTATGTATCACGTATCATGTATACATTTGAGGTAATTGGATAAATAGATTTTTAGGAATAACTTTTTTTACATTTCACTAGAGCACCATTTTGATCCGCCATGTTCAATTTTCACCAAAATGTTACTAATCCCCTAATTTTCGATCAAGATGTAAAGTCTATCGGGTAAGTAGTTTTTTAGCTATGCTGCAAAAAAAAAACAGACATCAGACAGACCGACAGAGATTCCTATCGACGGAATCTAGAAAACTTATTTTTTGGCATCTAGGGACCCGGCAACGCGAAGATCTATAAAATTCTCTATGACTTTTCCCAATTACAAAAATTTTATTTTGACGTCATTTTGTACTGCCATCTTGAATTCGTACCACAATTTTACTAGTTTATCTCTATACCACACTTAATTCTTGCATAAAATTTGAAGTCAATCTAATATGTAGATGTTTTAGGCTGATTTTTGAAATATTTTATTAGGCCGCCATTTTCTTTTGCGTCTTCAATTCATACCAAAATTTCACCACTTTATTTCTACATAATACTAGATTTGTATGCGAAATTTGAGGTAAATTGGATAAGTAGTTTTTGAGTAATAATTTCTTTTACCCTTTCTATAGGCCTTAGGGGATGACCAAATGATCCTCAATTGTTTACCTAAATTTGAAGTCAATTGAATAAGTAGGTTTTTTGCTATGCCTCGAATAGACAGGAATAGGAACCCAGAAATGTGAAGATCTAAAAAAATCTAGGATGGTGATTTTTTCCGAGGGATGTAAAAATGACTGAGTCGAAGAAAACAATCGAAAATGTAGTGTTGACGTGTCTTCTAAAAAAGGTAAGAGGATCGGGATATTACATTATGGAGGATATGACGGTTAGGTAGAGGAAGCCTTACTTTTGACTACTAATAGCTACTTATAATAAAAATATTCTATAGATTACTAAAATCTTATTACCCAAACCGGAAAATAACAGTGTAATTGTCCAGCTGGTATTATTCAATAGTTTTAACAAAAATATCCACATCTAGCTAGGTAAAAGAAGAATTAAAAACATTTTTGTCTAAAAACAATATGTACTTTAAAGAAAATTATATTAAAAAGGAACTATTGGAAGTAGTCAGAACTTAAAAAAAATTATTATGTTGTGCATTACTTAGCCGAAAAAAAAAACGGTCAACATGTTTAAAGAGTCAATCCTTATTATTGTATTTTAAATCCTGTCGAGTTATTTTGGGCTTGATTGAAAAGAGCCAGTGAAAAACAAGACAAATCTACTAAATACACCTCTCCTCTTCTAATTACAAAATAATTGCTAATATTGGAAGCCAAAACTGGAGGAACTTCATCCAAAACGTTGTCAATATATAATTGTTCTTTTCGTATACTTTTTTTTATTATTCTATAACAAGATTGAAATAATTATAAATACTAGTTTTTCTATAAATTACGTAATAAACCTCATATATTTTATTCTTATCAATTTCAATTAGCATTTAAAATTATTAAAGTATTACTGGCAGTATCGGATTATAAGGAAAAACCCTGGACAAGGTACGATCCAAAGTCTAATGTTTTGACCTTTGACCTAACAGGATAATTAGTTTAAAATAAAAACTATGCGAAACAGATTTTTTCAATAAAATGATGGAGCTCAACTTTTGACAAACGCCTATGTACCGGGTGTATAATTAAGAATGGTCTCGGGTCATACCTCGGTAACCGTTATGGGGAAAAAATATTTATGATCAAATCGGTTAAGAAAAATTGGTGGTTCGAAAAATAGCCGCTAGGTGGCGTACCTAAAGTTTGTCCAAAATATAAGCATTGTATTCTTCAGGAAATTGTGCAACTTTGTGCTGGCAAAATAAGTCATATCATACCATTTGATTTTTTTTGAGAAAATCCGTATTATTTGATGAATTACGCCATTTAGTGACCACTAATAGAATCATCACGGTACAGTTAATAGCTCTACGTGAAGAGCAAAAAAGCGTTTTTTTTCTCACACCAAGTTCAATGTAATCGGTTCATCCAAAACAGAGATATAAACGCTTGACCATTCCCCACCACTTTATTATTGAAAACAGAAAAAAATGATAAAAATCAAAAAATTGCATTATTGTCTGAACAATACAATGCTTATATTTTCGATAAACCTTAATTAGGAAAATTTAAGGGAAAATCGGCATTTCTATTTTTATGTTGCTGTTACGCCCCTAGCGGCCATTTTTCAAACTTAAAAATAATTTCCGGCGATTTTTCTACGCCGATTTACTCTTAAATATTTTTTCCTCATAATTGTGTGATCAACGGTTACCAAGTTATGGTCGGAGACCATTTTTAATTGGACATGCGGTACAATAGTCATGTTAATAACTATTAGATGAATTACTCTTTATTAAAGCTAAGGAAAAAACAATTGCCAAATATTCCGAAAAAGTAACAATGTGTTAAAATGACTCTTCATATCAAAAACCGATTAATTTCAATAAAACTGGAAATTGCGTTTTTGGTACTTAGGCCTATAACGCGTAGATTATCTTGGGTAGAAAATAACTATAAAATATCTCATACTGTAACAGATAAGTCTTAGATAATACTTGTATAATAGATTTCAGATCGCAAACAGATTCGTACCGAAAAGTGAAAATATTACAACTTGAATTTTGTACCAAAAATTTGCATGCATGAGTTCATGTGTCCAGCGGCTTATTCCTTATTTTATATTCAATTATAGTAATACCAGAACATCAAATGTTGTTCTGAATTTGTTTTTGCTACTCTGCATTTAAATATCCTTGGAACTGAAAATGAAGAAATTAAAGTTAAATCTGAAATAATTACCTTAATTGGAATTAGCACCAATAATCTCTAATAATAAAACGATTTTATTTCTGCCAGATTTTATTTCAAGATTAAAATCGTTTGATGATTTAATGAACTAATTTGTCTTCTTGTCGGCTCGGATGGGTGGCGGTGTATTTTTCCTGACATGCACTGATCTTCTTTCGTTAAAATTAAAATTAAAATGATGCAGGAATAAGAAAAATTTGCTGTCACCTCAGGCGTACTTCAATTTCCCCCAGGTCAACGAGTTTTTATTTAAAGAAATATTCAATGTTTTAAATGATAATTTTCATTGCCTTTTTTGTTTTAAAAATAACGTTTGGAGAAAATTGATCTGAAATTGCAGAAGCGGTTTACTGTGAAAAGATTATATCACATATTGTTTTCAAACAAAGCTGACAATATAAAATAATATCAATAAAGAGACACCACTAGAACTGACTGCATAGATTGTGGTTATTTGCTATAACCGTTTATTTTATTTCTAACACGTTAACAAAAACTTGTTAATTTCGATTTATTGATAATTTGAATATTTGCTATCACCAAGTAATTTAAAAGTTATTTGAGTGCGGGATAATAAAAAAAACACCTGTATACCAAAGTCATGAAGGCTCTTGTTCTAAATTACCTATTTTATTACTATTTAGATCACTTGGTTTGTCTTTTATTTGCCTCTTGCGTAATGTATGTTAGGACAAACCGAGAAACACGTTAAATTTAGATTTTTTTTCATTAAACAAACGGTGAAACATGTCAAAATTTTTTATTTCATTGTATATAAAACCTTTTTTCCACTATACCTGGTAGCCCTAAAGAATACAAGAGCCCTTTAAAAATGTGAAACAAATCGGAAAATTGGGCAAATTTCTGCTTTTAAATACATAAGCAATTTTTCCTTTATCTTGGTTTAATCTAAAGAGTTTAATAAATAAACTAATAAAATTTAAAAAAAAATGGCAAAATATGAGTTAATTATATTTTTGCCTATAAATCTCAATTTCGCAATTTTTGTTTAAAATCGAAAAAATACTTTGTTTTTAAATTTATATTTTACAATATCAGGACTTTGCTCATTTCCACTTATATCAAATATAACATATTTGTGAATAAAATGTATGTCCATAATTTTTTTTAGAGGAGTGTAAGCGTTAACCCCTCCACGTAAGAATTTTGATCGCTTATGCTTATTGAGTTTTTGTGCTAAGTTGTAATGTAGTTTCCGTTTATTCATAGATTGCAGTGACTGCACATAGAAGTTTCTATCAGAACATCTCCTCTTAGGATTGGCCTAACATATGGTCTGATAATCAATGAGGCTTTTAAATCTGTTTTCTCATGTACATTAAATTTTAAGATGTTTTAGTAACCAAGTTAACACAATGCTAAACGACATTGAAAAGTACATCAATTATTAAAAACCAGTCATTTCAGTTTTACTTTATATTTAGAATCAGTTAGAATTCGGATGCTACACATATTAGTTTGAAATCGAGAGTCTGGTTTATTTTCTTGGACTTACATTGCAGTTAAGCCAATCGAAAAAATACAACATAAAGTTATGTAAGGCAAATGTAGCCTTACATTGCCTTATACCACTTGCATTGTAGCTGGTAATAGTCACAAAGTGAAAATTGATTATAAATTGAATTGTTGTAACATAATCCAATTATATTGTAATGTAAGATCAATAAAATGTATCGTTTAAAATATTTGTTAATTCATAGATCATTTAAAGTGCCTTAAAACAATCTTCCCAAATATGCATGCTGAGGTTATTAATGCAAATTGCCCCTATGATTTAAAGTCCGTTTATTTTTAATTTTTTTGTCTATAGCGACTTCTAGAGCTAAAACTTCGTAGAACTGTTTCAGTGCGCTGACAGCGGCAGCAGTAAGAATAAGAAAAAAGAGAGAGGTCTTTTGGCCCATAAAACTCCGCTGACAGCTCCAAATTAAATATGAAGTGGAATGTCGACTGCACGGACGGAACGGGATGTATATGCATCTTCCCGTATTTTTCCGCGGGCTTTTCGAAATTTTTCATTTAAGAAGTTTTAGGGACATTTAAAGATACACATATTTTTTTATTAAACTCTACGAAACACTGAATATTGTAAAGGTACTTATAGGTAAAAAAAACAAATAGCAAAATAAATTGAACAATATCCTAGTTGTAAATAGTATAGCTATGCCTTGATATGTTTGTTAGTTTAGTTTACAGCTAGTGTAACTTAGGTGAAGTTCCCAGGGATGATTAAACAAAAAACGGGCTCAATGAGGCTCATTCAAATATTCCGGTTTAAATTTTTTATTCTTTTAAAAAGTTTATTATACACAAATGTCCCAAATTATCTAATATAAGAGAAATTATTACATACAAATGAAGCTTATTAAGAGAACATATTTGGTACACTTTTCTGCGGCGAATTTATACAAGTAATGAACTTAATACTAAACAATAATTATGTTCAACACAATCATTTTTATTAGCAACGTATGACGGTACCATGGAATATCCATTATTATCTACTGCAGCACAGTTAGTAATGGAAAATAATACAATAAGAAAACAGTAAGTTTATTAAATCTAGCATCTAATGCATTTAGAGCTTGATCCATCATAAAATTTAAAACAATCGATCTTATATTTTTCTTTTCAGTCTTTGATCGGTTAATCTCGTACTTCGTACGAGAAGCTGGTTTTTCATCCTATGCGATGTCGGGGTCTACTGATTCAAAATGAGCATCAACGTCAATTTCGTCAGCCAGTTCTCTAGCATCAACAATAATTTCTTTGAACGATTTATTCGATCGAAGACCTTTAAAGATTTTTCTGCAGCTTTGGAAAAGATCAACGGCAGATGCTAAATATATTTTTTTTTGCATCAGCTTACTAATTGGATTAATGCAATTTAATATTTTATACCAAATAACTATTGAACACAAAAACTTAAATTGTTTAATACAATTTTTATAAATTAGCAAAGCGTCGTATACATCTCCCACGAGAAATCTTAAAGGCTTTAAGGCTTCTTTCTGTCCTACTCTCCTACCTGGTGTCTCTCAATGGTTTTGAAGTTAGTTCTTGAACATGTTTTAAAAGTATTGTCCATCGAAAAGTAGATGCTGAAAAAAAAAAACATATTTTGTGGACCATATTGAAGAAATTAAATTTTTAATTCTAGATTGTACTACTGCTTGATCGCCTCTTATTTTGGACCAGTTATCACATCCCTACCCTCTAATATCTTGCAAATTTAAACCTAGATCATTAAGTTCTTTAAATATAATTTCAAACATTTGTTTTCCTGTGAATCTGCCAACTGGAAGGAAGCTCAGAAAGCTTTCATTAATTTTTATTTCAACCTCATTGGAATCAGATTTATTGATTGAAACATATTTGATTACAAGAGTCATTTACTGCACCTTACTAATGTAGGAGCGCAATCTAAAAAATGGAATAATATTTAGTTTTTCCATTTCATTAATAATATGGACTTTTACATTTTGATACAGGAGGTCTATTATTTCGTTTTGTATATTTTTTCAGAGATAGTGAACTTTAGTCGTCTCTTTTTTGAGCCCTCTTCGCACGCGTTCTTCCATTATTGGATCAAATTTAGATAAGAGCTGAACTATTTTTAAAAAGTTGCCGTAATTATGCTCAAACCACTTATCGTTTGTAAATTAAAAACAGTATAATTTTTACGAAGCATTTTAACGATTGCTACACTTCTTAAAAACATGTGGTACCAATAGTTTGTTTCAGCATTAATAATTTTAATTTATAGTTGATATTTAAACTTTTGAACTTGAATATAATTTTTGGAAATTTTATGATCTTTTAAAGCGTTATTAAGGTGCTACCAACTATTAAAAACTCTTTTGAAAGAGAACCGATAACACAGCCGAAAATTTTGCAGTAAAAGCGGTATACACTTTTCTTTGAAATTAAGGTCACTAGCCTCTCTAACAATTGCTTCCCATTGCTTAAAATTCTTCTACAAAAATGTGTGCTAAATTTTCGGCCAGTGTTAACAGAATAAAAGTTATAATTATTGTACAATGGCTTAGTTGGATCTTGCTTTATCAAAAAACTTCTTTCAGCATCTCCTAAAATTGCTCACGATGTGGGAGCTGTGTTTAAATTTTGTAGAGCGCCTTCGTCGGTTTCCATAAGTGCCAGGTTGGTGCTTTCATCTGGTAGCAGAGCGGTGCCAATTTCCGTTGGTTTAAGACTAGTGTCCATTTGTTGATCATCATCACACTTTGGCGAGTCTGTAATCTTGTTTCTAATAGAAGATGATGGTGGATCAGCGGAGTCGTCATTTTTTTTTGTACTAGCCGTAGCAGTCGTACCCGATAAATATTTTTTAAAGCACTAACTTGTTTGTGCCTTTGGATCTCCTTTTTTCCCCATCGTATTTTGTACTGGTAACGAGACATTTCCTTTGTCCGTCAGCGTCAGACATTCTGAACGCTGTAAAAAAAAAAACCGGTTTTTACTTATAAGTTTCATAGAATTTTTTTTCTACGACCGCAATTTAATTTAAAAAAGCATGCTGGCGTTACGTTTTAATCTTGTATCATAACATATGTAGACAATCTAATATATTCTGCTTATTATAAACTTTAGACATAAATCTAATTTCTCTGACAGAAGTGACAAAAAATTAAAAGCGCGAACTGGTTAATTACGATTCTCTCAAGAAGTAAAAAATTATTAAGCTGTCGATACGGCACCGGTGGTAAGAAAAATGGTACAAACATTTAAATGTCCAGATCGTCTGCACCTAGAACGGCGCTGATTGCATCATAGTTTTATAAAAAAATGCCTTTATCCAGTAAAAGGAATAATAGACAGGACTTATCAATAATTAATTGTCCCCAAGAAAAATATAAGGAATTTATGGTGTTTCCTGCAAACTGATTTTTAAATCCATCAGAATCGACTACGGTCTTAATTATTTATCGTCAGAATAGCTCCAAATGTCTGTTCAAAAAATGTAAACGCAAATTTACTCAGAGTGTCATCACGATTTTTTGTTTGTGAAAACATTAGGAATGTTTGGGTAACATAGAACGGAAGCTCCCACCGCTTTGGTCAATTAAGAAATCATGATTCTTGGGATTAGAGCGTGTCAAATTGGAATTACTATCCGACGTTTCGCAGCATACTATTGGCCATATTATAAATATAAAGGACACCAAGGTTCTAGCATCGGTTCCAGGATTTTATAAATGAATGTCGTTTAGTAATTCAAATTTTACACGGTCTAATCCCAAGAACCATGATTTTTTAATGGTTGGGTGTTTATACTTTAGGCTGATAATTTACTATTGACAATTTTAAAAACAGAAACCCATTTTACTATTTTTTAGTAATATTTAATATCATCACAAGATAATCGATTGTATAATAAAGCTAATCCACAGGATATTTATTTAAAAACTGACACACATTTTTTTTGCGACGCATATTATTCTTGAGATTTGTATTATATTTTTAGTTGACTGAATAATAAGTAAGATGTTTAATGAGTTTTTTACACAATTTTTAATATTTGCGAATATTTGATTACAAAAATGAAACGGTAACAGTTTGCATTTATATAGCGTACTTTCTGAGTCTTTTGGACTAACTAGATTGTTTCACCATAAAATAAAATACCAATAAAATGATCACATTTTTGTCAAAATGTTTCTATAAAAACCGTATCAAAATAAAACACTTGAGGAGACATGCAGACCACGTCTTGAAACCATCACGCAAAACCACGCCCTCCTAATCCAGGCTAAAACGGTCAGCGAGAAATAAAAGTGTCATCCTAGCGGGGCCAATTTGAGAAAATCCCGACAGAGCTGCAGAAATCATGTTTTAGATAAGATTGGAAAAGTTCCACACTCTAAATGGAAGTTATGGGGCCGTAACTGCTTATTGAACGATTCGAGAGTCTATAAATGTCGCCGAGGGCACGTCGCCTTGATATCACCTCATTTTATGAATGTACAAGTGGGGAATTTTGTGGGGATAAGATTGGTAATAGATAAACTTAAAAAACTGAAAACATTCTTTTTCTAGCACATTTTTATATTAATTTAATGATGATTTTCAGTTATTAGTAGCCTAATAATTGTTGAAAGTGACAGAGCAAGAAGTTAAAAAAATCCGTAAATTTCCTCTACCCGGAATTTCCCTCGTTATGAATATTTCCTTTTATTAGGAATAGTGAAGTGTGACCCAATTTAGTTCACTACATAGTTATTTAGTAATACATATGTACTCTCTTTATATCATCATATTGGATTTTTACTATTATTTTTTCAGTTTATACCTATGCCACACTTCATTCTTGGGCTTAATTTAATTAATTCAATAAGTAGTTTTTATATTGACACACACCGTCAAAATTTAAGTCAATTGAATAAGTTTTTTTTACGTTGATTTAAAAAAAAATTATTTGGCCGCCATTTTGTATTTGCACCACAATATTATCAGTTTAGCTCTATATCACACTTAATGCTTGCACAAAATTTTAAATTAATCTAATTAGTTTTTCAGTCTGATTATTTTCATATTTTATTAGGCCGCCATTTTGTTTCGCAATCTTATATTTATACCAGAATGTTAAAGTTCATTCCTTTGTACCACTTGTTTTTTGTGCAAAATTTGAGGTAAATTCGATAATTAGCTTTTTTAATAATAATTTCTTTACCGTTTCCCTAGGTCACCATCTTGTTCCGGCGTATTGGATTTTTAACAAAATATTACCAGGTCATCCTCATATTATGACCCTCAATTTTTATTTAACATTTGAAATCATTCTGATAACTAGTTTTTAAGCTATATATAGACTGACAGACAGACAGACAGACAGACAAACCTACAGATGGACCGACGGAATTGATAATGCATATTTTTTGACATCTAGGGACGTTAAAACATTAATATATGTAAAACCTGGGGGGGGGGGTGATTTTACTCGATTTCACACATTTTATTTGGCCATCATGTTGTTCCGCCATCTTTAATTAGTACCACAATTTTACTAGCTCATCTCTATACCAGAATTAGTCATGGTACACAATTTGAAATCCGTTCATTAAATAATTTTTCAGGCTGAATTTTTAAATATTTTATTAAGCCGCCATTTTATTCTGCCATTTAGGATTTATACCAAAATTTAAACAGTTGATTCCTACATAATGCTTAATTTGTATGCAAAATTTCAGATAAATCGGATAAGTAGTTTTTTAGTAATATTTTTTTTACCATTTCATTAGGCCGCCATTTTGTCTTGTCATATTGGGTTTTTACCGAAATGTTATCAGGTCATCCCCATATGACCATTAATTTTTGACGAAAATTTGAAGTCAATCGGGTAAGTAGTTTTTTTTGCTATGTCGCGAACAGACAGACTGAGAGACCGACAGACAGACCGACGGAACTGAGAAAACATGCAAGCAGCATCTAGGGACCATTACGAGGGAAGTAAAAATCATGGTTCTTACGTTTGGATCGTGTCATATTGGAACTTCTTTTCAACGTTTTGCCCACGATTGCACTAAGCCTCTTCAGGGATCTTCTCTGCATAAGATCAAAACACTAAATTAGCTCCGATGAGCAGAGTTCAGGTATTTGTTTATACCCCATATGTAAAATTGTTTTCGATGCATGATGCGCTCGTAGTCCTCCCTATTGGAAGAGAGGAAGAAGTAATAACGCAATCCTTTAAGTTGTCAAAAAATTATTAAATCTTATACATATACTCATCATAGCCGTATTTTTTGGATAGCAATTAAAGTACTAGGCTCATTAGACCTGAAGGGTCTTTTACCAATATTTCTTTTGGTGCTATATTAGTAGAATTAGAATTTGTTTAATGTTAGTTATATGGGGCATATAACTTATTGTGGAATACAAAAAAAATGTTATTGCAATACGACAAGTTTCCAGGTGGCGGAACGACAAACCAAAAATCCACCCACCCGCTGAGCAAGCGTGGAATATGTAAGAATTTAATCTTCGGTGGAACTTAAGTTGCAGATCAACCCATCGATCACCTTAATATGAATGCTGACGGAGCTGAGAATGCCAAAATTTGCCAACTGTCTTTAATAACCGATAATAATACCACGAACGGAAGAACTTTAATGCAAAATATGAACCTTAAGAGAACTATTCTACAGAATATTTATATTTTAATTTTTATATTTTTTGTGACTGTGAGAAAAAAACAAAATGCAAGAGAGACATTTTTCAAAAATGAAATATCGAATTCAGGTCTTATTACCAACCTCTTAATCAACAGAAATTAATTCAAACGCAGAATAGCAAAAGTCATCACTCCTAATTTTTACACTAATTAAGACATTGGCGCTATGTTTCAAAGATTACTTTTTCGGTATAGAGAACATTTCGGAAACTTAGGTCATTTATCTTAACCGTTTCAAAATGGTAACAAACAAGTTTAGATTTTATTTAAAATAAGGACACCCTGCAGTCAAAATTACAGCCCATACCGTTACAGGAACCTTTTAAAATAGGTTATTTAGATCGTCACACTAATTTTCTTTTTCTTAAGTAATAAGGTTAAATTAAGGGAAAAAGGCATTCCAAAAGATATAGTAGATCGGCGCTATCATAAATATAAAAATTTCCAAATTAATTCCAGGAGCCAATTTGAATATTTTATTTTTGAGTTGAAAAGAGTAGGTTTTAAACATAGGTCCGTAAAATAAAGTAATAAAATAAAACTTTACTATTCTATATCTTGAAAAATAAACGTTTTTGACCCAATCTATAATTTATATAAACTTTTATTATATTTATTATATTATATTAATTGTACGTGAAAATGATCAAGTGTAAGGGCTTAAGTGTAAAGTTCTATGAACATGTTAGACCTTTTTTAACGCACTTATGTAACAGAAAGATTAATATTTATAAACATAGATCGGCTCCTCTATGGGATACTAGGCCTTTTTATAATTTACTTTTATTTTTCTTTTTTGGACCCAACTGCCATTTATTTAAAGCATATTTAAATCTCTGGTCCCATGTTAACTTTGGCCATTTTATTAATCAACAATTACACTCGAATGAAGATGAAGGAGTGTGTCCTACTGGTTCATTGCGTTATGATGAATAATGCTTATTTGGTTTGCGTTTTTTTACAAGTGTAAGTTAGAGCCTATATCTATGCTAAAACTAATTTTTTAATATTTTAATACATTTTGTTAATTTTAGTCAATTTATTAGGGTTTTTTTTGTTATTGGTGCCAAAACAAATGATAATAAGTATTTTTAGTTAAAAGAGGCCTAAGTTATGTTTTTCTCTACAATGGGGCTTAGTAATAATTTTTAGGGCCTATGTGCTAAAATGTAGGGTATAGAAGTTAGGCCAAAAGTAAAGAGGCCTAACAAACAAAAATACGTTATCAAATAAAACTATCGACCATTAAATTTAGAATTATAATACTTCTAAATAAAAGCTGACCAAATTTAATTTAATTTGTGTAAGAAATTTGAATGTAATAAATAGTTTTAGAAAATTTTCAAATCCGAGATTATATAAAAACTTAATATGCCCTTTTTCGACCAGGCACAGATATTTGGATCAATTCAAAAGAAAAATCATGCGGTAGAGATAAAAAGATGTGTGAGATTAGTTCGAGCAGTGTTAGGAAAGTCAGAAATTGATGTGTCCACAAAACCTAAGAATAAAAGTATTTGATGGGTAGAGATGCCATGTTTAAAATACTTGAATATAGTAACGAAGACACAAAGGTCAGTGGAATGAAAAATGCTGTATGTAAAGCTAATAAACAAAAAAAAAAGAATAAATAAAACGCCAAACTAAAACATATCAAATTAGAGATCGTTGCAGATAAAAGTATGACAGTCAACTTGCAATAATAATAATGAAATGCTAGT
>JAUTXW010005069.1:0-80000 GCA_030620095.1 Kuschelorhynchus macadamiae | reverse complement strand
GGGCCTTGCCTGAATCTAATGGAAAATACCTGTTAAGTTGAAATTATAAATAAAATTGTTTTCATTCTTTTCAGTTTATATAAATAATATTTAATTATTCTGGCTTTATTATTACATCGAGCCCGTCTCCTTAATGAAGTTAGTTTTTTCCTACTTTGAAAGAAAATTTGTTCTATATCATTACTGTTAATAATGACTTCTTGCATGTCCAAAAACAGAGTCCTCCTCTAATATTAATACAAATCTCAAGAAACATAAAGTTCCACCCCCTGTGCCAAAATTCCTCGCTTTGATTGGTCCTATTCGTTGGCAAAAGGGGTTTTTTCTATCCTCGTAAACTTTCCCAAGGTCAAAATAAAAACATTCATTACAGATAATAAAATGGGAATTTGGAGAAAGCTTTACTAAGAAGGGTCGTTTCGGTATTTTCCTATCATAAACCCTAAATTCAATAAACAGTTTACTATCGGTGATGGTTACGAACGTACAACAACATATTTTAAAATCGTACAAAGAAGTGTTGTAGAAATAAAAATGGGATAGCATACAAGAACCTTAAAACTAAATTAGACTCTAAATGCCGATGGAAATTCCCACAATTATGTACAGAAAACTAAGTACCTACAAATTGTTACATTTCTCATAGCAATATTTAATTAGCCTAGATTAAAAAAGTAAATGTAAAATAAAATAAATATGTACAGTATGTTATGCAGTAACAATGAAAAGAAAAACAAATATATACAGTGTGATATGCGCAAATTTTAACTCTGGCAGACAAATGTGGGAGACATTCAGTCGCCACAACACACCCCTGCCAGTGATTGAGATTCACGACAATCCAGCCTGGAAGCGGTTGGGAAACCGGACATGTCTGCCCGATCTGGTCTGTCGCTCTGGTGACCTGCTGATGGGTTCTGATGCGGGAGTATGGTTCCTATCTGGTGGCTGGTGTGCTTCTTCTCGTTGCGAGACACATCTGGTTCTGGTAATTTCTGCGGGTTGCAGAGTGACTTGATCGTTTCTAGGGATTCCTGCTGGGTGAATGACGTATTCCGTCTCCATATCTTGTGATAGTGGCATGTCCTCTGGGTCCTTGTTCAAGATATACGCTGGCTTGAGTCGATCGATACTGACGGTGACGTGGCGTCCCCTTATGTCAACGACGAACGCCTTAATCTCCCGGCTAACGACGCGGTACGGGCCATCGTAAGCATGTTGCAGAGGCTTCTTCTGAGCGTCATGGCGAACAAAAACATGAGTAGCTGTTTGAAGATCTTTAAAAATAAACGTTTTTCTCTTTGCATCGTGGTTAGATCAATTGGTGGGGCGTAGCTCAAGAAAATGTGTACTTAGTTCAGTGGCGAAGTTGCTGGAGCCATCATCTTGGATATTCAGTGAGCGGGATGCTAAGAACTCTCCAGGCAGGCGGATGGGTTGGCCGTATATCATCTCTGCAGCTGTAGCGCCGAGGTCCTCTTTCCAAGCCATTCGGATACCGAACAAAACTGTGGGTAGGCTCTCGGTCCCGGGGACTTATGACATCGAAGGGAAGCCTTAAGTTGGCGATGAAACCTTTCGATCATGCCATTAGCTGCGGGGTGGTATGCCGTTGTACGAATATGATTGGTGCCCATTAGACAATTAATTTGCTTGAACAGGCAAGACTCAAATTGCCGGCTCTGATCGGTGGTGACTCGTAGTAGAACGCCAAACCTTCACACCCAGTTGTCATAAAAGGTTCGTGCAATGGTGGTTGCTTCCTGATCTTTCAGTGGTATTACTTCAGGCCACCTGGAAAATTTGTCTATCATGGTCAGACAATATCTGTATCCCTCAGATAACGGCATTTTCACTATGTCAAGGTGAACATGCTCAAAACGGCTAGAGGGCGGTGCAAACGTTCCGACTGGACTAATGACATGACGCGAGACCTTCGAACGCTGGCATTCAGGACAGGATTGGGCCCACTTCCTGCAGTCACTCTTCATAGATGGCCAAGCAAAGCGCTGAGTTGCTAGTTTCACTGTGGCTCTGACGCCGGGGTGGCTTAGTTGGTGTATGCTGTCAAAAACTGATTTCCTGAATGGCTTCGTAATAAATGGTCTAGCTATTGAAGTTGACATATCGCATCAGATTGTGTTGTTAGTGAAAGGAATTTGGATTTGTCTCATTTTCAAGACCGAATCGTCTTGACAAAATCTGGTCAGTTCCTCGTCACTGTTCTGGGATGTTGCTAGAGCGTCGTAGTCGATTGACTTATGAACTTCATCAATCCTAGATAAGGCATCTGCAATCACATTATCGCTCCCTGCTATATGCCGAAAGTCTGTCGTGAATTGACCGATAAAATCCAGGTACCGGAACTGTCGAGGTGATACTTGGCTTTTCTTATGACGAAATGCATATATCAGTGGTTTATGGTCCGTGAAAATACTACTAAGTTTCTTGCCTCCACCATGTGTCTGAAATATTTGACGGATAGGTATGCGGCCAGTAGCTCACGGTCATAAGCGCCATATTTGCACTCTGTAGGACTGAGCTTCTTGGAGAAAAAGCTAAGTGGTTGCCACTGATCATTTACCCACTGCTGCAAGGCAGCGCCAATGGCAGAGTCTGAAGCGTCACAGAATGTAGCAAAGGGTGCGTTGACATTTGGGTGCGACAACAAGGTAGCCTGGGCTAGTGCTTTCTTGCTGGCTTCGAACGAGGCTAGACCTTCTGTGGTCCAGTGTAACGGGGATCTTCCTTTGATTTTTTTCTTGAGGAGTGTGTTCAGTGATGCTTCAATCTCGACTGCTTTGGGTATGAATCTCCGGTAGAAATTCACCATACCCAGGAAGCGACGAAGTTGCTTGGCCGTTTCAGGTTTTGGGTAGGCCAGAATAGTTTCGACCTTCTCTGGCAGTGGTTGGGTGTCTGCGTTTGAGACGCAATATCCTAGGAATTTGACTTGGGACTAGCCAAAAACACATTTACTTGGGTTAATGACGATCACGTATTGCTGAAGCCGCTGAAACAGTGTTTCCATGTGGCGGAGGTGTTCTTCGGGCGTCGTTGAGGCAGCAAGGATGTCGTCTAGGTACACATAACAATAGTCCAACCCTCGAGTAACTTCATCCATGAAACGCTGAAAAGTTTGTGCTGCGTTTCGAAGTCCAAACGTCATAAATGGAAATTCGAACAATCCGAATGGTGTGGTGATGGCTGTTTTCGCGATGTCCTCCTCAGCTACTGGGATTTGGTTGAACGCACGGATTAAGTCGATGGTTGAAAAAATCGATTTTCCTTGGAGCTCTTGTGCGAAATCCTGGATATGGCGAACGCCGTATTGGTCAAGATAGGTTCTGCTATTCAGAGCTCTATAATCCCCACAGGGCCTCCATTCGCCGTTGTTTTTTGGTACTAGGTGCAACGGCGAGGACCAAGGACTTTTAGATGGCCTAGCAAGTCCGAGTTTCACCATGGTGTCGAATTCCTTCCTTGCTGTTTTTAGTTTGTCCGGAGCTAGGCGACGTGGTTTCTGGGCGACAGGCGGACCAGGCGTGGTAATAATATGATGCTGAGTTTTGTGTTTAATGTGTTTGGGAGCACCGTTTGGTTTGGTGATTCCCGGGAACCTTTCCAGAAGTACATGGGAAAGGGGAAGCACCATTAATTACTTTGGCGGTCGGAGCGGTCCATTTCAAAACCTCACCACGTGATGCCAGTTGTGTTGTGGAGTCCAAGAGTTTGCCTTGCTGCAGATCCGGGAGCAGTCCATAGTGCGCGAGGAAGTCTGCTCCTAGGATAGGTTGAGATACATCAGCTATGATGAATCTCCATGGAAAATCTCGGTGGAGTCCTAGGTTGAGGGTACGCGCTACTATTCCGTATGTGGTTATAGACGAACCATTGGCAGCTGAAAGTGCGTAGGTTGATTTGGTATGAGCACCATTCACTCGGAGTCTCGGGATTACGCTTAGATCGGCATCGGTGTCGATGAGAAATCGAAGTCCGGTTTCACGATCGTAGATAAATAGGCGGGGTGATTTATTAAGGCAGGTGTCATTTGCCGCCATCAGTGACTGCCCGGTTGGTTTCCCTGGTTCCATGAACAGGGCATAGTGCATTTCTGGGCTTCCTGCTTGTAGCGCCAGTGGTACCAGCATAATCCGGCTGGGCGCGCTTCCCTAGGTGTAGATGGCGAGCGATGCCGCGACTGGGATCGAGATCGAAAATGCGTGCGGGAATTTCGCATTCCTCTTGAAGCATGCACGTCCTGCTTGACACTAGCTAGCTCTCCCTTGACCTCTGAAAGTTGCTGTGTTAGTTGTTGCATGAGGCAATGGAGAATCTGGTATTATTGCGAATGCTTAGGGGTGATTACCGCTACGGAAGGGCTCAAAGGCAAAGCAGTAAATATATTGTCAGCCAAGTCCGCAGTTTCACTTAGTGTTTGACGTGATTGCGTAGCTAGTATAGGTTGTAGATTGGCTGGTAACCGTCTTACCCAAATACTCCTCACTAATGTTTCCGGGACTACTGATCCTGCTAGTGCCTGCAGTCTTCGAAGGAATTGGGAAGGTTTTTCGTCACCCATAGCTTCGTTTTCTAGCAGTTGCCTGGTCTTCTGTTCTTGGCTCGCACTTAACCGCTTTATGAGTTGTTCTTTTAGCTCGGAATAGGAATTAGAATCTAATAGTTTCGTCACAATGTCGCGCACTTCGCTGATATATCGCGGCGGAAGTTTCGCGAGAATGTCCACATATTTTTGCTCGGTGTTTGTGATTTTTGATCTATTAAAGCAAGCCTCTACGATTACAAACCAAAGTTCTGAATCCGACGCACGGGTCAAAGTCTGGAAGTCGCGGCGCGGAATTTATCGCGACAGCGTTCGCGATAGGGATGGCACTGTTGGTTTCTGCCGCAGAGTTAGGCATGGTATACCGCGAAATATTTGTTACAAATAAACTCACGATAGCTTAGGGACTGTTGTATTGACTAAAACACAACCTACCACAAAAGGAATGATAAAAAGTTCACTGTAATACTAGGTACTTACGCTGATTGTTCAATTTATCACTAAAACACAAAACACTGAAGCACTACTTGCTCTCACAAAACAAATCACGTCGGGGTCACCACTTTAGGAACGTATGTGTGTGCTTGATTAGCTATATATCCAATACATTCCTTTTTTATATGAACTGTGAGAGTTTATTGAAACACTGTTAAAACGAAATAAAATAAGTCTATTGAACTAGAACAACAAAATTCACATCCGACTTCTTGCAAGTCCAAAAACAGAGTCCTCCTCTAATATTAATACAAATCTCAAGAAACATAAAGTTCCACCCCCTGTGCCAAAATTCCTCGCTTTGATTGGTCCTATTCGTTGGCAAAAGGGGTTTTTTTCTATCCTCGTAAACTTTCCCATGGTCAAAATAAAAACATTCATTACAGATAATAAAATGGGAATTTGGAGAAAGCTTTACTAAGAAGGGTCAATTCGGTATTTTCCTATCATAAACCCTAAATGCAATAAACAGTTTACTATCGGTGATGGTTCGAACGTGCAACAACATATTTTAAAATCGTACAAAGAAGTGTTGTAAAAATAAAAATTAACGGATAGCATACAAGAACCTTAAAACTAAATTAGACTCTAAATGCCGATGGAAATTCCCACAATGTACAGAAAACTAAGTACCTACAAATTGTTACATTTCTCAATAGCAATATTTAATTAGCCTAGATTAAAAAAGTAAATGTAAAATAAAATAAATATGTACAGTATGTTATGCAGTAACAATGAAAAGAAAAACAAAATATATACACTGTGATATGCGCAAATTTTAACTCTGGCAGACAAATGTGGGAGACATTCAGTCGCCACATAGTAAATCCCCATGACTAGTTAATGCATCTTATGAGTATGAGTATGCGTGTTTGTTGTGAGCAGAATTTAGTAGTAAGATCTCTTTATGTACAGATATATTTGAATTATATTTAATGCAAAAAGTTTCTACTTAGAAATGGAGATAAAGGTGACCCCATAGCTATCCAAATTTTGTTGCTGATAGTCATATTATATTGAGAGTTTGTTATTTTGTATACACAGTAAGTGGTTCAGTATTAACGCATTGTTTCACTACTACTTATTTGTGTCGTTTGCCAATTCATACCATGTGGTATGTGTAGCAAGCATTCTGGAGTGTACATTTCATAAGGACCATTTATCCGATGCTTGCATCAGCCATGTCTTTATATTAATAATTTGTTTGTTCACCTATACTGGTATGATTTACAAGTTAATTTGTTACATTATAGTATATTTATAAAAGACTTACATCAGAAAACTTGCATTACCTGTCAAAGTTGACATTTCTTTAAAAAAATTACAAAGAAATGTTCTTATTTGCTAAAATATGAAAAAGTTGTATTAAAAAAAGTTATTTATTTTTTAATTTTACATATTTATACCAAATTTTGGTCAAAAATACCAGTATTTTTTTTAACTTTTTCCTGATTTTTGAAAATTCTAAAAAAATAATAATTGTCTAACTTAAAAAAAAAAAGAGTTTTCTGTTCGTAACTTTATCATAATATTAATTTCTTATACCTAAATATTCCATAAACTGTGTCTTTTTTGGAAAAAATTTAAAATTGCTTCTCAAAAGTATCTTAAGCTGTAAAAATTACTAGACATATAAACAGATTTTTTTTTTACTTTTAAAGGCTAAAATGAAAAATTCAACATACTCAATTTAATTTGGAAGTGTTTTAGAAGATATGTGTTAAACTCTGATCGTCAAATTCCTTTTTATATCTTCGCATACTATCACAGAAAACAACGTACTTTTGGTCATATTACGCGATATTTTCTCAATGCTAACTGACTGCAACTGCCCCCTTAACAAAAACATTCATTAGGAGAAAAAATTAAGGGTAAACATTGGTATGAATTGGTTTTACTTTAAATTTTTCTCCTAAATGAAATTTTCTTTGCTTTTATAGAGATACAAATGCATGTTACGGATAACTCGAATTTACCGATTTTTGTTATTATGTATATAATGTAAGAAAAATATAGATATTCTGATATTTTGACATTCATATTTCGGTAATATTTTTTGGAGTTATTTGAAATTAATGTGCGTCAAAATACGATTAATCTAATACACAACAATAAACCTATTTCTTAAGAGAGAATAAAACTTACTATTATAAAAAAATAGTAATGTTGGGACATTAAATAAATATTCCTAATAATGAAATGACACTAGCGAGATAAACTAAACATCACAACACGGGCTTCATTCGAAAAACTGTTCATATAAAGTAGGGCTTGGGTTATTAAAGGGGCAATAAAATCATTTAACATCTGCAAAAGGTACTATCAAAGATGGTATTTTGGTGTATAGGGTGCTTTATGTAAATTTAAAAACAGTAAATAAGTATATTTATAGGGCAGGTTTTACTAATTCTATTTATATCTAATTAAATTCTCATACAAAGTTAGTATAAGTACTTATTACATTTATATATGTTGGATAACTTATTAATTTATCTGAAAAATCTACAAATTCACAAAATTATTTTTTTACTTCCTACAGTTAATTTAAACATATTCGTTAAAATAGATATAGTGTTGGGAGAACAAATGCTTCAATAAAATTAAATAAAAAATCCGGGTACACATATTTCAAAAATTCGAAGTTGAAGATAAGCCCGTAGAGACAAAACGTCGCGCGTCGGATGTAAAATATAGGATTATCTTATAGCGTAAGAAAAGGGCTAAAGAAAAGTATTATCTATTTTAAAGCATCTGTTCAGATAAGCTCACGAAAATAAAAAAAATATTTTTGCTAATGTTACTTTTTTTTTCAAATATTAGAAATATATAGAAACATATTAATCAAATATTCTCTAATTTAACCGACCTCGCATTGTTTTCCGTTTTCAAAATCCTACTAAAAGCTACAGCAGTTTGTGACACACTGTATATAGCGTCTGCTTGAAAAAATCTACAATTTTTTTCGTCTGCCACTTTCTTTTTAGCATCAGCATAAATAAAGGAATCGATTACCATACATTTTTTTTTAATCAACATCGTTCAGAAAATCGCAATTTTCAGTATATTGGCAGATGTCTGCCAATAAGAAAACTGTAGTAGGTATGTAACTTAGCCTGTAGATAATTTTTTTTTTGATACATGTCGTTCACTAAATGTCAACCTGTCATTTTGACAGCGTCTGCTTGAAAAAAAGTACATATTTTTTCGTCCGCAATGTCTTTAACATCAGTATAAGCAGAGGAATCGACTGGCACAAATTTTTTTTCTGATCATCATTAAGAAAATCGCAGTTTTCCGTATATTGACAGATGTCTGCCAATATGAAAACTGTCAAAAAAATCGTCTGCGTAAGTAAAAAATATGTCTTTACTAGGTATGTAACTTAGTTTGTAGATAATTTTTTTTGATAGATGTCATTCACTAAATGTCAACCGGTCATTTTGACAGCGTCTGATTGAAAAAAGGTACATATTTTTTCATCTGCCATTTTTTTTTAACATCAGTATAAACAGAGGAATCGACTTGCACAATTTTTTTTTTAAAAACATCGTTAAGAAAATCGCAATTTTCAGTATATTGACAGATGTCTGCCAATATGAAAACTGTCAAAAAAATCGCCTGCCTAGGTGAAAAATATATCTATTCCAGATATGTATTTTATATTTATAACCACCCCCTTAGAGAAAGCTATCACTTTGGATGGGCAGACTGTCTGATTTTTCTTTGTAAATGTCATAAGTATAGAACCAGGTACTTGAAAATTTTGATAATTATCGTTCACTATTATGTCTGCTAGCTCTCCTACTAGAACATTTAGCCCAAAAGACGCCACCAAAAAGTGCTATCTATCTAACAATTCATTAGCTTTTCTATTCGATGAAATTCGTCATGAGATGGGTGGTGAGAAAGTCGCAGTTGTCAGAAAACCGGGTGTAACTACGACCCTTAAAACCACGGTTTCCTTTGGCAGTACTGAAACACCTTCTCTAAATGAAGAAAACCAAAACATTGTGGATTCCACTAGTAATGTATTTTCTGGTAAATTACCCCTAAAATATTTAATGGTTTTGCCCACCCACACCAAGGGTATTTTTAAACAGGAATTGATTATAATAATTGTCCCTACTTTTAATAACTGTTATATTAGAGAAGTTGAAGCCGATATTACAATTGACAAACTGGAGTGGAAAATTCGTCACATTATTCCCGAGGATAGGCAGAAGATGAAAATATTACCACGTATTAATAAAGGTGGTAGTAATGCAAATATTCGAAGGGCTTACCAGATGTGGGATCTTTCCCGCTCTCAGACAAACTTCATCGGACGTTTGGGCCATACGAATACGCAAGCACAAGTCTCGAAAAACCTCGTTATTTGATAATCGGATTTCATAATAATGGAAAAGCCAATAACTATAAAGAAAATGCAACTGAATTTACCACTGCAAATATAAGTGACATAAGAGTCTGTCTTAATTCAACTGTATTCCCATATGAAAGATGGAATTTGGATTTTTCAAGGAAACTCTACGCACCGGTCTAATATAACTAAGAAAACTTCCAAAGTAGTTACTATCGTCGAGAATTTAACGACCCGATGAAGGCTTTAGGTGAATACTTCAAAAATCCGTTGTTTGTCATTGACTGTTCACATCAGGCCGAAGCTGTAAAATCTTCAACCGTGGACGTGAAGATTGAATTTGAAACCCAAAACAGTCCGTTTCCTAGAGACACTAAAGTTTTCGCATTAATAATCCACAATTCTTTTTTTAGTTATAATATGTTAAATGGTTCTGTATCAAACAAGCTTGTTTAGTGGTTTAAAGTTATTTATTATTATACTTTATACTTAGCATATATGCTAAAGTACATTTTACTATATACATCGTTATACAGTTTAGATTGATTAGTACCACAACATAGGTACCTTTATTTTTATTTATTTTCAATATCAACAGGAAAGCCCAATTACAATTGTTAAACAGTGAATTAAAATTAGTTATATTTAACTATAACCATGCTACACTAAAAAAGTACAAACAAAAATAAACAACATATATATATATATATATATATATATATATATATATATATATATATATATATATATACAGTGAGTCACAGCTTAAATGATGCACTTGATATTAAATAAAACTAATTTATTTTATTGGCGGAATATCTATTAAAACAAAATTATATGGGAAAATTTATTTATTATGAAACTTCCAAAGACAAATAAAATCATTTTTGGTTTTGATTTTTTTGTACTTAGGTAACAAGAATTATTTAACTTAACTAGGCGCGATTTTAATGTCACAGCTTAAATGATGCAAAAGTCAAAACATAAAAAATATCCTAAGAAAAACAACTAAACCATCAAAATAGGGATTGCTAATATTTTGTTGGTCCTCCCTGATTTTCAATTACAGCCTGTAGACGTCTAGGCATTGACTCCACCAACTTTGTAGTGTACTCTGGTGAAATTGCGTTCCAAGCTTCGTTAATCTTAATTCTTAATTCATTTTTGTTTGCTATTGGGGCACTATTGACTTTCTTTTTCAAAATTAACCACAAATTCTCTATGACGTTCAAATCTGGCGACTGGGCAGGTGTTTTGATAACGTTTGGACAATTATAAAGTAACCAATTTCGAACTCGATAAGAGGTATGCTTAGGATCATTATCTTGATAAAACCGATAATTGTCAATAAGACCCAATTTTCGAGCAGATGCTGCCAGATGTTGTCTTAATATATCCAAATACATAAATTGATTCATATTTCCTTCTATAAAATGCAAATCACCTACACCTGCGGACGACATGCACCCCCATAACATCACCCCACCTCCACCGTGCTTCACTGTAGCTTTCATATTTTTTAGTTTTAGTTCTTCATTAGGTTTTCTCCAGACTGAAATTTTTCCATCAGACCCGAATTGGTTTATTTTTGTCTCATCGGCAAATATTACTTGTTTCCAGAAGTCCAAATCCTTATTAATATTGTCCCTGGCAAACTCCAAGCGAACGCGCCTATTCCTTTGACTGATAAAAGGTTTATTTCTAGCTGTTCGGCCATTCAAATTATTTTTTCGTAAGATTCTTCGGATTGTTTCAGGATTGCACCTTTTTCCGAATTGTCTTTCCACCTCAGCACACAACTTTGGAGCACTTTTTTTAGGATTTATTGTGACTTCTCGTACAATCCATCTCTCCTCGCGTTCATTAAAGATCTTATTTGGAGGTAATCTTGACTTATTCTCAACACGGTCTTCATCCCGGTAACGTTCAATAATGTGCTGGACAGTTGAGGGACACTTATTTGTCATTTTGGCTATGTCTCGTTGACTGTAGCCATTTCTGTAGTGAGTAATTACTAAATTTCGTTCAGAAATCGTAGTTCGACGACCCATTTTCAAAAAAATACGTTTTTACTGATTAAAGACCACTTTCAAACGTCAAACTGTACGTAAAACAATTGAAATAAAATGTTGGTACAACGCCTACTAGATTACTTTTAAATTTATGCGGTTTGACCCGATCTGCCCTTTCTGCATCAAATAAGCTGTGACTTTATAATCGCATGTAATTTTGTTAAATATGTCTTGTTTTCTAATTATCGAATATTCAAAGCAAAAAACAAATTTATATGTCTTTAGATACTTCATATCAAATAAAATTCACAATTAAATTTTATTTGAATAAATATTCAGCCATTAAGATTAGTTACTTTTATTTAATACTGACTGCATCATTTAAGATGTGAGTCACTGTATATATATATATATATATATATATATTGTTGATTTTTAGTCCTTCACGGATGGAAAAATACAATGTGTTTTCATTCCGGGTGTACATCCGTTCACTACTGTCGTGCTGAAAAGAACAGTTTTGCTGACGTTTCGCCAAAATCACATTTGGCATTTTCGAAGCTTTCTTTCTCGCGTCCGAATAGAGACTGAGGTGTTGGTGACTGCGATGCTTCCTTTTATGCCCCCACTCGGGGCCGAAGGTTATATCTGCGCAGGCGTTGGTCGTTATTTATGTTTTCCGGATGGTGCTGTTGTTGTTGCGCTAATTGCGCTTGAGTTTTTGCGATTTTAGATTTGTCGATTATTGTCTTCCATACTGTTGGTAGTTTTGATTCAAATCACCTTGTTTTTCAATTTCTATGGCTTCTCGGATTATTCTTGTTTTATAATGTTCTATATTGGCAATCTCCCTACACCCATCGAAATTTATTTTATGGCCGGTTTCCTGATGATGTAGGAATAAAGCTGAGGTTGTTTGTTTATTTCTGATGCTGAGTTTATGCTCTTCTACTCTTGCTGATATTCGCCTGTTAGTTTACCCCACGTACAACTTTTCACAGTCCTGGCGCGGAATACTGTATACTCCGTGGTTTTCCAGTTTGATTTTATCTTTTGGGTTTCCAAGTAGTTTACCTATAGTTGTTTGTGGCTTGTGTATTGTTTGTATATTGTGTTTCCTAAGAATTCTTCCGATTCTGTCTGTTGTGCCTTTTACATACGGTAAGACTACTTGTTGCTTTCCCAGTTCATAATTTTAGCTTTTTCTATGTTGCGATTTGTGTAGCCATTTTTCTTCAACGCACTGGATATTACCTTAAGTGCGTCTTGTCTCGTCTGTGTTTCAGTTAATCGCACGAATCTGGATATTAGAGTATTTGCCACAGCTTGAATTTGTGCTGGGTGATGATGTGATTTTGCATTTAAATATCTGTCTGTATCTGTTGGTTTTCTATACACGGTGTATTCGAAATGTCCGTTATGCAGTTTTGTGACCAAAACATCTAAAAATGGTAGTTTGTTGTTTTCCTCTAACTCTAGAGTAAATTGTATTCTGGGGTGGATTGAATTTACGTGAGTCAGAAATTTTTCGAGCTCTGCATGACCATGTTGCCATATAATAAGTATGTCATCCACATAACGAATCCATAATTTGGGCTTTAAACTTGCTTTCTCAAGTGCTTCTTTCTCGAAGTATATCACAAATAACTTCGCGACTACTGGTGATAGCGAGGACCCCATTGGAGCACCATCCATTTGTTTATACATTTGCCCGTTGAATGAAAAATAAGTATTTTTAAGGCAATGCTCCGAGGGTTGTATTATATGTGCCAGGAAATCCTCGTTCATAGCAATCTTGTCCAATGCTTTGTCGATGGGAATACTGGGATATAACGATTTGACATCTAGGCTTGCTATGATATCGTTTTTTTTCAAGGACGATATCTCGTATAATTCGAGTGAAAAGCTCCGAGTTTTTTACAAATGAATCAGCTACTTCAGCACGTACAAAGTACATTTCCCTCCCCTTTATAAATGGATTATCCCAACAATTTCAAACATTCTTTAAAAAATATAACATCCAAATTTGCCATAAAACCGTTAATCTACTATCGAATAATTTTAGTAAACTAAAGGCGAAGACTCCAAATAAACAAAAGGAGCAATGTAGTTAATGAAATTCCTTGTTGTAATTGTGAATGGGTTTACATCGGCCAAACAAGTCAATATTTGGAAAACCGTAGTAAAAGCCATAAATACGACAAAAAAACTCAACGGCATTAACCAACCATGAAAAGTCGAAAAACCACAGTTTTAATTACTCTGAAACTAAAATCTTAAAAACCGAGTGTCAGTTAAAAAAAAGGGAATTTTACAAAATGGCTTTAATCCACCAAAACAAAAACTGTGTGAATGACAAAAAAGATGTAAACAATCTTAGCAAAATATATACATCTATACTGCAATAATTGATACTCCACAGTTCGTTGTGTTAGTCCTTGATATCAATGTGCAAAATGTTGTGTCCTGTTAACATTTTCTTAATCGAGAAAATAAAATTTTAATACATGTGATCGTCATAGCTGTTGCTTCTTATGTGTTGTATATTGTTGTCATTACGTTCTAGGGTAAGATGATTGTTTTTTTGACGTATTTTATTATTGTCGTGCCAACAATTTTTCATATAATTTTAGATTTGAAAAAGACCAAAACTGGTTGAAACGTCATCAGACTACAATATATGTATGTTTTTTTTTAATTATTTTCAAGTAAACCACTGACTGTAAACCAAGAAAAATAAAACTAAAATATATATATATATATATATATATATATATATATATATATATATATATATGTATATGTATAGACATATATACATATTATACAAATACACATACAAACATACATACATATATAGTAGAACCTGGATAAATTAAAATAAAAGTCAGAGAAACAAATCTATAGGAACAATGGAAAAAAAAACAATTAAGTACATTTACGGTTAAAAGCAGAAGTGTAAGATTACTAAAAATAATTGCCCAGATAAAATCACAGTGAGGATTTAATTCTATTTAGGGAGGCGCAAAATACATCAAGCTTAATATCATTAGCAGATCTCATAGCGCGATTCATTGAATTATGCTGTCCATAAAGTGTTCAATGGTATTTGAATTTAAATGTATTTACCTCCCTTAAGTTTCTAGTAGAAACATTACTATTAATCCTTGCTAATAATTCAGGACAGATTATATAATTGTTGAACAGTTTAGATATTAAAACTTGGTCATTGTTCTTTCGTCTATCCTTAAGTGTTTTAAGATTTAGCAGTTTTAGAAGGGATGAATAATCTATTGAATGTGAGGGAATACAAAGGTTAACTCCTATGTATCTTAAAAATTTATTCTGCACACACTCTAGAACATTTTCATGAACCGCAAAATGTGGAGACCATACAGATGTGCTATTCTCTAAATGAAATCTTACTAGAGATGTATATAAGGTTTTCAAAGTATACACATTTTTGAATTCTCTGGTATGTCTCTTCAAAAAACCCAACATCTTAAGTGCCTTATTGCGGCATGTCTCAATATGCTCTACAAACGATAATCTAACATCAAAAATAATTCCTAAGTCCCTAATACTAGTAACATTGTCCAGAACAGTTCCATTAATATGGTAAATATTCAATTTTGATGATAACTTTTTCGAAAACTGAATATATTTTCATTTGTCTACATTTAATTTCATTCTATTGACATCACACCACATCTGTAAACTCAGGAGATCATCCTGCATATCCTACTCGCTCAGCCTGAGTCAATGTATTTAAATAATTTTAGGTCATCTGCATAAAGCAGTACTTAACAGTGGTGAAAGCATGTTATAATAACATTTACAGATTGAATAAGAGAGGTGCCAGATGACCTCCCTGACCTACACCAGAAGTTACATAGATTGTGTCTGAAAGGTATGAGTTATGAGTTAACACTAACAATCTGTTTGTGGCCAACAAGGTATGAATAAAGCCATAGGAGAAATGAGCCCCAGATATCATACCCTGATAATGTGTCAATCAGAATACCATGATCTATCCTGTCAGAAGCTTTCGAGAAATCAGTATATACGACATCCACTCCAAGGCCTCCGACAGTGCCTGTTCATATACCAGTAAATTCGTCGTGATTGAGCGGCCACCAATAAAACCATGCTGCTGATCGACTATGACATTCTTAAAAATTTGAGTTAAGAAGTTGGTAACTAGTGATTCAAAAAGTTTAGGAAAAAGAGACAAGTGACTAATGGAGCGGTAATTTTTAACATTTGCTCTGTCACCATTATTTTTAAAAATAGGTGACACTAGGGAAACTTTCCAGCATGTATGGAACACTCCTGAAGACAGTGATTTGCTGTATAATAACCACAGTGGCCTTGAAAGTGCAAATGCACATTTTTTTTTAAAGTAATGGAGGTATTCCATCAGGTCCAAGAGGCAAACCAGTGTCAGTTTGAGAGAGACCCTCAAAAATCTCTGCGATGTGTAGGGCCAAGCCACTAACATGAACAGCACCCCGAAAAGAGGGAGGGAGACTCTTGATGTTACAGTTGATGAGCTGAGGGGGTTCATGGACTGCTGAAAAATGTATTGCAAAAAGATTAGCAATAGCCTTTCCATCATTATAGGATTCTTCCTTATATTTAAGAACTGCTGGCAGCTCGTGATTTTGAGAACCAGCACATATGAATCTCCAGAAACTCCTGGGGTCTTGTGTAGTATTATTTTCTATTTGATGAATATAATTCTTATAGCAGTCATCAGCGACTGCATAATGCTCTCAATCTGCTAAACCTACTATAATCATTAGGACTATTTGTTAACTTATAACTTTTATGAGCTATTTTCTTAAGAATAATGTTGCTTCTAAGTTCAGAACTAAACCAAATTGGAAATTTAAACTTATTTTTAATTTTCTTCTTAGGAGTGTACAATTCAATTGCAAAATTAACAATACTATAGAAGCTTTCGAGATCTAAATCAACAGATGATGTTAAAATATTATCCCAACATATACATAATAGAAATTGACTAACTGCCTCAAAATTACACTTCTCAACATCATACACCTCACTCTCGTACTCCAGAACATCAGAACAGTTATCACAATGTAGATTAATTACCAATGCTGGGTGATGTCTATCACAGTTGATTCATGGGTCAGCGGCACATTCAATACTATCGCATTGATTACTTGTAAAGTCTAGATCCAGGAACACATGTTTTATTATTTAATTTGCATTTGGGAAGTTCTTTATTTGGCTTAAATTAAGATAGGGAAATGTTTCAATGAGAGATTCAGCTGCAGAACTATTACCTGTGGTCATCAGGCCCAGAGAATCATTTGACCACATAAGCTTCGGAAGATTATAGTCTCCGACAATACAGAGCCCATAATTATCAAACTTCTGTGTGGCTCGCAGCATCACAGTGCAGGTCATAATATAGAGCATTAGATGCAGGTGGAATGTATATGCGACAAAAAAGTTTTCTAAGACCTTTAGAATCCACTGCAACCCACAATTCTTCTGACAGATCATTTGCCAAATTAAAACTCCTCGATCATAGCCTACTGTTAACTGCAATCAGTACTCCACCATTTCTAGTTTTACCTGTACTATTAACATTTCTGTCTCTTCGGTACACCATATAGTTCATTAGACCAAGTTCAGCATCTGAGAAATCGTCACATAGTGATGTTTCAGTAAACATAAGAATGTCAAATTCACACTGAGCAACATTATTACATAGATAAGTCTTAAGCCATTCACATTCTGATAACAAACCCTAAGGTTTCCTGACTTTAGTACCTTGTTCGATAACGATGCCATTTTCTTCTTCCCATTTGAAAATTTGATGCATTTGGATATTCTCTCCGCTTGTTCTCATTAATATCATGCACAAAGTCCCTCACTGTGACAAATTCAGGCCAAAAAGTATCTCCTTTAAGCTGCCTCAGATACGATGGGTCAATTCCAACTTTAAATGAAGAAAAGTCACTGCCCGATCGAAGATGACATACACTAACATCCTCATTTCTCATTTTTAATATCAGCCTTTCCTTTTATGTAACTTAGAACAGACTGACAAGTTGCAGTGTTGGAAACTCAGCTAACAAACAGCCACTTTTTTGGAGAAACACGAGGGGGAACACCTGCCAAACTCATTCTTGACTCCTGATTTACCATAATACTAACAGTATCATCTCTGGGTCTATTTGGTATGATGTTTCTGGCCGGTTCAACTCCTGCGAGTTTTGGTTGCCCCCCATTTAAACCACATTTAAATTTAATGGCATTATCCACTGCAGAGTTAACTTGACTGAGGGTAATTGTCTTATTTTCCACAGCATTTCCATTCGTTTTTTCTGGTGGGAGCAAATTTTTGGATTTATTATTAGTTTTGACTGGTTTATTAGAGGTTAAGTTGTTCAAATCCCCAGTCACAGATAATGTAAAGTTCGCACTGAAGCTAGCTTTAACTATCGGTGACTTCTTATTACCACGCAGCCGACGGGTTTCTGCTGTCCGCATATCGTGTGTACTATTTGTAATGTGAGTAGGATTGTTTGAAACATAACTAGAACTTTGTAGCTGGGGATCTGCAGGGGTAGTAATGGAGACACTAAACTCATTTTAGCTTATTGATGATTTTTCTAGCTTTACTTCAAGAATGTTAATTCTCTCCCATAAAAGGTCATTATTTTCTTGTAGCTTCAGCAGTAGTATGCTTAACAAGCCATTGTTATTTGTATAAAACTTAATTCTTCATCATCAGTCATATTTTCACCATGTGATTTGCAGTCGGCACAAATAAGTTCATTTTGGCCTACTACTATGTACCCAGGGACCCGTACTACACAACTATGAAACCAACCATTGCACTTTACACATTTCACGATTCCTTTCAATTTTCTTTCGCAGATTCGACAGGTTTTTATCGTATTACATTTCCGCGATTTGCACTTGTCTGCCATTTCGAACAGAGTTATTTTTACAAAATATATATTTCAGATCATGGAATGGTTTTTAATCTATCCATATCAAGCTTAAAATCCTGAAAAACGTTCAGAATTTCCGCGATGACCACGGATTTTCGGGGAACGATCGATGTAACAAACATAAACAAACAACGATTCTAACCAATTTATTTATTACTAAATATAAATTTGTTTATTTACTACTAAATATAAATTCAATTTAATTTAAGAGTAAGAGATAGTTTAGTCTTTATTGTTACAACAAATTAAATAAAAAAACATGATGTACCAGTTATTTTTGGGTATAAGTTGTAAAAGGTAAATTTTTACAGGTCCAAAACAAAATTAATGTAAGGTTTGTCATAACGCAATAGACTTAAAAAAATCTTAGATTTTTTGAATTTAATTTAAGCATAAGAGATAGTTTAGTCTTTATTGTTGCAACAAATTAAATAATGAAACATATTGTACCAGCTATTTTGCATTTTATTTTTAGGTATAAGTTGTAAAAGGTAAATTTTTACCTCTTACATTTATTCCAGACACAATTTAATACGGACGAAGAGATTGGTCACACATAATCCGAACGCACCTCATTAATCCTGATACAGGATGTGAGCGTAAACAGTGCAATTTCTGTTTCCACATTATTTTCTTAAATTGATAAGTTTAATTATTGTCAAGGATTAAAAAAGAACTTTTTAAATAAATCACATTATCTGGATACTACATTTAATCTGGCTTATTCCATATTTTTTATTAAGAATCTTGGTAAAGCTGAAGTCATCAATTTTTAAAAATATTTTGCCAAAAGTTTTGCATCGGTGCAAACAATATATCCATAAAAAAACTGAAGAACATTGTCATAAAACTTCACATTCTATCTCCTACGTTTTTTTTTTATTAATTGAAAAATGAATTTTACTATTCAAATAGTTTTTTATTCCAAGATGGGGCTTCACAAATTAAAATTTAAATATTACAAGTAGATACACAACTAAAGAATACATTTTAAAAAATTCAAATTTGCTATTGGGATTGTTAGAACAGAAAGCTTGTCAATATTCTTGGTTATCTTGTAACATAAAGGTATTACACCTGGAATATTTATAATAGATAAACAGATGTGCATTTAATGGAATAATAATAATACAGGGTGCCTCATTAAAAAAACACAGGTCATGTATATTTTCAACTTTCTGATGATTTTTTAACATTTTTGATATGCAAAAAAAGCAATACAAGAAAAATCCTAGTCTTGTATTTAAAGCTTTTTTGTATCTCCCTTAGCTAAGGCTCTAACAAAATATAAATGAAAGCCATGTAGATAATGTGCTAATATAAAATTTGTATGTACATAAAACATATAAAGTTTTATTACTTTTGAAAAAAAAACATAAGTAAACTTTTTGTATGGTATTTTTAGTAAAGACATAAATCAAGGAGAACAGAATGATAGATATGTAATTTTTTTTATATCCAGTAATCCATACAAATTGCTAATCTTAATTGTCTGGATTAAAGAGGTTGTACTGTAGTTGATTTGCTCACTTGGTCTTTTTAATTTAAAAGGGATTAATCTTAAGAATATTGTTTGCACTCTTTCCAACTGGGCAACATAGACTCTGTAATACAGACATCACACAGGACAGGCAACTCAATAAAAGACCTTACACAAGAACCATGCAATATTCTCAAATAATTTACATGATTAACATTATAAAAAACCTAGGAGCTTAAATGTTTTATTTACAATAATTTGAATATAGATATTAAAACTTAATTATCTGTCAAGGTTACACGACAAGTGTAAAAGGATCTTGCCTTTATAATAGTTACTTTCTCTAAACTAGAATTACTTAGCACATATGCCATAATCAATAACATTTTCTTAAATAAGAATTGAATCACCTTAAACATTAAAAGTCAAACCATTCAAATGAAACCATCCCAGCAGACATTCCATTCTGTAAATAACAGAAAGTTACAATGCTGTATGTATTTATTTAAGTTGTTAATAAATGTTTTAAATAGTATGGGTGATAAATGTGTTCCCTGAGGAATATCCAATTTTATCCTGATTGGACTAGATAAAAATGTTTTTATTTTTACTATTTTAGTATCCCCTAGTTAGAGTGGCATTCCAATACTTCACTGAAAATGATAACTGCGTTTAATTTTTCCACTAGATATGAGTTACCCTATTAAATGCCTTGGAGACATCTATATAGAGAGTACCTACCTGGCAACTCACCTCCAAAGCAGTAATGCCCAAGTAAATTAAATCATATTCTAAAGTTTACCTTATATTTGTCATCCTGTAAAAATGCTCTTTTTATTCTATCTTTAATAATATCACGGACTTGATTTTTACCAAAATGTTACAATTCCATTGCCATATAGTTTTTGACACAAATTTAGTTGTTTTTTAGAAAGATCACATACAACCAGAACGACTCACTGACTGAAATGGGAGAACATGTTTTTCAGAGTCTAAGGACCATAAAATGCAAAAATCTCAAAGAGCGACTTTTCACAATTAGCTACAATACCTTACTCTTACAGGGGAAGTAAAAATACAAATAATAATTTTTTATAATAAAGTGAATGAAGATTTAATATCAATAATTTCAGGACTCCTGATAATATAACTTTTTTTTGTTAATCTTATAAGAGGAATCTTCCCCAGTGGGTGACATTACTTGTTTAATGCCCTGTATTAAACACTGTTCTTGTTTTGACTAATTAACTACTAATGTTTTAAATTAGATCTAGTGACTATTAAACTCAAAACACTCTGTATAAATTAGTAATTATATTATTGCTTATTTAACATAAAAATGTGGATACTAGTAAGGACCTTGGTGTTTTATTGGAGGCGTCCTTGAGCTTTGTTCCACACGTATCTGACATATCATCAAGGTCACTTAAAATGCTTGGTTTTGTCAAGCATTGTGTGTCAGGTTTTCTGCTCTCTCCTCCATTACAATGCTCTACTGAGCATTGGTTTAGAATCCTCATTATGCATGGCAAGTGAAAATAAAATTTCTCCACTTTGTAAATTCATTAATAACAATAAAATAATTATAATCATCTAACGTCATCCGAAACCTTACAACCCCTTTTACCAAGAAAAGATCACCATAACCTAATAATGTTCTATAGGATATTAAGCTCATCTTGTTCAATTCCTTCACTCTTGCAATATATCCCCTGCATGAGTAGAATGTGAAGTAGATCTATATGTCATCATTCATTTTCCACAAACCATGGCCCAAATTTTTCTCTATCGAGATCAATTTACCTTGCAAATGATACTCCCTCCTTGGTTTTATTCTCATCCACATTCTCTTCAATCAAGGGAACTTTTTAGGCTTATTCCATAATTTTTTTTCTTGCTCTCATTTACATTTATACCAATTATCCCGAGTTTAGTTCAAATTTAGAATAGTTATTTTTCAGAATTACTGTATATTTACATCCTTTGTAAAACAGGTGTGTACCCATATACAAATAAATAAAAATCATAGACATTTGCTGTCATTATCTCAGTTCCGTAATGAAATGAGAAGAAGGCAATTTGATAACAAGAACAAAAATAACCCACAAAAAATCAACACTGTGTATAAGAACTTAAAATATGCCCAATAATTTTACCCTCGACAATCTAAAGATGAATTTCTTTATTCAGAAATTAGTTTTTTTTTCAGTCTGTTTAAAATAAAGCAACACATTTGTATTTGCAATATTTCTTCATACCCCAAAATTGCCCAATTGTTACATCACAGCTTATTTTTTTGGTTAAAATAAGTTAAGAGGACATAATCCATGACAAAAAATCTGTAAGTTTGCCCAAAACTGTTTTAAAATGTAATTAGTGCCTGGAATTTGAATCTCACCCAAAATATTTCACCCTTGGAATCTCTATGACTGTGAACTTTATAAGTGACATAACAATTATTCATCACACTTTAACACCCGAGCCAAAGAAACCTTGGCAATTGTGTCTACGATCTATTTTAAATAAAGCACCCCTGGTACTTTCGGAAGTTATAAGAAATGTAATATTTTTGACCGCACTCAACTGTTTAATTTTCAGAACACCCCAGTTATTTACATTATATATTATCCTGTGTCTGATATTTATACTATATAGGCTATATATGAGAAGTATTTTAATTGCAAAAATTTTCAAAAAATATAAGATGATTTGTTTGAAATTTTAATCTCTAGAACACGAAAAATATATTTTTAGAAAAAAAATATTCATGATGTCTGTATGGACATGTGTGTATATGTAAACAAAATGCATGATAACTTGAGAATGGTCAAACCAATTTGTTTCAAATTTGCACCAAAAATAGTCTGTCAATGTCTAGCGGGGATTAGATTTTTGAATTCATGGCCGTAGATCTTCAGAGGTATAGAAACATTTAAAAAAACCATATTTTGATATGTACAGTATCAAAATATAAAAACCAGTCAAATTGAACACTCAAATAGTTGGGGAAATGTTTTGACATCGGAAAATTGTGAAAGTGATTCGAGTAGACACTTTGATTTTGTTTTATTGATTATATACATTAGAAAAAAAAATAACATAATTTTTTGAAAAACAGTGAAACATATTAAACTTATTTTATTGTTTTTATATAAAATAATTTTCCCTTACACAGGTTAGCCCCTCAGACACAAAGCAGGGTCCAGAGGGTTTGGACTCCTCCTGGAACTCTAAAAATATTTTGGGTTTAACAACATAAGAAAACCAACCATTACAGGTTAAAATACACAACCTCTAAATCGTGCTTAAGCTCTGATATCAAAGATTGATAAACTTTAATATTTGAGAATTTTAACAATAACCAAATACAGATTTATAAATAAATCAAAATAAGTACCTATAAATTACATTACACCTCAAATACAATACACTAAAATTTGTAATTGAAATATTCTTATATACTATAAAAGCATGCTTTCACAAACAAACTTATGTGCAAATAGGAAACTAAAAAAAATAAAATAAAATAAAAATAACATAAGAGTTAAAGTATGTGAATATTTATATGGGTAAATAAAATAAACATAAAAATAATAGATGCCCTTGAAGATGGCAAATTACATCTTTTATTTTATATGAAAGTCGAACTGCCGAACTGCGAAAAGTATTTATACACACATGGCCAAAAGTTGCTTTTTTGTTTGGCAAAAATGCCAGCATTTCTTATTGGTCTGGAGTTATTTTTATTTTATTTGTGGTATAAAGGGCAAAATCATCAGTTCTTTAATGTAAACTTCTTATTTTATGTTATGTTATTTCTATATATAAATTCAGCATAAGCTTGAAACTGATTTATAGATTTTTAAAATAAAAACAACTCTTTCTCAACGACCTGAACACGTTTCAGTATAAAAACAGTTTATTTTCAGTTAGCTGCCAAATCTTTCTTTCGACATTCATATTTTCCTTCAAAATAACACTTGATTCAATATATTAGAGGACATATAAATATGTGATTTGTGAGACTGGCCTATAGTTTGAAGAGTAATCTCATTAGAAGGCAAACAAATATATACATTACTGTAAATTCAGACTTTAATTAAATTTCAAAGCATTCAAAGTTCCACATAGTACTTTCACTCATTTATATTTAACATTTTATAACACGTGTAGAAAAAATATAGAATTATAAATACCTACCAAAGTTTCCCTTAAAGAAGACTTATTGACATCTGTATCGGGATTTTCAATATTTGTAGACATAATTGTAAAAAAGTTAAAAATATGTATTACTAATTTATCTAATTTTATTAAGATGCAAAATAATCAACCCATAATATAGAAATATAAACATATACAACACTAATGAACGACCATAATGACAGATTTAAAAATTGATGGATTGGTTGTTTCAATTTTTGTGGGCACGAGCCCACTATCTATTCAGTGGATGCTCAGCTGTGGTGGATTAACGTCAACGTCATATATAAAAAAATATGTAGACAACGTAACGGCATTGTCTCATTTGTCCAAATGTTCATCTGTCCCAAGGCTTATTTTAAAGGCATGGGATGGATGAACATTCCATTTCTGAACAATTTTTGGTACACTAGTAGATTTTCGTACGTTGATAACGAATCCAAAGTTACATTTTTTTGACGTTTCGTTTCTGAGATGCGCCTGCAAAATTCACAATTTTATAGACAAGTTTTTCACCTTTCTTCTGATTCCTTGAGTAATGTTTATAAGAAGACGATTTAGCACTAGGTTAGGCGTCGAGAGCCACGGATGCGTCATCTTTATAGATATATTACTAATGTAGTATAGCTTTAAAGATGATACCTCCCCGCTACCGTGCTCCGACCCCGAACCTGCTGCTAACCTAGTACTGATCCACTTAGTGCCTCCGCTCTGCCGCGCTGCTACGCCAGACCATGTGCTAACATGTTAACGATCTACCTATGTAAAAAAATATCCATAATAAACAGTAGCAAAAACTGCCACACAGATAAAATTTGTCAAACTTTAATTATGAATATTTTCTCGAATGACAGTGTCTGCCAACACTAAACATAAAATCAAAAAAAAAAATCTCTGAGAAAATTAGCAATTGACAGATACATTGATATGATTGTTGAATAATATAAAGTAATAAATTGAAATTGAATAAATATTCAATCGTTTTCTTATTAAACAATCTGAAGGAAACAGAAAATAACGTGAAAAATTGTGTGGATAAGATTGTAAAATTTGATGCGCAAACCCGAGAAACATAACGTTGCCGAAAACATGTAATTTCGGATTCGTTATCAAAGTCCTAAAATCTATTAACATACGAAAAAACGTTCAAATCGCCCAGGTAACGATATACTGCATAATTTCCTTTCCGCCGTTCTTTCTTCATTTTTTAAAAATTCGCTGGTTCGGTATGAAACTACTACAAACAGTTATAAAACGGCTTTTTTATCTATAAAATTGGGGAACACTCAGAAAATAGCCATACTTCATATTTTTTGAACTAGTAATCTTTTCTTCATGTTGGCATCTTGACATTATGAAAAAATACGATACAACTTTAAAGAGAAACATTAATTATGGACACTCATAGGTGAATCGTTATCAGCAAGAGCGCGAAGGCACTGGGTAGCCTGCCACCGGGTTGCAGCAGTTAGGCACCGCAGGCATCATCGTTAAAGTCCTAATTGGATTTAATTTACGTTATTACTGCCGAGCCCTGAGGTCTGAATTGAATAACAAATATTGTTAGGATATATAAAAAGAAAATAATTAAACTTAAAAAGTGTGATATATGTTAAACAGATAAAAATGAAAAAATAATAAAAATTTGACCTTCTTTTGGTGGTACGCAGTACATCAATAAAAATAACCTAATAATATATATATATATATATATATATATATATATATATATATATATATATATATATATATATATATATATATATTGAAATACGGTAAACATTTTTATATATTTATTTTTTTTTGTTTTTTGATATCCCTTATTTTTACGCAAGCCAGGATTTCATGTTCCGCGACGATGCGGGTTAATACGCGGATTTCCAACATAATCAAACATGGACGGGTCACAGTCAGGTAGAAATCACGAGGAATAAACTTATAGTGTTACTGGACTTGTTAGGCCACTAGCGGTAGAGAGACGATTAATAAACTGATTTGACAATTGACAGAAAATTTATCGCAGGACATATCGTTTTAAAATATAAAAAATAAAGTAGGTATATAAAGAGAGTAGATAAAAATTGAAACAAAGAAAAAAATGTAAAATACATAATGTTTAAAAAAATTAAAACACACGACATAAATCCTACCATATCGTAACAAACATTAAATTGTTTTGAAAAGCGTTGTTATGACACAAACCTTGGACCTTGTGCTACGGGCCTCCTAGGTTCCAAAGACGTCTACAAAATGTACACTGTCATTCGAATTTGAATCCTCGGAGCCGTTCTAAACGCCGACTCTGGGGGACGGTGTACGCATAAGAATATGCTGCCGCCTAGGAGACACATTTTGTGCTTCAGATGTATGCAAACGAGAACTTCGCGGAAGAGATATCCCAACGGAAAACCGGTTGCAACATCTCCAAATCGCCGTTAGAAGTGACGTAGTCAACATCGGTGGCGATGACCTCATCTTCGACGTCGGCAGCTACAGAAACACGCTGCAACGGTTTCGGATCGGCATTTGCCAACATTTCATAAAATACTACATTGCTGATTTATACTTTTTAGAAGAGTTAAATCGTATGCCTCCCTGTTTAGATACACTTTGTAGAACACATTTAATGTTGGCCGGTGCCCCTACTCTACATAAAGCTACATATAGCTGGCCATGAGAACAGGGTACCTTTAAATATATTCCTACTTTTTTAAACGTTTGTCCTTGAGACTTATTTATGGTTATGCATTTAAGCTACATTTACATTCAATTCAAACTCCAATTTGTTATGGAATTGGCCTGCTTGGTAGATGGAGACAGCGTAGTGACATTTACATTTCACATAATTCAAAGTGCACTTTGAAGTCCACTTCGAAGTTAGGCTAGCTGCTTGACTTTTCCAAGCAGAAATTCGTTTCACGTCAAATTTGTAGGTTAGATTTGTTTTTGTTTTGTTTCCAAAATTTTAGTTTTCTTGTCGGATCTCATTTTAATTAAATTCCTGTTTATAATAGTCATGAATAATGAAAGAGATGATATTATTACATCTCCGCAGTTTGAAATTCAATTTGAAGATGAAGAAAGTATGGAGGGTAGTATCAATGAAGAACTTTTTTTAAAACTAATTTGTAACTATCCAGCCATTTATAATCCGGCTAATAAAAATTACAGCAATAGGATTTTAAAAGAAACAGCTTTCGAGAATATAGGCCGATCCATGCAAATAGGTGGTGAGTAAAATATTTCAACTAATATAAATGATAGCCAGATACAGTTTTGTTATTATTTCTTTCATTAATTTTATATTCGATTATTAACTAGCATACCTTCATGTTAAGCTTGTAAAAGATAGAAAGAACTTTATTAAAAATGATTTTAAAGCTACTAATTGTTTGTAGTGGCAACTTGTAAAAAGAAATGGAAATCTTTAAGGGAAAAATACAATAGGGAGAAGCAAAAAAATGAGGCATTGTCAAGAAGTGGAGCAGCTGCTGTGCAAAGCAATTCTTGGCCATTGATGTCATTTTTTCAATATATGTTCGATAACAATATTCCACGGAGGTATTTTAATAACTATTTTATTTTTATTATGCAGTTAGATTACTATTTGAATATTTTTTAGAACTGAATCAAGTCAATTAAGTGAAAGATTAGTATACCCATCCCATGGTGCAAGTAGCACTGAAATAAAAAATGTTTCTCAGCAAGGTAATATGTTACCTGAAAAGCCCACATTGCAAAAAGTTAATTTATGCAGCACACAGGCTTCTACAAGTTCAGCCATTCATTCACTTCCAAGCCAAGAGTTATTTTCAATAAAGAAAAAAAAAAGGAAAAATACTGAAGTTGTCACTGAAGATCCTGTTCTAGAAATATTGGGAAAAATAACAACCTCAATTGAAAACACAAACAGCAATTTTAGGTCCCCAGATAAAATTAGTGATTTTACAAATTATTTAGGATCTGAAATTAGAGAATTGCCAGTTGGGCAACAAGATGAATTTATAGACGAGACTTTAATTAGATTACTACAAACAAAAAGGTCTAAAAAATTATAAATTGTTACTTCTAATATTGTTATTTTTTGTTAAGTAACAATGTTATTATTCCAGTCTGTTCTAATAATCGACTGTTTAGTTTCTTAGTAAAATTAGAGTATATATTCTTTAGTGCCTTTCAAATTTAAACAGTTTAGTTCCTAAAATGACTTGATAAGACTGCTGTTAAGACTTTTTTATAGTATTTAAGTATAGATGTTATTTGTTTTCTAAAGTACAAAAAAATGTAATGAGTCTTAGTTTCTGACAAAGACTTGTTATTCTTTGTTGAATTCAAACAGAACTATGTTAAAAGTAAATAAGCTTTAATTTGTTACTGGTGTGATAAAAAAATTAAGAAGTTAGTTTTTATTTCAGTTTTTGTTAAAAATTAAAAATAAAACAAACATTTATTGTGTTTTTTTATTGTCTACTGCCCACTACCATATTTAAATGGCTAAAAACATCAAATATAAAAACTAGTGTAGAAAACATGACCACTTTATTTAATTATTGTGTAATAATACTTTTAAATTGAGGAAATATATTGTTTTGATTTGATTTGAAAACGTCTTGCATTTTTCATTGTATGTAAAATGCAAAATATACATGTAAAAACAAATTTTACATTTCTAAATATTTCTTAAAACCTTTAATAATATCAATAGGTTAATCTCGTCTACATTTTTGTACTGATTTAATTATGCTGAAAACATTTATTTTTATCTAGATAAAACATGTCTCATGATGACTTCTTAAGACACTAAATTATAAAAAACATATAAGTTTAGTTCATTAAATTATGGAATAAAAAATAAATCAAATATTAAAAAGAATTACCTATTTGGTGGAAAATTTGTTTTTCTATAGGTACACTTCTATTTTAAGTAACTAATAAATAAAATACAAATGTTAAGAAAACCTTTTTTTTTAACTAAAGAACATACATAATAATTGTTGGCATGTAATTAATAACAAATATAAAAAAATACATAAAAATATACAGTTAATTGGTACGGGTAACATATGCTAATTGCCAAGGGCATACATGACTTCCAAGGGTATTCAGATACTGCTTCAAATAATCTCTAAAATCCCAAGCTACTTTAGAAGCATTCCTGTTGCCAAAACGAATAGTAGGATTATCAAAAGCACTTATTTCTGGCACTTCTCTTCTCCATTCACCAGGTATTATAAAACCCCCCTGTTCTCTGTCACCATAATTTTTGTCACAATAAATTTCACCTTTTTGGCTTTTAATGAAATTATGCAAGCATGTGGTAGCTTTCACTATGGCATCAACAGTTTCTGGTTCACCATGTATTTCGCGATGAAATATTCTAAATCGTGCCACCATTATTCCAAACGAATTTTCAATTGTTCTTCTTGCACGAGACAACCTATAACATTCAACAAGCATATAGTAAACTTCAAAAACTAAATCCTGGCAAAACCCAATGGAACATCTGCAAAATGCTACTTCTTAGTTATCAGCTTAGAATATATAATTGTAGTATGTTTTACATAAAAAATTGCAATGAAATACAGGTCAATGTGTTTAAAATGAATTTACTATAAATGATTACCTTTCAAACTTATGTTCCACTCAGTTTTGAGACTGGCTGGTGTTTATTTTACTTAATTACATATTTTGACAACAGAATTTTATAAATTATTTATTTAAAATACAAATATCAAAATTACCGATAATTAAATATGGCTTCGTCTATGGGCATTTGCACATTTTTTCTTTTAGTATATGGTCTTAATAGGTTTGTTTGTAGAGGGAATGCTTCATCTCCTATAAAATAAAATGGCACTGGATCTGCTGTTTGTGGTAAAGCTTTACCATAAGGAATATTCAATTCTCCACTGAACAGTTTCTGGCCAAATGTAGAATTCTTTAAAACACCGCCATCACTTTGGACTCCATAAGAACCAATATCAACATATAAAAAATTATATTTTGCATCACATACTGCTAATAATATAATGCTGAAATATTTCTTGTAATTAAAATATTTTGATCCTGACTTTGAAGGTGCCCTAATCCTAATATGCTTGCCATCTATACTACCCAAGCAATTTGGAAGTTGCCAAATATTGTAGTAATCAATTGCCACCTTCAGCCATTGTTCTTTGGATAATGGTTTTAAATAAATTGGAGATAAAACAACCCATAAAATATTGCAAGTCTCCCATATTATATTGCACACTGTAGAAGGATGCATTCTAAATGCATATCCTAGACTTGGATATGAGTCCCCAGTTGCCAGAAATCTAAGAGTGACCATTAACCTAACTGCTGGTTGAATTGCTTCTCGAGGTGAAGTCTTTATTAAATATTGTTTACAAAGGGACAACAAATAATCAAAAGAAGTGGAGCTCATTCTGGTGAAATTAAAAAATAAAATGGGATCATTTAATCTTATTTCTGCTATTAAATTATCATAAAAACCCTGTTCTTTTCTTCGCAAGTAAATATCTTTAACCCATAATCTTCTAGTTCTTCTAATTCTTCGTTTATTTGATTTTTTTACATGACCACGAATGTGTACGGTAAGAATTGTTGCTAAGGATCCTAAAAGGGTAACATTTAACTTAAAAATGTGATTTTGATCCATTTTTATTCTTTTTTTCAAAAGTACAAAAACGAAACTAACGAAAGATATTCAGCTCTAATGCCACAAAAAGAATCATGTGTTTAAAGTTCCTAACCTAAAAATTTAGCTAATGTAAATGCAACTTTTTGGAATGTCAAATTCGGCTTGAGCTTTGAAGTGAATGTAAATGTAGCTTAATGCTAACCTTAGAGGGAATTGAGAATGGGACACCGGTTGTGGTAACATAGTGCTTTTAGTAGTTATTTTTTTAGATACGTAAACGATCCGTCCTGCGGCAGTTCCAGTTAAAATTTCACATTCTGCACAGTTATTAGACAACGAAATGACACGTATCCTGGTTCAGCGATAACGTCAATATCACGTAGTAACATTACTATCATGACTTCAATACCACTGACAATATCCGTTGAGACTTGAAATAAATCATTCTCGCCTCTTTGGTATTCGTCCAGACTAAAGTAGGAGACCGTTTCTCCAGGGAGTTTTTCCAAGATCATGTTATTCACTTCGTTGACTAAATCATTTGTAGGACATAAAATAGCCCTATCTCCTTCTTTTTAATGATTTCACGCGAATATATTACCGTAGAAAAAAATCAAATAACGCCTGCTCTAAAAAGACCAAACGTTAATCGGCAAACCTTCGCCTAATCGCAATAGTCATTCTCCATAGGTACCGCCAGTTGAATTAAACATGCCGAATCCGAAGCATTTCCCGATTGCAACCATCAACGGGCGTTTTTTTAACGATAACTGCCTGGTACTTGGTCAGAGATGACTTTCTTTAGGACCCACCTCTACGACGTGCGCCCTATTATTCCCACTGCTTTTTATAACGGGAAGAATTTGACGAAAGCCGCCAAATAATAACACGCACTTACCGCCAAAAGGAACTTGTTGATTTTCCGTAACGTCTCGTAAATACCTATCTATTGCCTACGGCTAGCCGCGACATCATCGGAGCCTCGTCTCATATAATCACTGCCGCACCTCTAATATATATAGACACGCCTTGTTGTAGTTGGACACCGGCGACTGAAGTTTTAGTTAAATTCAGCGGGAGATTAAACTGCTACAGCTATAGTCAGCTGTTTCATGACTGTGCGTACGTGCGTTAAAATGGTGTTATTAATTAAAGGTCTGCCGGTGCCCCCTGGTTTGTTTAAATAAAAAATATTAGAACACGGTGGCCGGTGAACTGCCACGAGAGCCGCGGGTACGTCTTGAAGAACGAAATAGGTGTCGAGGGGAAATGATTCATAAGCGGACAAAAACTTAACGTCATTAATGATTTTAAAAAATGCGATCTTTTGATCGAGATTCAAGTTTTTTTTCATTTCTAACAGCCGTTTGGACTCGACACCCAGGGCCGCCAAAGTTAAGTCGTTTCTATTACGACTCAGGATCCTACTTATCACGCTAACACAGTGAGTAATTGACGCGGCCGACTCAATGCTCTTCGTAAATAACCTTCGATAAGATCATCTTGATATTGATTCCACAGTCGAGGAATTTGTGCAACGTCGTCGTCTATTACCACCAGATATATTACCGCGAAAAACCATGAGGTTCTACCAGGTAAATGTCTGATGGTGGCCTTGGCGGCTCATACTAAACTCCGCATAATTCCCCGTCAACAGTGCGTAAATCTTCATAGGATATAAGTCTTCCGGGATTAGTCAAAAGAATCCGCAAAAAGAATTTATCTATTTGCAGATCATTTGGACTGACATCGTAAACCGTCCCAATAGTTTTACACACTAATTTAAGGCGTAGCCATTCTCCAGATGTATAGACATAATATTCTAGTATTTGAACATAAAGTAAAACACGGACGTTAAGATAGTGAGTGTTGAATATAAAAAAAGCTTCGAGCCTAGGCGATCGATCTAAAGTGGCTTGAATTTGTTCGACTTTATCGTCTCCATTATATATGAGATCTCTAAAACACGATAAATGAACAGGCAATAAAACTAATAAATGCGATCTAACGTTTATTTTATAACCGAATAATCTCCAGGCCGTTTCGACCCACGTGACGTGAAAATACCCTTACAATAAGGGCCGGCCGATGCTCCCATCTTTGATAGGAAAGTAATTTATCACGAATTTCTGGCTATGAAGGATTATAACTAAATGTTATTAGCAAAAGTTTCCGCAAATTTTCGCTCGCGATTTCTTTCACCTTCTGACGGGTAAAATTACCGGGCGGCTGATTCTTTCTGATTCGGCGGCGACGCCTCTTCAGCCGTCAATGTAAACCTATGTCGATTTCTTTTAAGAAACTATATATTAGCAGCTTCCACTTTGCACCACGGGGCCACGATATACTGTTGGAATAATTTTTGACCGTAATAAATCGCATTAAAATTACATAGGTGTAATTGCTATCTATTAAGGTAAAATTAACAAGCGGTGATATTTTGATTTGCGGCTTCCACAAGGATCCGCCAAATCACAAAGGTTATTGATTTTTTGATGTCTATCAGGATTTTTTGGGTATAGCATTAATTCAACCTCAAAATGAGGAACGTCATCAACGAACAACGCCGCTATATCGCTCTTACTTTCAGGAAGGTAATAATTTCTTATAAAGTTGTTTATGTTCTCGAAGAGTCCCCTATCCGGTCTAACTGTTCCCCAATAGTGTTATATGCTTGTATAAAAGGACTTACACTCCTAAGGAGCAAATCCCTAGCATCGCCCGCATTTGCAGTAAATTCCAGCTGCTAGTGCTCCATCCAAAAATTAATAATGATTTAGACAGGGCGCTTGTAAATCTTAGGTAGCCGGAACCCCGTTAAACTGATGATGAACTTGGCCGGTAACGGTGAAGCAATAGCCTATATTATTAGTACCTCCTGGAACGTTTGTAACAAATGAATCCATGGCAAAGAAACCATTTAAATCTCTAATCTTACCGCGAAATAAATCGCATCTAGCACCGAAGCCAGTAAACAAATGAATCAGAACTTGTGGAGGTGCAGTTAAAGCAGGAACAAATAGATCAAAACCTGTGGAGGAGCAGGTAAAGCAAGCAAACGATTTTTTTCATTTTTCACAATCAGGGCCGGCCTGTACTTTAATCTGCATATTTACAAGACTTCACACACACACACGCACATTCACAAATATATATATTAATTGCATATATACATAAAATTATATTCGCCAAAAATTTTATTTAAAGTTTCACTCATCATACTTTCGATTGTAACAAATAATTTTAATTATTTATTTATTTATTTTAATGAAAATGAAATTGTGACCGGTGTCAAAATGATGTTGGGCAAGTGCCGTTTTTCAATTTTGTTTTTATATTTTTCTTGGCAATCATATTTATGTTGTCTAATACGGTTGGTTTCCTAAATACTTTGGTTTGTCCTATATATAATTTGTCACATGAACAGGGAATGCTATAAATAAGCTCCGATTGTTTCATTAATGGGATGGAATCTTTAAGTTTGGAAAATAAATTAGCTGTTGTGTTTATGTTATAAAATACAATCTTAGCATCCTCATTATCAAACACTTTTTTTATTTTTTGTGATAAGCCATGTATAAATGGAAATCGAAAATATTTCTGTTTCTTCAATTGGTTTTGAATGTGTGATTCACGATTCACATTTCTGTTATCCTTATATTTAAATTTATTTAAACATTGGTTGACAAATTTTGTCGGGTAGTTATTTTTTCGAGCCATTTCCCGTATCTTTTTTATATTATCCCCCCAGAAATTTTGATTACTTAAGTTTTTTGCCCTATAAATCAAATTACTAATGGGACTTACCTTATGTTGGCTCATATGATAAGAATAGTTGAGAATTCTACCCGAGCTAGTGGGTTTCATATACCAATTTATCTTTACATGGCCATCATCACTCCTAATTAGCAAAACATCTAGAAATGGTATTTGTTTGTTGTTTTCTAATTCTATGGTAAACTGAATTTTCTCATTGATGCTATTAAAAATGTCCAGAATTTCTTTATCTTTATGTCTGGGTATGGCCATAATTGTATCATCTACGTACGCATACAAAAAGGGTATATTAAATGTATTTTTTTACATACCTCGGTAAAAACAAAATTCATTATAAAATTGGCCAGTACAGGGCTAGCTGGATTACCCATAGCATTGCCATCCAGTTGTTGGTAGAATTGATTTCTAAATGTAAAATAACTGGTATCGAAACAAAGGTTAACCAATTTCATTATTATTTCATGCGTGTAGCTAGTATATGCAGAAATATGACTTTATATTTATTGATTATTTCTGTTACCAACATTTTAGGTATATTCGTGAATAAAGATACAACGTCCAGAGAGACCAAGACATAATCTGGAGGCAAAATAATACTTGTTATAGATTCTACGAAATCAAACGAGTTTTTTATATTGTACCGAAAAGTGGTTGTGACAGGAGCTAAAATGTCATGCAAGAGAGAAGCTATTTTATAAGTTGGAGAGTTGATACAGCTTACAACAGGTCTCATGTTTATTCCCTGTTTATGCGTTTTTCGTAATCCATATAATTTAGGCGGGACAGAGGAATAATGTTTAACCTAATCAAATCATTACTTTCTACTACTCCTAGCTCTTTAATTTCATTAATTAGTAAATTGCACCGACTTTGATATCTCGATGTTGGGTCATAACTTATTTTATTTATAAATACTACTGTCATTCAACATTTCATTCATCGCATCGACATATTCTTGTTCATACATTAACACGGCACTATTCCCCTTATCTGCTTGACATATTATTATTTGTGAATGATTTTTTAAAAAGCATTTAGTCTCTTTGTATTGTTTGAGAATATGATTGTATAATTTAAATGTCTGGTTTGTTTTATTACTGTTTGCCTGACAAGTTATTAACAATATTTACTGTTTATGATCTAATATCGGCATTTTTTCTTCGTTCCACCCCTGTGCTAAGATAGCATATTCTAAGTCTTTTATAATTGTATGCAATGGTAGATCATTAACGAGGGTTGGTAATGAAAATTTTTGGGCCTAGACCCAATATTGTCTCTATGTTATTAGGAAGATTTACGTTAGTATAATTAAAAATAAATTCCTTATTCGACTCAAGTGAATAGATGTTATGAGTGGCACATAGTTCATTTATCTTTCTTAAATTATTTAATTTAATTAATTCGAATTTTTTGTCATAAATTCTTTTTGTATAACCTACGATAGAGTTAAACATATTATACGTAACCAGATTCCTTACCTTATTATTTAAATATGTGTTTTACCTTTTTTTTTCAAATTTCTTCGGAAACTTCCTTACTCTACCACCGAAACGGCCTTTACGTTTCCAACACTATGCGGAACTGCCAGACAGGCAGAGTAAATTCTCGAAAATTTAGGAATCTTCAAACTCGCCGCCGCACTTGCATGCTTTGCATATATATATATATATATATATATATATATATATATATATATATATATATATATATATATATATATATATATATATATATATATATATATATATATATATATATATATATATATATATATATATATATATATATATATATATATATATATATATATATATATATATATATATATATATATATATATATTGGATTTCGAATGGACGTATAATTACGAAAAAATACAACAAAATGTTTAACCAAGTTTAATATATTTATATTGAAAAAATTAGTGTATACATAGTAGTTATGACCGGTGTGAAGATGGCCGCCAAATTTTAGCCACTCAAGTCCGGAATGCTGCCCACGGCCGCTATCAGTGGCGCACTGATATTTTAATTATCAGGTATATATTTTAAATGAAATATAATTATTGACAATTTAGTTAAATTACCTATAAAATACACTTTCATGCCGAGAACCGCCTAGTGAGAATATTTCAGATCTTCCTCGAAATGTAAAAATCGGTTCTATACATTACCTTTAATTGTTATAATTTTGTGAACGTTTATATGCTAAACAGTTATTTGTTTCTTTAAAAACTTACTTCCGATCGAAAGATACAACAGACGTAAAACAAAAGAAAGCGTTAGTTCTGTAAAAATAAATTATATACCAAAATATACTCACAGGAGTATTGTATACCCCTTGTAGAAACTTCCAGTTCCGGTTAGAGTCCATAATTATAAATAAATTAAATACCTAAAAGGGTAGGTTGCTGTTTCTGGGGTAATTGGGGCGGATAAATCATTTAGGTCTATATATAGAAGAGTATTTCTATCAATCTTAGTTTTTGGGGATAAAGTGTAGGTGGCTGTTTCCGGAAAAATTGGAGCGGCTGAATCATTGCAGCCCAGTTTGGAGGTACGAAGGCATCTAGAAAAGTATTTCAGTCGGTTAGTTTTTGGGGATAAAGGGTACGGGGTTAAGAAAAAAATTAAACACCTAAAAGGGTAAGTGTTGTTTCCGGGGTAATTGGAGCGGCTGAATCATTGCGGCCTAGTTTAGAGGTACGAGGCCATATAGAACAGTATTTCTATCGATCCAGTTTTTGGGGATAAAGGGTATGGGGTTAAGAAAAAAATTAAATACCCAAAAGGGTAGGTGGCTGTTTCCGGAGTAATTGGAGCGGCTGAATTATTGCGACCTAGTTTAGAGGTACAAGGGCATATAGAAGACTATTTCTGTCGTTCTAGTTTTTGGGGATAAAGGGTATGCGGCTAAGAAAAAAATTAAATGCCAAAAGAGTAGGTGGCTATTTCCGGGGTAATTGGAATGGCTGAATCGTTGCGGCCTAGTTTATAGATACAAGTGCTTCTAGAAGAATATTTCAGTCGGTTTAATTTTAGGGGATAAAGAGTACGGGGTTAAGAAAAAATTAAATAACTAAAAGGGTAGGTGGCTGTTTCCGTGGTAATTGGACCGGCTGAATCATTACGGCCTAGCTTAACGGTACGAGGGCAAATAGAAGAGTATTTCTATTGATCTAGTTTTTGGGGATAAAGGGTACGAGCCTAAGAAAAAAATTAAATACCCAAAAGTGTATGCGGCTATTTCCCGAGTAATTGGAGCGGCTGAATTATTGCGGCCTAGTTTGGAGGTACGACGGCATATTGAAGAGTATTTCTATCGTTCTAGTTTTTGGTGATAAAGGGTACGGGGCTAAGAAAATAATTAAATACCCAAAAGGGTAGGTGGCTGTTTCCGGGGTAACTGGAGAGGCTGAAACGTTGCGGCCTAGTTTAGAAGTACCAGGGCACATAGAAGAGTATTTCTGTTAACTTGGTTTTTAAGGACAAAGGGTACGGGGATAAGAAAAAAATTATAATTACCCAAAAGGGTAGGTTGCTGTTCCCGGAGTAATTGGAGCTGCTGAATCATTGCGGCATAGTTTGGAGGTACGGGGGCATATAGAAGAGTATTTCTGCCGATTTAGTTTTTTAGGACAAAGGGTACAGGGTTAAGAAAAAAACTAAACACTTAAAAGGTTAGGTGGCTGTTTCCAGGGTAATTGGAGCAGCTGAATCGTTGCAGTCTAGAGTAGTTATAATAGGGGAGCGCCTCCTCCTCCTCCTCTTCCTCTCTCTCATGTCCCTCATTCTTAACTTCCTCCCCTTTTATTCTCATTCGCATCGTATTTTTAATTTTTTCTCTTTGTTCTCCCACATTTGATTTTGCATTCTTAAGTCTTATAAATAGGTGCATCAAGATCATCTTAGTATGTTAAGGTACGAGTGACTGTTAAAAGAAAAAAATCTGTTGAATAAATCTATTAATAATAATATTAAAATAAAATGAGTGAATCAGTTGGAGAAAGAAATCGATCCATTCCGCTTCAGACAATTAGCCTCGAAGAAATTATACCAGGAGTTCAAGCAGAAAATATACCATTAGTTCGAGAAGAAAATAATGGGATTGTTTTAAAAAATTTGAACAAAACTGAGAGTGAAGAGAAAAAAGTGTTTTGTGCTATTTGTTTTGAAATAATCGAATATTATGATTCATGTAGACCAAATACATGTTCCCACATTTTTTGTTTAAAATGTATTTTAAGATGGAATGATGAAAATTGTTGTTCTATAATGGTAAACAATTGTCCTGTATGTCGCACTAGATATTACTATTTGGTACAAATCTTCAAAGATGTAATTAGACATCATTTTGTTGTAATTTTAAAAAGAGGATAATATTTTTTTTATAATTTGTGTTTGTGAAAACTCTGGTAACAAATAACTTTGTAAAAAAAGTAAATGTAAATATATATATAATAATTGACATACATTTTTTCCTTTTCCTATATTGAAACGACAACAATGATCTAACAAGTTTTTTAATACATACTAATTTTCACATTACATAACAGAACAATTGTTATGGGTTTACACAAAAAGTGCCACGCCCTAAAATGGCACCACTTTTGCAAATCGAAGCTTAAATTTTCTTATGGGAATTTACATGTAAAAATGACGATTTTGATTGTCAGACCGGCATAGCCTAATCTACTACTTTTTAATTATACTAATAATATTAATATAATTTGCATTAAGTAAGAGAAAACTCAATTGAATACAGAAACAAGCGTTAACAAAATGTTATGCTAATATATTAGTGCTTCTAGTGGCAGTTGACATAATCGACACTTTTTTTTTTACATATGATTAGCTATTTCATTTACAAATACAGTGTCAGATGTTAGAATAAAAAGAAGTATTTGGATATAGCACTTAAAATATATAACCGCTTATAGTAACAGTTGACATTTTTTAAAATTAATATTGTTGACGTATTCTACTTATTATCTTTACAATTTATGTTTAAAATTAATATTTTTGACATTATCTACCCATTACGTTTATAACCTATATTTAAAATTAATATTGTTGAAATAATCTACACATCACCTTTACAAACTATGTTTATTATTAATATTTAACAACATAATCTTCTATCTCTTTTTTTCATTTTTATTGCAGTAAAAGCAAGCATGTTCAGGAATTAGTAGAAAAAGATGTATCCTACAAATACCACAATGTAAATCAGAAGCACTAACAACATAAGCTCTTTTGTAGTGGCAGCTCACATGATCGGACTCCCCTCTCCGTAAATATCTCATGTGAATTGCACTACAAGGAAGGCAAATAGCAAATGTTCCTAGTCTTCGACTTTCAATTTTAGAGTAGCTTTGTATAACACATACATCTTTTTCTTCAAAATTATTAAATAATTCACTAGCCCTAAACTTGCTTACTTTTACGTCAGCCTCGGTTCCTAAATTTCGCAGTTGTCCATCCATGTCCACTCCTTCGTCAATTTCCTGATCATCTTCCTCCATCTCTTCTTCTTCCTCCTCAATATAATTAATGTCGATGTTAAACAAGAATGATCTTCTAACAAGCCTAGATGATTTGTCCAAAAATGAATGTTTATAAGTGATGGAATCGCCTTCCAAGTTAATAAAAATTTCTTCTCTTTCTTCAATTTGAGCGGCGTTCTCCACATTATTTTCTTCAATTTGGTCAGCGTTTCCAATCATATTTTCTGCCATCGTTAGGAGCTTTAGATTTAGATAGATATATTTGATAAAAAACAATTTTGGTTATAGGTTATAAATAATATCGACAACTGATATTACAGCGAATGATACTGTATGATCGTCGAGTGGATGTTCTTAAGTATATATCCCATCAACCACCACTTTTACTACCTGCAATACTTAAGTTTTTTTTTTTTCCGCTGTCCCTTTCCCTGTCAGTTTCCTCGGGGGGGAGGGGGCCAAGGGGGGCTTCGCGGTTAAGGAGGGAGACCCCCCTTAACCCCCCCCTCACCCTCACCTTATCTTCTTTCTCTCCCTTCCTTCTTTCTCTTTTTTATATGTTTCTCCTTTTTCCTCCCTTCTCCTTTTTCCTTCCTTCTCCTTTTTCCTTCCTTCTCCTTTTTCCTTCCTTCTTCTTTTTCTTTCCTTCTCCTTTTTTCTTTTCTTCTTTTTTAATCTAACCTAACCTAACCTAACCTAACATAACATAACCTAACCTAACTTAACCTGAAGAGGGTAGCCCGAAATTGGGGAGCCGGGATTTGAGTCTCGAAATTCAGGGGTCCGGGGGGGGGGGGAGGGGGGGAGGGGGGAAAGGTTGTTGATCGGCTTGGGAAAGTGGTTTTTAGAGATTGTCGTTCAACTTTAAGTAGAACACATGTGATTAACTTTTGCATATAAAATCGCCTCAGCGAAGAGACGAATGCAATTGATTTCTGCATTCACACTGTGCAGAGCTCGCGAGTTTTCTGGTGTTTACATTGTATCTATTTGGTAATTTTTTAATTTTTATTTTTATTTCTAACATTTTTATTTGGCAAGATTTAATTCTTATATATATTGGTGACATTTTTATGTACATTTGTGGCATTTTTATTTGTTCTTACGATTTTTTTCATAATGGACAATTTTTTGGCATCGAGTAGCAAAATAATTGACAATGACTTTGACTTATACACATGTACTCAAATGCAAAATTTTGCAAACCAACAAAACAATGAAACAGACGTATTTACAACTAGTCAGGACTTGAATGAAATTATTTACAATAGCCAAGTTCAGAATAATGCCAACAAACACAACAACGAAAAATATTTATTTACAGCTACTCAACAACAAACTCTTGACGATCTTAATGACATTATTGACAACAAAACGGACTTAATTACAACAAAAACTAAACAAACTCTTGAAGAACCGAATGACATTGACGAAAATCAATTCGAAAATTCTAGCTATGAGGATATTGTTTGTTTTCAAAAATCTAATCCAAATTATTTAACATTAAAATCGCCAATTAATTCTCCGAGACCAATTTGCTCTCCTTTTTTGTTTAGTGAAAATTCTGATTCGGAAGAAGAACAAATTGATCAAAATTTAAGTTTGGCTATTTGTCCTATTAATTCACCATATGATATTGTAAATTCTGATTCGCAAGAAAAACAAATTGATCAAAATTTAAGTTCGGCTATATCTTCTATTAATTCACCATATGCTATTGTAAATTCTGTTTCGCAAGAAAAACAAATTGAAGCAAATTTAACTTCGGATATTTCTCCTAATAATTCACCAGTTGAACAAAATTCAATTTCGAAACCATCATTTATCATTAAAAAAAAATTTAAAATTAATAAAAAAAATAAAAAACAAATAGCAAACCTTAAGTGTCTGGGTTTCGCTATTCAAAATTTAACTAATTTGATCACAATTAAAAAGGGAGACGAAAGTACGGTGAATTATGTTAAACAGGCCTTTGACAAATTAGTTGACTCTTTTGAAGAAATGGATTCACAAAGTCAACTAATTTCTATTGCTTTTTTCAAAATTTGACTATAACTAAATAAAAATGCACAATATTAATTTTATTATTATACAAAGAACTTCAAAAATGCAATTGCTTTTTTCAAAATTTGACTATAACTAAATAGAATTGCACAATATTAATTTTATTATTATTATTATCCAGAAAACTTCAGAAATGCATAAGTGTGTAACATGTAATAAAGTCTTCACTAGAAAGGATAATTTATTGCGACATATTAAAAAACATGTTAACGGAAATTCCACAAAACTCAACAGTTAGTTGAAAAAACCAAAGCTTGTTAAAGGTAAGAACATTTTATTTTTCATGTTATATTTTGTAAAATATTTTTTTCTTAATTTATAGATTCTACAAATATTGTAAAATATTGTAAAGAATGCAAGAAAAATATAAACCAAAGTCTATGGGGTGGACATCTTCGATCTAGTGTGCACAAGAACAATTCCAAAATAGGCTTGGAGGAAGGTGTTGAAATTATCAAGTCAGCATTCAGGGAACGAATAATATCTTATAGGATTTCCTCACACCAAAACTTCATAAATGTGAAAGAATATTTTCAACATTTGGAATACAAAATTGCACATCTAATAGATCAAGAACTGCAGAAACATAAATGTATCAAGCTAAATATGGAACTGTTCGGTTTCTATTTTAACCCCAGCAGCGACAGCTATGATGTCAAATCTTTTAATGCGCCGTTCCAAGTCATTTGCCAGGGATATCAGAAAAAAGAACTGTTAGAGCAAATCTGCACCATTATTGACCAGAAAGCTGACGAATTTGCAGAAAGAGATTCAGGTAAAGAATTTATTTTCGATTTTACAACAGCAACAAAAAAAGTAATTTTTTAATTTTTACGTTGCAGGATGGGCTTTGATGAATTTACTTCATTTGGAAATTAATGTTAACAAGCACAATCCGCTGAGAGCCTCATCTTTTATCGAACTTCCTCAAGAGATCAAAAGACGTCAAGCTGTGATCAACATTAGGACTGATGACAACTTTTGCTTCGCCTGGGCAGTTGTGTCTGCTCTTCACCAACGAAGCGGATTAGATTTTGAAACTTCATCCTACCCACACTACTCTTCTGTTTTGGATATGTCAGGTATAGAATTTCCAATGTTGCTAAAGAACATTAAGATTTTTGAAGAAAAAAATAACATTTCTATTAATGTATATGGATTAGAAATTATAAATCCTAAAAAGGGGTATGAAGTAATTGGTCCACTTTATTATTCATCGAATAAAAAAAATCAACATGTCAATTTATTGTTAATAAGTGATGATGATGAAAAAACTTTTCATTATTGCTATATTAAAGATTTATCAAAACTAGTTTCTGCACAAATTTGTAAACATCACGGAAAAAAATATATTTGCGATGGTTGTTTACAATATTTCCCTACAGAAGAAAATTTATTACAACACAATAGCTATGATTGTGATCATTTACAAATTAACCTACCTTCTAAAGAATTAATAAAAGATAAGTTTGGAAACTATTCATATGATAATATTTTGAAATTTGTAAATTATCATAAACAAATGAAAGTTCCTTTCGTGGTGTATGCAGATTTTGAATGCATTTTAAAGCCTTTAAATAATGACAATGTTGATAAAAATCCTAATACTTCATACACCTTAAAACAATATGAACATATTCCACATTCATTTGCCTATTACATTAAATGTTCCTTCGACGATAATTATTCTAAATTTGAAAAATATAGAGGTCAAAATTGTGATACATTATGTATAAATTCTTTAGAAAGAGATGTGTATAACATATACAATAAATATTTAAAGGCTCCTAAAAAAATGATCCCTTTGAACGAACTGGACAAAATTTATCATAACTATGAAAAAGTTTGTCATATTTGTAATAAACCTCTTTTAAATGACAGGGTTGCAGATCATTGTCATATACCCGGTCTTTATAGAGGTCCAGCTCATTCACTCTGCAACATAAATTACAGAATACCTAACTTTATTCCAGTTATATTGCATAATTTGCGTAATTATGATTCTCATCTATTTCTTAAAAAATTATGCTTAAACAAAGAACAACTAACAGTTATCGCACAAAACTAGGAAAAATATATTTCATTTGAAAAGCTTATTCATGTGGATAACTATTTTGATAAAAAGACACAAAAGGCTAAGAAAAAAAATATATCATTAAGGTCTATTGATTCTTTTCAATTTCTATCCCATTCTTTATCAAAACTCTCTGAAAGCTTAAAAGATGAACAAAGTAAGGAAATAAAAAAAATTTTCAATGATGAAGAAAGATTTAAACTTATTCGGCAAAAAGGTGTATTTCCTTACAGTTATATTGATGATTATTTAAAATTAGAAGAAACAACTTTACCTCAGAAAGACCAATTTTATAATACTTTAACGGATGAGCACATCAGTGATGCAGAATACCAAAGAGCTGTAAAGGTTTGGCAATCGTTTAAATGTGAATCTCTTGGTCAATACTCCGACGTTTACTTACTCTCTGATACTTTACTTTTGGCAGATAATTTTGAAAATTTTAGAAGCACTTGTTTATCCACATATAAGCTCGATCCAGCTCATTTTTACACTTTTCCAGGTTTATCCTGGGAGGCGTGTTTGCGTTATACTGGAATAGAGTTAGAATTGTTAACTGATCCAGATATGATACACTTTTTCAAAAAAGCGTTCGCGGTGGTGTGAGCTCTTGCATTTGTAGAAAATCTGAAGCTAATAACCCATTTCTTTTAAATTTTGATCCTTTAAAGCCAACTAAAAACATAATTTATTATGATGCAACAAATTTGTATGGTTATGCAATGTCACAGCACATTCCAACGGGAGATTTTGTTTGGTTAACAGATAAAGAAATCAATGATTTAAATATTATGAATATTTCTAAAAAATCTAATAAGGGATATGTTTTAGAAGTTGATTTAGAATATCCTACAAGTCTACATTCCTATCATAACGATTTTCCGTTTTGTCCAGAAAACTTTAAACCGCCAAATTCTAAATGCATAAAATTAATACCCAATTTAAATGATAAATCAAAATATGTTATTCACTATCAATTATTAAAACAATGTTTGGAACATGGACTCAAGTTAACTAAAGTTCATAGAGTTTTACAGTTTTCTCAATCTGATTGGTTGAAAAAATATATAGACTTGAATTCAAGATTAAGAAATGATTCAAAGAATGAATTTGATCGTAATACTTACAAGTTGGCAAATAATAGTATTTATGGCAAGACTATGGAAAATGTTGATAGGAGAATTGACGTAAGACTTGTTACAGAGTGGGAAAAAATAGAAGAAAAGATGGTGCTGAGAATTTAATTGCAAAACCATATTTCAAGGACTTAACAATATTTTCTGAAAACTTGGTAGTTATTCAAATGCAAAAGATTCAAGTTACTTACAATAAACCAATATATGTAGGCTTCTCAATATTAGATATATCTAAAACTGTCATGTATGATTTCTTTTATAATTTTTTAAAACCTCTTTATCAGGAAAATATTTCACTTTTATACACCGATACCGATTCGCTCATTTTAGAAGTCACAACTCCAAATATTTATTCTGACATGATAAAAAATATTCACAAATTTGACACATCTAATTATGAATTTAATAATATTCATGAAATGCCTATTACAAAGTCAGTTATAGGAAAATTCAAAGATGAATATGCTGGTGAACCCATTACTGCTTTCTTTGGTACTGGAGCAAAAACATATTGTATTAAAACGGAAAACCGTTTAACAAAAAAAGCAAAAGGTGTTAAAAAAAGTGCAATTAAAAAGCAGTTGGATTTTATTCATTATAAAGATGTTGTTGAAAATCATTCTAAAACCTTTTGTTCAATGTATGTTTTTCGATCTAGACAACATACAATTTTTACAGAGTTAATTAATAAATTGGCTTTGAGTTCCGAAGATGATAAGCGGTATAAAATTCCCTATAGTTTTAATACATTAGCTTGGGGACACCAAGATATTGCTTTGTATCAATGGAATGCAGAACATGAAGATTTAGATATATTTATGTAGATATTATAAGGTATTTAAATTTGTTGTTTTTGAAACCAAAGTTAGTCTTCATAAGTCTTTCACAAAATGTGCTTAGAAACTTTTGACAAAGAAATTGATAACAGTTATTTTAAAACATATGAAAAACGACTTTCCACTTTTAAAAAATGGAAAGAAAAATTGAGACCAGAAGTGTTAGCTGGAGCTGGCTTTTACTATACTTCAATCAATGATATTTGTAAATGTTTTTATTGTGGTATTGAAATTTTTGATTGGTTAAGTTATGATGATCCTATTGTGGAGCATAAGAAATTTGCTAGGAATTGTGATTTAAATAACTGTTTATGGAAAAATAGGAATCGAATAATTGTAACCATTCAAAATAAGTCTTCAAGCTACACATTTTATATAGTATTATTAATATCCTTATTTATGAACTTTCACATATATTTAAATTAAGTATTTTATTGTTATTTTTTTACAACTGCTTTTGCTTTCGTGGTGAAAGTATCTGCTTAATGTTAATAAATTTGGAATATAATTATTAATTTGTTTTAATGACTATCAGTAGATCTCAATTTATTCTTCTTTATTTTATTTTCCAAAATGTTTTTTATGTTCATCATCCCCCTGGCGTAACACAGTGTGAAATATGTTTTTCTAATAAAACAGACGTCACTCTAAGTAAATATTGTAAATTTATGAAAATTGGATTAATTAACAATAGTACAATTAGTTGGATGGAACGAATAAATGGAAATGAAAATGCAAGTAAATTTTTTAAAATTTTGTATCATTATCCAAATCGATCTATTTTTGATACAAATTGGATAGAAAGGTTAGAGTTTAAAAATAATCAGTTACAAATTTTAACCCCCAACTGTACCAATTATTATGACGGATTCAAAAATTATTACTTTTCCATCATTAGTGTTACATTAAACTTTGCATTATTTTTATACATTACCATTTTAATTATTTATCTTTATTACAAATTTCAAACTGGAAATCTATTTTTTCTTTAATCCATTTTAATCGAAACTTTAAAGAAAGTGGGGATGAGAATATTTAAGTACAAGAATAACACAATATGTTTCAGTCTCGTTTAGTCATTATGAACAACGCCGTGGTTCATAAACCTTTGGAAACGCTTCTTAATTCAAAAATTTATTTTTTAAATAATTCTTTGTCAAAATTTGTTCTTGTTGGCATTAGTTTAAATGATTTTTCTCCAAAAATTGTAATTGGTGGAAAAACTGGATTTTCAATCACACTAACCGAAGAAAATTGGAAAGACATTTGTGTTCATCAAGGAATTATTGTAAACAATTTCTACTTTCCTCAAGTTGATCAAACCAGTGTGAATATAAACAACATTCATCTGCAGGTTCAGAAAATAAATGATACCCCTGTTCTACAAATTACAAAAGGCCCACACTTCATATACTTAGGACAAGAGTCTTTAGACAATTTGTGGCGATTAAAGGAAATTATTGATTATAGATTATCTATACTTAAAAGGCAAGAATTCAATACATATTTCAAAATATTTCAAAATAATATTTCAGCTGATTGTGGCGACTTGTGTACGCATGTTTATAATATAATAAGTCCAACAGAAAATCCTAACAGTGAAAATATTTCAACTATGATGGAATTACTTGCTTTATATCCTGAACAAATGGAAAACAAATTGAAGCAAAATGGAACAAAACGAAAATATTACGAAGAAAACAATGAAAATGGATCAAAAAGAAAATATTACGAAGAAAACAATATCTTTTCTGGAAGAGAACAATAAGGTGCATGTGTTAGTGAAGTGGAGCTTTGCTTACAGACAAGCCCGCAGGAGTAACTTTCAGATGTGGTACTTAGATAGACTCCGTTTTGAAAAAAGAATAAATGATTGTAAACTTATTCTAGATTCGATATTATCTGAGGAACATAGAAATAAAATATATTTGACACGTTTTAATAAAAATTGTATTTGATGTTTTACTTAATAAAATTTTAGTTTCCTAAATGTGAATTTTATTTGAAATTAATTAGCACATTAAGACTTTGTAATTTGTATCAGCTAAAGCATAAAGTGAGGAACAGAAATAAAACAAATTTAACTAAAATTTAATTTCAATTTAATTAAACAATATTTTTTTTATCAATCCATGTATTATATTTTTTATCAAGTCCTAACCATTTCACATAAACTTTGTTTCCTTTCCTTCTCAATGGAATATCTCATTTGACCAATTTGGTGTGTAACCTTTTGAAAATGCCTCTCGATGCTTGCTTATTCGTACGTGATCACCCACTTTAAACTTTGGAGATTTTATATCTAACGTTTTAGCATGAGTAAATGCAGATTTCAAGATTCTATTTTCATTTGTTTTGGCTTCATTCCTATTGAAGAATGTTTTGTATTGTTATAATCTTTTACAATATCCGCTAATATATTAAACCATTTGTAATTTCCTTGAATGCTAAATATTTTCCAAAAACTCTCTCCCTCTGTCCGTTTGCAAGTTTTTTGGTGGAGTTTTTGCACTGATTAATATTTTTTTCATGGCCGCTGTTACGTCTTTTCCAGATTTAGATTTTACCGGTTCGGCCCAAACATACTTAGAAAATACATTTATGGTAATCAAGATATATTTAAATCCCTTATTAAATTTGGCATAGGGTAACATTTCAACCAAATCAGCTTGAAAAAGATCATTTAACCCTTTCACTACCACCCTTCTGCGTTTGTAGTTTTTTCTAGCAGGTTTATGTAATTCATTAACGACTTGTTGTTTAACGGTTGTCATGACAACAAACTTGTTTATTCAATTTTAAGGAAGTTCACTTTCTATGTTTTGTAATAATTCGAAATATAACTTTTATATGTTTTTTCCCATTCATTCAATTTATCAATTTGTATTGTATAACTTTTTTCATTTAAAATTTTACTAATTTTAGTAATCTCCTTTTCTAACGCATTAAAGGATTTTTTTATCTCTCCAGTTAAGAAAGTAGTTGATCTACTATCACTATTTTTGAATTCCTCCTCTGTTTTATTTAATTCTTGTTCTAATTTCTTAATTACACTGGACATTATATTTTCCAAGGAAATATATTGTTGATTTTCTTCCAAAGTGAGTTGGTCAATTGTTCTACTGTTAAGAATGCTATTTTGATTTCTTTTTTTTCATCATCTAACCTTTTTATAAAAGTTCTTAATTGTTTAATTTTTTCCTTGTGTTTTTCAATTATTACTTCTCTTATATTTGTTTCCATTATTTTATTAATTTTGTTGATATCATCACTTAATTTTTTGTCTTCCTTTTTAACATGTTTATTTAAAAATTGCAAATCTTTACTTATTTGATTTAGCGTTAGCAACTGTTTATTAACGTTTTCAAGTGAGGTATAACATCCTTTAATCTGGTTTTCATACTTTAAAAAATTTTCATCAAAAACCTTAAGCTTTTTAGCAAAGATTTCATTATTTGTTTCATTTTCACCTAATCTCCTTTTTAAATTATTAATGTCACTTATTCTCTCTTGATTTTGTTTTGAAATATGGCGTCCAAATTTATCAACTGTCATGTTGAGCTTTCATTAAACAATAAATATGATTATATTTGATAGCTGTTATTTATAGTATTACTTTATCTTCTCTTAATTCTTCAATAATAGAGATAATCTCGTTACTATGAGCATTATTTCCCGCATCACTTGATGAAATTAATAAACGTAGCCTATCAACAATTTCGTTTACATTATTCCAGTATACATAGTCTGTATTTGATCTGTTTGTTTTCAAAATTAATCCCTTTCCTGTAGATTTGGCTCTAGTTGTTCTAAACGGAGGTTTTGGTTTGTTAAATGCTGTAACTAATCTTGGCAAGGTTTTTGTCTTTGTAATCCCCTTTCTTTGTAAATATGGTCCTATTGTAACATATTTGTGTGATGTATTTCCTTGAACTTGTTCATTTGAATCAAAATTCCTACGATATACATTTGTTTTAGCTAGAATGTTCATGTAATTATCTAAATCTTCCTTCTTATAACCTTTCGGTTCTTTTTTGAAAAGCAATTCGTATAAACCTGGCGTGCCTGTGTACGTTATTCCTCCCACTTTAATGTCTTTTCCAATAATTTCTACCGGTATCTGTGTTAAACCAAAAGAAAACTTATCCGTTTCGAGGTCATGAACTATTCCATAATAATGGTCAAATTTATGTTGTGTATCTTTCACACCCTCATCAATATATGATCTGGGTAATTCATGAAAATCTGCTAAGTAATCTTTATATGATGGTGTACCAACATAGGTTTGAATTGTTTTTCTAGTTTGTTCCAATATGTCTGACAAGTTTAAATTTGTTGTTGTGTCACTAGAAGGATCTGAAGTTTCTGCTATAACAGTTGATGACAATGGTTGTACTACAGAAGAGGAAGAAGTGATACTACTGTCATTTAAAAATGTTGGTAGTTCTGTAGGGAGTAACGGAGTTTTTCCTGTTTTCTGAATATTTTTCGTCGGAGTCGATGTTTTATAAAGCTTTGTAGGTGTTTTGAAATCTTCATACTTTGAAACTCTTTCTTCTTTTAAATCGAATGGTTCGGATTTACCAATACTTGAAATTAGCTGTTTAAGTGGTTGTGTTATTGGTCTATAAGTTTGTTCTAATTCGGACTGAGCAGTAGAAGTAGCTAATTTCAAGCTTTGATATTTCTGCTTCACGGCTTGTCTCGATCTTATTAATTCTCGAGCTAAACGTTTATCCATGCTGTACAAGTTTTAAATGAAATAAAACTGCAAATTTTTTACTTTTATAAATATATAAAGGAATCGAATTTATTCCTATATCTGCCGTGATTTACTTCACAATCTTTGTCAATTACAAGAAAGCCATATGGATCCATCCAACAGTTAGCACAAATATTTTTAAACTGATCAAATGTCATATCCAATATACAGTGGTCATTATATATATGTTTTAAACTCAAACAGTCCTGTTTAAATAAAATTAATAAGTTTGCATTTTCTCGAATTAGACGTTTAAGGATTGAGGAATATCCTTGAAAAATAAAAAAACAATCGGTGTTTCTATGGCTTCCATGCGTGAAATAGTCCCTAATAATTGATTGATTATGACAAGGAAAATCATCAAAAATGATAACGGAATTTGGCTTTATCTCATGAGGTGAAATAATGTTCTCATCGCTATCATATTCAAAGTATCCAATTTCTTTCATAGGCTTTAACAACTTTCTTAAATATTCATATTTTGGTTGATCTAATGACTTTGAATAAACATAGACATTTTCAAACCTAATTCCATTAGGATGCTCGAGCAGTGTAAGCATAACGTTGGTTTTACCGCTACCACTGCAACCAACTATAAGCCCTCTTTTTGAACCACCGCAAAATAAGTCACCATGCTTTCTCAACTGTTTACTTAAACTTTTTTCGTCATGATTATTTACTGGTAATGAGAATTTTTGTTTTTCAATCCTCATTCTTAATCACACTAGTAAATATTTTTAGCTGTAAAAGTATTTATACCAGAAAAATGTCAATGTGCTTTTAGTATAAAAAGAACTTCAATGACTGTGGGTCGTCATAAGTTGAAAAAAACTATTAAAACACGTAATAGAAAAGGCTCTGGTTTAGTAAATAAATTAATTAGTAAACTACCTTTCGAAGTTCATATACCAGGATATAATTATTGTGGTCCCGGCACCAACTTGGAAAAAAGATTAACTAGAGGTGACGTTGGTATAAATCCATTGGATTCCGCTTGCAAAGAACATGATATATCTTACTTTCAGACTGAAGATTTATCAAAAAGACACATATCTGACCAAATATTAGAAAAAAAAGCCTGGGATAGGGTAAAAGCTAAAGATTCTTCTATTGGTGAAAAAATTGCAGCTTTAAGTGTTGCAGGAATAATGAAGGGTAAAAGAAAGTTCGGTTTGGGATTAAAAAATACAAAAGGGGGTAAACTTAAATTGAGAAAAAAACGTATCATTCGAACACCCAAAAAAATTGGAGGATTTCTACCTCTTTTGTTTCCCATTCTTGGCGCCCTGGGTGCACTAGATGGAGGCGCGGCAGGAATTGCTAAGGCAGTAAATGATGCTAAAGCAGCTAAACAGCAACTAGAAGAAATACATAGACATAATATTGCAATGGAAAATGCTTCTAAAGAAGGCAAAGGATTATATATTAGACCATATAAAGGAAAGGGACTATTTATTAGACCTTATAAAGGAGGATCCGTCAAAATGAAAGCAATCAGACAAAAAAAAAACTCAAAATAAGTTTTCCAAAAAGAGCACTTACGAACAATGATATTATTAAATATGTAAAGCTGTTAAAAATAACTGGCTTTAGAGGTGTTTTTATGCTCGATGAACTTCCAAAAAAAATTAATCTGAAAGAATGTGGTATTGTAAGTTTGGATAAAAAACAAAATAAAGGATCTCATTGGACTGCTTATATTAAAAATAACAAAAATGTAATAAATTTTGATAGTTATGGAAATTTAAAACCACCTTTTGAACTTCTCAAATATTTTAATTCGAATGGCAAAGTGGATGTATTTTATACTTATGAAAATAAACAAAAATTGAATTCATATAACTGTGGTCAACTATCCCTAAAATTTTTGCAAAAAAATATATAAACTCATTATTTATTGTAATATCTCATTCATAAATAAACTGCAATGTCTACCACAATTGCCATATCAGGAAACAGTTCTGTTTTGTCTGCTGATTTTAATCCGTCCATATATTTAGAGGATGAAAAACAATATTACCTGGGTTTAGCTGATTTTGAAACGTTTATGACTATCCCCAATATAAAAGAAGGATATAATAAATTTTATATAGATAATAAAGTAATTGTTATTCCCGACGGAACTTATGACATTACAGATATAGAAACATACATAAGAGAAAGTATAGAAGATTTATTTCCGAATGAAAAAATTTTTTTCTTTTAAAAGCAAATGTTAATACTCTAAAAACTTTTTTAATGTGTAGTAGAATAATTGATTTTACCAAGGAAGATTCGATAGGAAAAATGTTGGGTTTTAATAGCAGGATACTAGAAGCTATGAAAGAGGAAGAATCAGATAATGTTGCAAAAATAACTAAGGTGAATGCTATTTGTATTGACTGTAATATTTGTGTCGGTTCTTACAATAATGGTAAACCTGTTCATATTATTCACCAGTTTTATCCAACTGAAGCTCCAGGGTATAAAATAGTTGAATCTCCTTTGCCCATTTTGTATTTTCCAGTTAGCGTCAAAGCAATTAACAATATAACAGTTAAAATAGTTGATCAAGACGGAGAACTTATCAGTTTTAGAGGAGAAACTATAACAGTAAGGTTACATTTACAAACAAGTGAAATATAAAATGGTTGTTAGATATAATAGAGCCCTTGGGATGAGACTTGCCCCTACCACTATCAACGAAGTAAAAACTTATAAAAAGAAAAAGCCTAAACAACAGTTCAGTATCAAATCCAACACCAACAAGTTAAGACGAGATAATCGTAAATTTCTCACATCCTTGGGTTTCACTGTTTTAAAATAATGAACAAATTAAACGTAAACGAAAAGCTTTATGTAGACAATTCCATCGTCAGTTCTGAGCTTCACACATATCAACCATATATTTCTTCAAAATTCGATTACAATGATGAAATAAGGATCCCAATTCAAGAACTCGATGCTTACACTCTACCATCAGATAGTTTACTTTATATCGAAGGAAAATTAACTAATACAGAAGGTAAATATAAGAAAGAATTGCTATTTATTAACAATGGTATAGCCTTTTTGTTCAGAGAAATCCGCTATGAACTAAACGGAATTACTATAGATTCAATAAGAAATGTTGGATTAGCATCAACCCTAAAAAGCTACCTTTCTCACAATACCAACGAAAGTTTAAAACTGGAAAATGCAGGTTGGTTTCCACATCGGAAAGAAGGTGATACAATTTTAGTTGATAATGATGGAAAATTCTCCGTATCCATACCACTAAAAATGCTTTTAGGATTTTTTGAAGATTACAGAAAAATTATTATGAATATGAAACAGGAATTGGTTATTATTAGATCAACTGATGATTTAGATGGTGTTATTTTCAAAGAAGATCCGGCACACCTTGTTACTGCTCCTGACACTCCATTGGTTACTTTCGATAAAATTTATTGGAAAGTTCCTCACATTCTAGTTGATATGCCACAACAACTTGCTCTATCAAAAATATTAGAATCAAATAAAGATATATTGATAGGATTCAGGAGTTGGGAACTTGTTGAATATTCTTCTCTAACCGAAACAACCCGTCACACATGGCCGGTAAAAACAACTAGTAAACTAGAAGCTCCTCGTCATGTTGTGATTGGCTTTCAAGAAAACAGAAAAGGGAAAATTGTTAAAGATATGAGTAAATTTGACAATATTACCTTGTCAAATATTAGAGTATATTTAAATTCTGAAAGATATCCTTATCACGATTTGTACTTAAATTTCGAAGAAAACAAATTTTCTGCTTTATACGAAATGTTTGCCAACTTTAGACAGTCTTACTATGGTGTTCCAAATGAACCCATTTTTAATCCTGAACAATTCAAAAACATTAGTCCTATTACACATATTGATTGCTCCCATCAAAAAGAAACAATTCAAACGGGATCCGTAGTAATGAGAATTGAATTTGACACACAATGCAATTAAAAAAGATACTTCTGCTTATTGTCTTATTTTACATGACAAATTATTTAGCTACAACCCTCTTACTAAAATTGTGAAACAATTATAAACTTTATCCCCACTATTTTCATATTTCGATTTAATTTAAAGAAATTTTCAAAAGCTTTTAGTTTTAGTCATGACATCAAAACTACAACTACAAATTGAAAAATTTATTTTTAAAATTAATCAACTGAAAGAAGAAATTGCAAATTATTCAAGTAAAAAAAGTCTCATTAAAAAATTTGCTGCTTTGAAAATATGAGATTGGTTATAGATATTCAAGGATTCAAGGATGAAAAAAATAAATTTATACCGAAAGAGCTTGCAGCTTTTGATGGTTATGAAATGACTCATTACATTTTTAAAAAGCCTTTTCCAATGGAGTTTCTTTCACCTGATTGTCACAAGCAGGCGGTATGGTTAACGAAAAATTATCATTGTATACATTGGAATAATGGATTTACTCCATTACATCATTTCCCAAAAATAATTGAAACACTTACGAAGAAAGCAGATTTTGTTTTTGTAAAAGGAAGCGAAAAAAAGGATTTTATACAGAAATATTCTAAAAAGCCTGTGATTGAAATAGATGAACAACCAGCGCTAAAGCTAATGGAACCAAAATGCTTTTATCATTCAAAATCACCTTGTATGTGTGCTTTGACAAATGTGTTATTTTTATATGACAATTGTTTTATGAATGAATAAAAATATGAAAAAACTTAATTACCTTTTTATTTTGCATTAACCAACCATGATTGAATACAATTAATATGATACCTTAAATCTAATTTTCTAAATTCATTTAAAAGTTCATACTCATTTTTATATTTTAAATAATCATTACAAAATTTAGCGGCTAATTTACATTGTTCCATTCGATCTATATTATTAACATATGCTGACAAATCTTGTGCTTCTGCGTCTTCTTCGCCTACAATTGATAAATATTGGAAGTATGCAGCAGATATAATAAACTCTTCATACATTTCAGTAACCATTTGCTCCATTGTAAATATTATTAAATTTATTCTTCCTTTTCAATTTCTTGAAAAATAGTATCCTCGTCAATAAATTGCTTCAAGTCTTTTAAAAAGTAACCAAAGCCAATATCTTTTAGATCTTGAATAAGTTGAAAAAAATTTAATGTTTCAATGTATTTGTTGCAACAGAGGGCAGCCTTTACGAATTCCGCAGATTGATTACAATAAAAGTCTATCCACTCCGGACCACTTGCCATACAATATGAGAAATAGGTTTTTGAAAGATTACTAAATTTCTCCTCTAATAATTTAACTGCAATCAGCAACTCAGCCATTTCATTTATTTAACATAATATTTTAAATATGTAGGAAGACGTCTCTTGCGAATAGGATTAACTTTCCTTGATAATACCTGTTTTTTAGCTTCGTATAATTGAAACCTCTTTTGGGTTGCAATAATAGAAGGTATAAATTGGCAATCTTCTCCTATAAATTCTATTAGGTGGCTTAATTCTCCTACAAAGTATGATTTCCCAAATGTATTGAAAAACGTAGTAAGGCTTATAATTCCTTCTAAATAATCATCACAACAGTCAATTGCTTCCAAATAATCTCGTTTCAGTGGATAAAACAGCTTGGTGTATTCATCTTTCGAAATCACTTCAAATAAATTGAGATATTTAACTTTTAACTGTCTGATAGTTGTAGTTAATTCACGATTACACATAATTCACTTATTACTTGACACATTTTTTCTTTTTGTTTTATACAAAATTGGTGGAAAAATTCAAAAATAACTTTTTACGCAACTCGAGCACAGCTTAGTAAATGTGCCTCGGCATACTAAAATTATCATGATGCACCTATTTATAAGACTTAAGAATGCAAAATCAAATGTGGGAGAACAAAGAAAAAAAATTAAAAATATGATGCGAATGAGAATAAAAGGGGAGGAAGTTAAGAATGAGGGACATGAGAGAGAGGAAGAGGAGGAGGAGGAGGAGGCGCTCCCCTATTATAACTACTGTCTAGTTTAGAGGTACGAGGGCATATAGAAGAGTATTTCTGTCAACTTGGTTTTTGGGGGCAAAGGGTACGGGGCTAAGAAAAAAATTAAATACCCAAAAGAGTAGGTGGCTGTTTTCGGAAAAATTGGAGCGTCTGAATCATTGCGGCCTAGTTTAGAGGTACAAGGGTACATAAAAGAGTATTTTAGTCGGTTTAGTTTTTGGGGAAAAAGGTTACGGGGTTAATAAAAAAACACCTAAAAGGGTTGCCTCGTACCCTTTATCTCCAAAAACTAGATCGACAGAAATACTCGTCTATATGCCCTCGTACCACCAAGCTAGGCCGCAATGATTCAGCCGCTTTAATTACTTGGGAAACAGCCATCTACCCCTTTGAGTATTTAATTGTTTTCTTATCCACGTACCCTGTATCCCCAAAAACTAGATCGATAGAAATACTCTTCTATATGCCCTCGTACCTCTAAACTAGGCCGCAATGATTCAGCTGCTCCAATTACACCGGAAACAGCCACCTACCCTTTTAAGTGTTTAATTGTTTTCTTAACCCCGTACCTTTTGTCCCCAAATACCACATTGACAGAAATACTCTTCTATATGCCCTTCTAAACTAGGCCGCAACGATCCAGCCGCTACAACTATTCCGGAAACAGCCACCTACCCTTTTGGGTATTTAATTTTTTTCTTAGCCCCGTACTCTTTATCCCCAAAAACTAGATCGATAGAAATACTCTTCTAAATATATGCCCTCGTACCTCCAAACTAGGCCGCAGTGATTCAGCCGTTCCAACTACTCTGGAAACAGAAATTATTGGAAATTATTTTCTTGGCACCTTCCCCTTTATCCCTAAAAACTAGATCGATAGAAATACTCTTATATATGCCCTCGTACCTCTAAACTAGAGGGCAATGATTCAGCCGCTCCAATTACTCCGGAAACAGCCACCTACTCTTTTGACTATTTAATTTTTTTCTTAGCCCCGTACCCTTTATTTCCAAAAACTAGATCGACAGAAATACTCTTCTATATGCCCTAGTACCTCCAAACTAGGCCGCAATGATTCAGCCGCTCCAATTACTTCGGAAACAGCCACCTACCCTTTTGGGTATTTAATTTTTTTCCTAGCCCAGTCCCCTTTATCTTCAAAAACTAAACCGACTGAAATACTCTTATGTATGCCTTCGTACCTCTAAACTAGACCGCAAGGATTCAGCCGATCCAATTACTCCAGAAACAGCCACAAACCCTTTTAAGTATTTAATTTTTTTCTTAACCCCGTACCCTTGGTCCATAAAAACCACATTGACCGAAATACACTTCTATATGCCCTGGTATTTGTAAACTAGACAGCAACGATTCAGCCGCTCCAATTACCCCGGAAACAGCCACCTACCCTTTTGAGGATTTTATTTTTTTATTAGCCCCGTACCCTTTATCTCCAAAAACTAGATCGATAGAAATACTCTTCTATATGCCGTCGTACCTCTAAACTAGGCGGCAATTATTCAGCCGCTCCAATTACTCCGGAAAGAGCCACCGAAGCTTTTAAGTATTTACTTTTTTTTCTTAGCCCCGTACCCTTTATTTCCAAAAACTAGATCGACAGAAATACTCTTCTATATACCCTAGTACCTCCAAACTAGGCCGCAATGATTCAGCCGCTCTAATTACTCCAGAAGCAGCCACCTACTATTTGGGTATTTAATTTTTTTCCTAGCCCAGTCCCCTTTATCTCCAAAGACTAAACCGACTGAAATCCTCTTCTGCATGCCTTCGTACCTCTAAACTAGACCGCAAGGATTCAGCCGATCCAATTACTCCAGAAACAGCCACAAACCCTTTAAAGTATTTAATTTTTTTCTTAACCGCGTACCCTTGGTCCATAAAAACCAAATTGACCGAAATACTCTTCTATATGCCCTGGTATTTGTAAACTAGGCAGCAACGATTCAGCCGCTCCAATTACCCCGGAAACAGCCACCTACCCTTTTAAGGATTTTATTTTTTTATTAGCCCCGTACCCTTTATCTCCAAAAACTAGATCGATAGAAATACTCTTCTATATGCCCTCGTACCTCTAAACTAGGCGGCAATTATTCAGCCGCTCCAATTTCTCCAGAAAGAGCCACGGAAGCTTTTAAGTATTTATTTTTTTTCTTAGCCCCGCACCGTTTATCCCCAAAAACTAGATCGACAGATATACTCTTCTATATGCCCTCGTACCGCTAAACTAGGCCGCAATGATTCAGCCGCTCCAATTACTCCAGAAGCAGCCACCTACTATTTGGGTATTTAATTTTTTTCCTAGCCCCGTACCCTTTATCCCCAAAAGCTAAACCGACTGTAATAATCTTCTTTATGTCCTCGTACCTCTAAACTAGGCCGCAATGATTCAGCCGCTCCAATCACTCCGGAAACAGCCACCTACCCTTTTGGGTATTTAATTTTTTTCTTAACCCCATATCCTTTGTTCCCAAAAACCAAGTAGACAGAAATACTCTTCTATATGCCCTGGTACTTCTAAACTAGGCCGCAATGTTTCAGCCGCTCCAATTACCCCGTAAACAGCCACCTACCCTTTTGGGTATTTAATTTTTTTCTTAGCCCCGTACCCCTTAACCCCAAAAACTAGATCGATAAAAATACTCTTTTATATGCGCTCGAATCTCTAAACTAGGCCGCAATGATTCAGCCGCTCCAATTACTCCGGGAACAGCCACCTACGCTTTTGGGTATTTAATTTTTTTCGTAGCCCCGTACCCTTTATCCCCAAAAACTAGATCGATAGAAATACTCTTCTATATGCTCTCGTACCTCCAAACTAGGCCGCAATGATTCAGCCGTTCCAATTACTTCGGAAACAGCCACCTATCCTTTTGGGTATTTAATTTTTTTTCTTAGCCCCGTATCCTTTATCCCCAAAAACTAGATCGATAAAAATACTCTTCTATATGCGCTCGTATCTCTAAACTAGGCCGCAATGATTCAGCCGCTCCAACTACTCCGGAAACAGTCACCTATCCTTTTAGGTGTTTAGTTTTTTTCATAACCCTGAACCCTTTGTCCCCAAAAACTAAATCGACAGAAATACTCTTCTATATGCCCTCGTACCTCCAAACTAGGCCGCAATGATTCAAACGCTCCAATTACTCCGGAAACAGCCACCTACCCTTTTGGGTATTTAATTTTTTTCTTAGCCTCGTACCCTTTAGCCCCAAAAACTAGATCGACACAAATACTCTTCTATATGCCCTGGTACCTCTAAACACCGAACATTAACAAGACAAGAAGGGGCACAGTCCGTCGGAACTTTTATGTTGTCCTTACAAAAACGTGCCGACAAATCCGAGAAATGTATACAGTTGTGCAGGTGTCCATACTTTTACGAGGTTGATGCAAAAAGCTAGCGATTAAAATGAGTAAACGTTCACCTACCGGGGTGATGTAAAAACGAGTTTAAAAACATCTATCCATAATTTTTATTGTAACCTATTTTGCTTTACATGTATTAAAAGAAAAACGGAGAAAACGTCAAGTTGTTTAATTAATAGATTTACAAATAGAGTACTGTTTGTAAAAATTAAGTAAAAAAGGAAATTAATTGTTGAAAATTTCAATCCAAGATGACGGAACAAAATGGCGGCTTAATAAATATTTATAAACTCAGCCTAAAAAACTAATTGTGGTATAGAGATAAACTAGTAAACCTGGGGTACTTATTCAAGATGGCGGAACAAAACGGCGGGCAAATAAAATATTTGTAATCGTGAAAAAAATCACCTTCTCAGGTTTTACATATTTTCAGGTTTTAGTGTCCCTAGGTGCAAAAAGATATGTTTCATCAATTCCGTCGGTTCGTCTGTCAATTTGTTTGTCGGTCTGTCAGTTCGCAACATAGCTTAAAAGCTAATCATAAGATTAACTTCCATTTTAGGCAAAAATTAAGAGTCATTTGGGGATGAACTGGTAATATTTTGGTAAAAATCCAATAAGCCGGAACAAGAAGGCGGACTAGTGAAACCTTAAAAAAACTATTACTAAAAAACTAATTATTCAATTTCCTTAAATTTTGGTCAAAAATCAAATGTTACGAATAAACTGGTAAAATTTTGGTATGAATAAAAGATAGCAAAACAAAATGGGGGCCTAATAAAATATTTAAAAAATCGGCCTGAAAAAACTACTTATTAGATTAATTTCAAATTTTGTGCAAGCAAAAAATGTGATGTACAGATAAACTGGTAAAGTTGTGGCACGAATTCAAGATGGTGCAACAAAACGACGGTCAATAATTTTTTTAAAATTCAATTGACATTTAATTTGTTTAGAAAAATTAAATGTGATATAAGGATAAACCTCGGTAAAAACTGACAAAATTCAACATGACGTAACAAAATGCCGATAATTTTCAATGTAAAAAGTACTTACTGAATTTATTTTTAATTATGCCCAAAAATCAAGTGTGCCATAGGTAGAAACTAGTAAAATATTAATAGGAATCCATCATGATGAAAAAAATGGCATTCAATAAAAATGATAGTAATGACTATTATACTGAACTAAATTGGGCTACTCTTCACTATTCCTAATAAAAGAAAAGATTCATAACGAGGGAAGTTCCGGCTTAAGAAAATTTACCGACTTTTTAATAGATAGCTAGTAATGTAAACACTACAGCATTGCCGTCCGTACTTGAAAGATTTATATAGCCGCATGCAAACATTTTTAAAGAAGTATTTTTGTCATTGTACATAGATATTTTTATATTCTTCGATTATATCAGGAGTTATATTAACCAAAACTTTATTAATATCTTGGATACATTTTGCACCTTCAACCTCATGAAGATATTTTTGAGTAAATAATTTCTTAAATGCCTTACAAAATTGTATTTTCCGCCACCATTTCTTATCAGGACAAAAAAAATTCGAGGCAATCCTGATTAAGAGTTCTTGTTAAAAGAAATGAATAATTTTTCCGTTTTAAAGTTTCCTATAAAGATAGAACGGGGTTAATCGTAATTTTCCAGCCATATACCAAACACAAAACACAAAGTAAATTGGTAAATGCTTATTTTAATTTTAAAAAAATAAAAAATTAGTTTCACGCCGCGCGCCGGCAAATATAAAGACAATTGGTATATATTAATGTTTAGAATAGAATAGAATAGAATAATATATTACCAAAAATATACAAATTTGTACATTGGGTGGTCAATAAATTTACAATAAACAGATTTTAAAAAAAAATCAAGAATTATATAAAATATAAAAGAATTATATAAAATATAAAAATCGTATACTGTATGCATAAACAAACGTTACTGTATTCGCCAAAATTTTAATACAATGTCGAGATAAAAAAACATAAAATAAAATAAACTTACATAAAATAAAATAACAGTAAAATAAACAAAGTACTAATATTTAACATAACAAACAAGTAAACACAATAAACAGTGCGGCTAGAAATAAAATAAATATTGAAGAAGCCAATCTAAAAAACAAAGTAACCAGGCAGCAGGAGAAAAAACGCAATAATCGTATTTATGCTAATGTCCAATAAACTCTTTGATAGAATAGCAACACTTAGTCAGTAAAAGGGATTTCACCCAGCAGTAATTTTTTTGCCACGCAACATGCGTATCTCCAATGGTAAGCCGTTGTACAAATTAATACAATTGTACAAACGAGATCTCTTAAAGAACGATGTTTTATGAGGGGGGATCATAAGAGAGTTCCCTCCTCGCGTGTTGTAGATGCTCCCCGATCCCAACTCACCAAACATGGATCTGTTATTATTTACAAACACGAGACACCTGAGAATGTACGCGGTGATCATTTATAATGTCCCCCCCCTCTAACTTTTTTATTTGACGTTTGGTAGAAAAACGTCAAATATAAAAGTTTCACAAAAAACAATAAGCTATTTGCAGCATACATTTTTATATATACAGGGTGTTGCCGAAATCACCCACAGATTAAAGTTATATTTTTTTAAATGGAACACCCTGTATATTATACGCTAAATTAAATCCTATGAAAATTCTGCATATTTTTTGTATAACATGTCCTATACCCAAATACAATAGTTTTCGAAATATCTGCGATTTATTCTAAAGCTTATAATTTAGCTTAGGTGGCTGTGAAGTAGATCGATACCAACAAACAAAATGTTTGTTTATAACTGACAGTGACAGTTACACATTTAGCAACATTATACGTTCTTTTTATTGTAAAATGCCCTATTCGGAAAGAGAAAAACGATTAATTTTGGAAACTTTTATCAAAGCAAATAAGAGTGCTAAATTGGCTCAAAGAGAATTACGTGTAATTAACCCCCGGATGCACATTTCATCCAGCCTAACGAGAAAGAAGAGAACAATGGAAATTGATGAAGGTAGTGATTTAAACATTTTACTAAAAGTGGAAGAAAATCCCAATATTTCCATAAGAAAAATATCGGGAAGCCTGAGAGAAGAGCTTATTGATCCAAAAAATACATCTTATGGGAGGATTCAAACCACTCTCAAAAATGCAGGATACAAGGCATTCAAAATTAGGCCTACCACAAAATTAACGCCCAGGCATCGAGAAAAAAGGGTTGAATTTTGCCATGCAATGTTGGAAAAAGTTAATGAAAATAAAGATTATTTAAAAAATGTTTTTTGGACCGACGAGTCATCGTTTTCTACTAGTGGAATGATAAATTGAAAAAATAGCAGACAGTGGGCCACAGTAAATCCCCATTGCTACAGGGAATTTCAATTTCAAGGACGTCAAACTGTTAATGTGTGGTGTGCTATTTTAAACAATAAAATAATAGGCCCTCATTTTTTCGAAGATACTTTAAACGGTAATGGTTATATGAATTTTCTCCGGAACGAATTAGAAAACTACATGGATGAGCTCCCATTGGAGCAACTGAGAAACCTCGTCTTCCAACAAGATGGTGCTCCTCCTCATTGTGTCGTATTGGTTAAAGACTATTTAAAGCAACAGTTCACGGAATGGATTGGAAAAAATGGTACGATAAACTGGCCACCTAACAGTCCTGACTTGACGCCGATGGATGCATTTTTATGGGGAACTCTAAAAGATCGTGTGAACGCAAATAACATCGAAAATAGAGAACACCTAAAAGTCTTGATTAGAACGGAAATTCAAATTCTAAATCAAGAATATTCCCAGTCTATCACTGCCGCTTTGGATCGATTACGAAGAACATACATCAAATGTATTGAAGAAAACGGGGGACCAGTTGAACAATTCCATTTGTAAGAATAAATGTATTATATTATTATCTAAATTATTAATTAAGTCTTAGAAGTTTTTTTTGTTTTTGAAGCTTTCAGGCTTCCCGATATTTTTCTTATGGAAATATTGGGCTTTTCTTCCACTTTTAGTAAAATGTTTAAATCACTGCCTTCATCAATTTCCAATGTTTTCTTTTTTCTCGCTAGTCTGGATGTTTGTTGTAATAAAAATTTCCAAAATTAATTGTTTTTCTCTTTCCGAATAAGGCATTTTACAATAAAAAGAACGTATAATGTTGCTAAATGTGTAACTGTCACTGTCACTTATAAACAAATATTTTGTTTGTTGGTATCGATCTACTTCACAGCCACCTAAGCTAAATTATAAGCTTTAGAATAATGTTTTTATTTCTGAATGATAAAATCGCAGATATTTCGAAAACTATTGTATTTGGGTATAGGACATGTTATACAAAAAATATGCAGAATTTTCATAGGATTTAATTTAGCGTATAATATAGAGGGTGTTCCATTTAAAAAAAATATAACTTTTATCTGTGGGTGATTTCGGCAACACCCTGTATATATAAAAATGTATGCTGCAAATAGCTTATTGTTTTTTGTGAAACTTTTATATTTGACGTTTTTCTACCAAACGTCAAATAAAAAAGTTAGAGGGGGGGGACATTATAAATGATCACCCTGTACATACTAGGAAACGTGAGAATTCTCCTTTGCAAAAAAACGTCTCTGCAGCTCTCACGCATATCTAAACCAAATATGAGACGCAAAATTCTTTTTTGATTAACAAAAACCCGGTTGCTCTGAATACCTGCATTGCCCCAACAAATAATATTATTTGACATATGACTAAATGCCAGGGAGTAATACACCGACAGACGGCCATCAATGTCAAGGGTATTCTTTAAACTCAGAATAGCAAAATACGCAGAGTTAAGCTTACCCCAAACATAGTCTACATGGTCATTGAGCGAGAGCCGCGAATCAAAAATTGTACCTAAGAATCTATTGCTACCAGCAAACTTAATATTAAGCCGTTCCTCAAGATCAGCCGAGTACGACTTTCTATTAATCATATTCATATACACAGTTTTTTCTATATTTAATATTAGTCTATTTCTTTGGCACCACGCTTCCATACTTTTACAGACATTCAAGATCTTTCCACTCAAGTCGTCCACATTTTCGGCTTCAACCACAATAGTAGTATCATCATTATACATCGTCACATTTACCTGATTAATATATAGCGGCAGATCATTTGCATATAGAATAAAAAGCAGTGGACCCAAAACTGAGCCCTGCGGTACACCAATATTTACTGGACACGCCCTAGACTTTACACCGCCGTACTTAACTACAATCTCCCTTTCAGACAGGTATGATTCAATCCACTGTAGAAGTGTTCCGCGAATTCCCATATTACATAATTTACTAATGAGGAAGTATTTATTTATTGTGTCAAACGCTATTGACAGGTCAAAAAATATCGTGACCACCAGTTTACCTGCATCTATACTCTCGTAAATCTGGTTTAGACACTGATACGAGGCCGATTCTATAGATTTGCCCGATAGGAAGCCATGTTGTGCGGAATTTAGCAAATTATATCTGTCAGTAGAGGGGATTGGGGGGTTAGTCTCGCTCCCCCCACCACTTTTTTCATTGGTCTCCCACTTCCCGCGCCTGTCCCTGCCACGCCTACTTGACTCTGCTTGATTCTGATTGGTCTTCCCCACTCTTACGTGTGCATCCGGAGGGAGATGTTTTATTTAAGTGTTAGCAGCCAACAGAGCAATTCATTCTTACTGTAGTATCAGTATTTTTAAAAGTAACGAAATTTAAAAAATATATATTAATTAAAATGAGTTGTCGCCACGTTGTTTTGCAAGAATCAAGTGACCTACATTTTGAGCAATTGGAAAAAATGTCTTCAATGTACGAAGATGAAATACTCTATTTCACGGTGGGAGGAAAAAACATTTTCGACGTTAAACAAGCATGGTTAGCCGATCTAGATAAAAACAATTTTGAAGAGGTTCAAGACGATAGTGAAGATGAGGGGATACATAATTTCTTTGATGCCGGTTGTGGTGAAAAAGGTCTAGTAAATATTAAAAAAATAAGTGCTAGTGATGCTGTTGAACCAAATTATCTACGCCGCGAAGTTTGTGTTTTTCAAGATTATGCCGTCATAATGTCTTCGTTTGGTGGTGCTTATAGTTTGTGCTTACGATGCTATTATTTGCACGCATTAGAAGCACCTCTTGGCAAACACAGTTTTGTGTCTACACATTACAAAAGAGCAATGGAATGTTGTGAAAAAGACTTGCGCTGTACATTGTGCAATGACAATCTTTTTCATTTCAGTGCCCCTGAAACTTGTGTAGTGTGTAATAAAACTGAAGAGAAAAAAATTGAAAACAATTTAGTGGACAAAAGTAATTTTGAATAAAGTTAAGCAAAAAAAAAAAGATACAATACATTTTGAAAAGGATAGAATGATGGGATTATGGTGGAGGACTTGTAAATATATGCAGTAACAAAAAATTACCTAGGAGTTTTTTTCTACGCACTATAAAAAAGCAGTAGAATATGCAGTGAAGTATAAAAAAAAAATTAGAAACCATTTAGTGGACAAAAGTTATTTTAAAAATAAAATTGCAGAATAACCTTTACAATTAATAATAGGAGATTAATCATGGTCGAGTGCTATTCAGAACTATTCGTGGACATTCAAGATTATAATTGTCTATTTTGACTTGGTCTCAAAGGAGCTTGCTATCTACGATGGTGTACGCTGGTCTAATTTTCTTTTTAAGTCACCATTTAAAAGAACCATGTTATCTGCCAAGGATCAAGAAATAGTTGATTGGTCTGAAGAATATCATGGGTTGGAATGGGACGTTAGATATATAGAATTAAATGAAATAGAAGAAATACTCAAGAATATTGTAAAGACATATAGTAATCCGAAGATCTATGTCAAAGGCATTACAAAGACAAACTTTTTAAGAAAAATTTTCACCCCAGAGCTGATCATAAGCATTCCAGTCAACGAGGAACCCAAATTACGCAAATTTAAGAAAATTCCAGAATGTTATTTTCATAAAAATTTAAGTCCTTGGCATTGTGCCTTGGCAAATGTAAAAATATTATATGATTATAAAAATATTATATGATTATAAAAATTGTTATAAAACTTGTTAAATGAAAAAAAAAATAGAAGTAGATTTATCACAAGACAATTTAATTATTAATAAAATATAAGAAAATATAATTAATTTTTGTTTAAACACATAATAAAGAATATTATTATCATACATAATTTTTTTTTAGCCCCACACACTTCCATATGCTCCTTAGTACGTTTTATTACCAATTAAATGCGGACGCAAAAAAAGAAACAAAATAAAATTTAAGAATATTTATTATACATCGAATTAATATTACTAAAAAATACATTTAAAATTACCTTTTGCACTTTGTATTGTATTATAATGGTCATTTACATTTAACACTATAAATTTTAATAGTCTTCTGCTCCTAAAACTAAAAATTATATTTATAATTGAACGGTCTTTTGCACAACCTTTTGGGTTGTTTTCTCTTGGCACTTATTGGGATTGACACTAACGGCACAATATCAATTTGAATAGGTCCATTGCTTACCTTTATACCAAATAAAAGTTCTAAATCGTGCAGAAGTCTTAGCACGACCTCATCCACAGTTTCTGACCATTCTGATGGAGCTGATGCTGGGGGTGATGTTTCTGTTGGTGTAAGCTCTGGTGACATCAACTGCTGTTGTCGATGTGGAGTCATGGATACTCCAGCTGAAGTTGTTTCTATTACCTCCGGTAAACACCACTTTTTGGGGGACATTGGTATTTCGGCAGATGTTCCTGGTTCCTCCTGTGAACACCACATTTTGGGTGATATTGGTATTTCTACTGAAGTTGTTGGTTTCTCCGGTATACACCACATTTTTTCGGATATTTGTACTTCAACTGAAGTTGTTAGTTCGTTTGGCACACACGACATTTTGATAGAAAACAATCTAGACTGAATCAAATGACAAAGACTGAATATTGCAGTAGAATCACGAGAATATAAAGCACAAAAGAGACAGTCCCAACACGCCTAAGTACCACCCTGTCACTTACCAACCAAGAACCACTAACAAAAAAAAAAGGTCGAGTTGCAAAATTTAAAAAAAAAAAAAAATCGAGTTGCAAAATTTAAAAAAAAAAAAAAAAAAAAAGTTGAAAAAAAAAACCGAGTTGTCCGCCAGTGGGCGTGACTTAACAAGAAGTGGTTTTAAGCGGCTTTCGAGTTTACATGTACCGTCAGTTGAAAGTCGTATTTCTTGTACGCCAGTTCCTATCGTGCTTCTAAGTGTCTGCGGTGAATTCTCTTGTGTAATTGTGTTTTCGTGCCTTTTAGACTGCGAATCCCTAGTTATCCTACTCCTAAATTTTATGTTTTGAGTGTTGAAAATTTATCCTACATTGTGTGACCTAGTTTACAGCTTTCTTTCGTTTTGTGATTTTTGCAGGTTTGATTTTTATTTTTTACCACTATGAATTCTCTAACTGACTTTGATTTTGAATTTGATTTTACTTTATTTGATTTGGAAGAGGCTTGCCCAGAGAACATGGATCATACTCAATCAGAAATTGGTGATATCGATGACGCTACAATTATAAACAATTTAGTTACAATTTTTAATAATCAAAATAATGCAGTTCACCCTGAACTGATTTCAACAATAAATTTTGAAGAAATAGCGAGCTTTGGGGAATTTAATTCAGATATTAATCCAGTCAATGAATCATTAGACAGTCTTAGAGAGGCCTCCTCAAAATATTTCACTGTTAACGAGGAAATTAATTTAGAAAATCAAAAGTTTGAAATGTTGGTCAATGATGTTTATTCGAGCCAGGGAGTTGAGGGGAAACAGGGTGAAAATGAATTTCAGGGAGTTGAGGGTGAAAATAAATTTCAGGTAGAGCAAAAAGTCTACTCACCAATTTCTGTTTCGTCGTCAGAAGATTCAACAGAGACCGTTATTGCGGTTAAAATAATCAGGGAGAAATACCAACCAGTTCCTAAATTACATTTCCACCAAAAATCGATAGCGGTGTTCGACCAAACCTGTAACGAAATTGTAGGTGATGTTGAGGTGTACAATGTTGTTCAAAATTGCAACCATAGTCCACCGAAACCTCACCTCAATTCGTGTGAAATTGTCGAATATAAAGAAGTTCAGAACAAACGAAAACGTTCTGCTTCTGAATCTTCTGACGACGAAACTAATGTAATGAAAAAAATCAAAACCGATGATATCGAAAAATCAGGGGCCGTTGTTACAACCCAACTCAGCAATTCATTAAAAACTCCCTACAGAAGTGAATTAAACAAATTTTTAGATTCAAAACCAAAGCAAAATTTATCAAAAACAGATCAAAGACGTGGTTGTGCGACGTTCAAATCAATGGTAAACAACTATTTCAATTTGAATGAATGTAAAAATTTGAGTAATTTTACTTGCTCAACTGTTAAAAAAATAATTCATAGACAGGGTGAGCTTCTTTTAAATTTAAGTAATATTTTTATGAAAAATCCTTGCTTTGGTGATAAATCTTAGTGGTAAATAAGTGTTTTAAAAATAAAAAAAACACGTAAGCGCAAACTTTTAAATTTAAATTCACAATTCCTTATTTAAAGAGAAACTAAACCTATAAATATCCAGTTCAAAATGACCCTTCTCTGCACACTTTGTTTAAAAGAATTTACACAGAGACGAAATGCCATAAGACACATTAAAGAATCATGTTTAAAAAGAGGCACAAATCATAATCCGGATGAGTATTTAATCGATAGTAAGTATATTTACATTATTTACTAAGAATTAGGATAAATTAAAATATAAGAAAAACAATAAAATTTGTTTTGTGCTATTTCAATGATCTTTTTTGCTTGACTCACTAAGCGTCCAGGGGCAGGGCAGGTGGTCAGTCCTCTCCCCCATCTTGCTACGCCGCTCATTATGTTATATTGCATATAAATTATTATAGTGAATTAAAAAAAATTATTTTTTGTTTCAGTTGATGCAAAATTCTTCAGGAATAATGCAACTCGCTATTGCGAAGACTGTAAAGCTGATATTAATTTTAATGCTTGGAACTCTCATCTAAGAACAAATGTCCACAAAAGCAAGAGTACTATTAAATATGGAAGTGGAATAGACCTTATTAGAAGTGCTTTTAAGAGTCGAATTGCTGCATACAAGGTTTACTCACCCAAAATGCATGTAAACCTTAAAAAGTTTCAGCAAGAAATTTCCGAGAAAGTCGTAACATTAATTCGCCAGCAACAGCAATTATATAGATGCGTTAAGATAAATGCAGAATTATTTGGTATCTACTACTCGCCAGTTTTGAAGTCTACATCCGTTAAATCATTCAACACAGCCTTCCATAACGTGACTGAGATGACTGATTTAAATAATCTCTATGACGAACTATTCAAAATTCTAACAACCAAAGCAGATGAACTACCCGAACGAGATTCTGGTAAGTTAATAATTACTTACAAAAATGTTAAATTTCAAACGCTATTGCTTCAATTTATCTTCTCTTCTCTTTTAATAAATACTAACTATCTCTTCTTTAAATTGCAGGTTGGATTTTACAACAAATTCTCCATTTAGAAGTAAACATCAACAAGTACAATCCTTTATGTGGCTACTCTTATATTCCAATTCCAGAGTTCCGAGGTAGTTTGGTAAACATTTTGAATGAAGATGATTTCTGTTTTGCATATGCCGTTGTATCAGCAATATGTAAACCTTCATATTCCAATTCCAGAGTTCCGAGGTAGTTTGGTAAACATTTTGAATGAAGATGATTTCTGTTTTGCATATGCCGTTGTATCAGCAATATGTAAACCTTCAGGTGACCCTAGGAAAACTTCCTCGTACCCGGACTTCAGAACTGTCTTTGATTTTACAGGTATTAATTTTCCAGTTAAATTAGAGCAGATAAGTACTTTTGAAAACAAAAATAATTTATCCATAAATGTCTATGGGGTTGAGAAATTTTTTAGAAATGGAATATATGTAAATGAGATTGTAGGACCATTACACTATAATAGACAAAAAGAATTTACATATCAATCTACTTTTAAATACTTCTGATGATGGTAATAGTCATTATTGTTGGATAAAAGATTTATCTAAATTACTTTTTAAACAACTGTCAAAAAAGAAATGTAGAAAAAATGTGTGTGAAAAATGTTTACAATATTTTGGTACCTACGCAAAATTACAAAGACACTTAGAATATGATTGCACATCTGTTCGTATTGAATATCCTTCAGATGAACTTATTTTAGATAAGTTTGGAAATCAAATTCCAGAAAACATATTAAAGTTTCAAAATATTCAAAAGCAGTATAAAGCACCTTTTGTAATTTATGCTGATTTCGAGTGCTATTTAAAAAACGTTGAAAACGAAAAGCTTGATCCTACAACTTCCTATACAGTTAAAACTGCTGAACATGTGCCATATTCGTTCGCTTATTACATTAAATCATCATTTGATAATAATCTCACATCTTTAAAACTTTATCGTGGAACTGATTGTGCTGAAAAGTTTATTGAATATATTGAATTTGATGTGAAAAATCTTTATAACAATTATTTTAGAAATCAAAAGCCTATGAATAAGTTAACTAGTTTGCAACAAAAAGAATTTGAAAATGCATTTGTGTGTTATATATGTGAAAAACCTTTTTCAGACGGAAATTTTAAAAAATGTAAGGACCACTGTCATTTTAGCGGTAACTATAGGGGCGCTGCTCATTCTATTTGTAATTTACATTTCATACCTCCAACTTACATTCCAATAATTTTTCATAATCTAAAGAATTACGATCCTCATCTATTTATTAAGTCATTATGTAACAATAAAGAATCAATTAGCGTTATTGCTCAAAACAAAGAAAAATATATTTCTTTTAGTAAAAAAATTATGGTAAACACGTATAGCTCTAAAAATAAAAAGATAGTTTACTTAAATTTACGATTTATAGACTCATTTCAGTTTTTACCAGAATCTCTTGAATCACTATCTAATATTTTAGATAATTCTCAATGTTTTGAAATTAAGAAACATTTTTCAGACGCAGAGCAATTTAAATATGTTAGGCAAAAAGGCGTTTTTCCTTATTCATATATTGACTCTTACGAAAAGTTGGATGATAAATCTTTGCCCGATACTGATAAATTTTATAATGACTTAATTGATGAAAATATTAGTAATGAAGACTACATTAGAGCTAAAGAGGTATGGAATGTATTCAATTGCTCCACGATAGGTGAATATTCAGATATATATTTGAAATCTGACGTTCTCCTTTTAGCCGATGTTTTTGAAAATTATAGAAATACTTGTTATAAAACTTATAAATTAGATCCCGTGAACTATGTAACAAGCCCTTCAATGTGTTGGGATGCTATGATGAAATTTACAAATGTAGAATTGGAATTATTGACTGATCCAGATATGCTTCATTTCTTCAAAAAAGGGGTTCGCGGGGGAGTTAGTACTTGTTCAGCTCGAAAATCGGAGGCAAATAATCCTTTTCTTGATAATTTCAATCCTAAGTATCCAACAAAATATATTGCCTATTTAGATGCAACAAATTTGTATGGTTTTGCAATGAAACAGTATTTGCCAGAAAAAAACTTTGTTTGGCTATCTGAGGACGAAATTAATGAATTTAATATTTTAAATATTTCAGATACATCATCTACGGGTTATGTATTTGAAGTTGACTTAGAATATCCTCAGAATTTACATGAAAGCCATAACGACTTTCCGATCTGTCCCGAACAATTTAAGCCACCAGTTTTCTAAACTAATTCCCAATTTAAACAATAAGTACAATTATGTTCTTTATTATCGTGCTTTGAAGCAAAGCTTAAAATTTGGACTTAAACTTCTCAAAATACACAGGGGAATTAAATTTACACAATCGCCATGGTTAGCTAAATATATTGATTTAAATACTAATTTACGAAATGCTTCAAAAAATAAATTTGAAAAAAATTCGTACAAATTGGCAAATAACAGTATTTTTGGTAAAACTATGGAGAATGTCGATAACCGAGTAGATATTAAGCTAGTAACTCAATGGGAGAGAGAGCGAAACAAATTAAGTGCTGAGAAATTAATTGCAAAACCTCAATTTAAAGATTTAAAATTTTTTTCAGAAAATCTAGTAGCTATTCAACTTCAAAAGATATGTATCGAATATAATAAGCCCATTTATGTTGGAATGAGTATATTGGATATTGCAAAAACTGTAATGTATGATTTTTATTACGGATATTTAAAATTAAAATATGGAGATAATGTAAGTTTATTGTACACTGATACTGATTCTTTAATACTAGAAATTGAAACGGAAAATTTTTATGAAGATATGAAGCAAAATCTGGATCAATTTGACACCTCTAACTATCCTGAACCAAATATTCATAACATGCCGATATCCACATCAGTGGTTGGTAAATTTAAGGATGAATATAAAGGTGTACCTTTAGAAAGTTTTTTTGGTACCGGTGCTAAGGCATACTGTGTAAAAACCAAAGATAGTTTAGATAAAAAGGCAAAAGGTATTCGTAAATCGGCCGTACAAAAACAATTAAACTTATCAGATTATAAAGATGTTGTGGAAAAAGGTCAAAAAGTATACTGCGCAATGTATGTTTTTAAGTCACATCTACACAATATTTATACGAATTTGATTAACAAACTAGCCTTGACAAGTCATGACGATAAAAGATATCGTCTTTCAAATACCACAAAATCAATGATTAAAAATTTATCTATTTTACTATCTGAACAAGAACTTAAGAAAGAAATTTATCTATTTTACAATCTGAACAAGAACCCAAATCTAAAAGACTATGTTTAGAAGAGACTCGCAATAAAAGTGGTTTTGATACACAATTGTTATCCGGTTTTGAAATTGGAAAAGGAAGTTAAAGTTGTCAAATTTTATAAAATTTGTTTCATTGATGATCTGTTTCACTAATTTGTGTGAATATATAAAATGTTGTAACAAACAGTATTATTTAGTTGTTTTAGAACAATGACTACTACTTCATTAGTCGTGTTAGTCTCCCTTGTTGGCAGAATACTATATGTTAATCATATTCCTAACACAATTAGAGCCGACGTGTGCATCAATAAGAATAAAATTGAAACTGATTGTTATAAGCAAATGAGAATGATTTACATAGATGGAAACTCACATTTGTTTACTTATAATATTTCAGAAAATGATTTTTTAAGTGTTAATAATTATATGAAAATTAAATATTTCTTTGATAAAAAGCCTGTCATTTATTCAGAATGGATAGAATTTGTTCATAAAAAACATAATTGTAATTATGTATATTTTTATGTAATATTATTGTTTCTGACTTTAATATCAATTATTTCATCTTACGTTGCTTTTGTAATGTATTTGAAAACCTGAATTAAAAGTTTTTGTATTTGATTTTTTTGTAGTTTAATTTTTTATCTCCTCCAACGTTAAGTAATCTCCCTCCTCCATTTAAGTGGAGGGGACAGTAGACTATAAAAATGTGCTGCAAATCATTATTTAGTTAGTTTCTATATTCTACGGTCTAATAATGTTCAGCCCTCAGAGAGTAACGTCCAATGTGTTTAAAACATCTATACATTCTATCGAAAAACAAACCATAGTAAATTGTAAACAGTACCCTTTAAATAAATCCAAATCAAAGTTTGTGAATATTGGTTTGTGTTTAGAAAGTGATTTTACGCCATGTGTTGAATTTGGTGGAAACAAGAACCAATCTATTGTTCTAAGTAAAGATGATTGGAAAGACCTACTAAAATATCAGGGTGTTATAACGAATTACTTTTTCTCATCAAACGCCTTTCAAGAAACTATATTTTTGAAAAATATGTCCATTCTTTTTGAGAAATTTGGTGAAATGCCAATAGTGAGGATTACAAAACATGATGATTACGTCTGTTTTCGAAATGAAACTGTGTGCAGATTATGGGAACAAATACCTTTAATCGAATACAGATTAAATATTTTACAAAAACAGCAATTTAACAGTTACTTCGACATTTTTAAGAATAGTCTGTTTTCCGAAATCAATTGTCTTCAAAAAGTATATGATACTCTGTCGCCAAGTGAAAACACCAATAGTGAGAATGTTTGTACAATGCTGGAATTATTACTAATGCATCCAATCCAGCTCGAACAAAAATTAAGAGAAAGAAAATATTATGAAGAAATCAATAAGTTTTGATGAAACTAAAAATCAACTTCATACGGTGCATGCATGGACCTTTGCATATAGAAAATCTCGTATGTCGCCTCAAGAGTTTGTAGACCAACAACATTTTAAAAGACGAATTGAATTATGTGAAATTATTTTAAAACCTGTTTTAAATAATATGTTAAATATGATTATAAAATAAAACAATAGTAATATAAAAAAAATGTGTTTTATTGATGAATATTTTACAAAATATCCTTTTTTAATATCCATGAGTTATGTGTTTTGTCTAATCCCAACCATTTAACTAACACCTTATTTCCTTTTCTTCTTATTACTTTTTCTATTAAGTATATGTCTGAATGTCTGACTTTTTGTAATTCTTTTCCGTAAAAGCCTCCTTGAATTTCTGATTTGTTTTCATCTTCAAGTAAATAGGTTGTAGGATTTGTAAGTTGTAACTTTTTTATTCTAAAAATTTCATTTGACCAGTTGGGTGTGTACCCTTTAGAAAAAAATTCTCTGTGTTTGCTTATACGAACAAAGTCACCAACTTTTTTTAAAATTTTTTTTAAATCGGGATCAACTGTTTTTATATGAGTAAATGATGATTTCAATATATTTTTTTCATTTCCCTTATTAACAGCATTAGGTTTTTTACCAATTGTAGAGTGTACTGTATTATTGTACACACTAACAATTTCAGGCAATATATCTAACCATTTATAATTTCCTTGAAGACTAAACTTTTTCCACATTTTATTCTTTAATGTTCGGTTCACTCGCTCAACGATACTTGCTTTCAAATTAGAAAAAGTACTATAGTGATTGATTTTAAACTGTTTCATTAGCTTCTGAAAATCTTTGGAATAAAATTCTGTTCCTTTATCTGTTTGTATATTTTTTGGAACGCCTTGCAGGTGTTTAGGGGCTTCTTTTAAGTCTTTGAGAATTTTTTTCATTGCTGCAGCCACCTCTTTACCAGTTTTTGTTTTAATAGGTAGTGCCCAAACGAATTTAGAAAAAGTGTTGATTACCACTAATATATATCTATATCCTCTATTAAATTTTGAGTAAGGTTGCATTTCAATTAAATCTGCTTGAAACAAATCATTAAGCCCTTTTACGATTACTCGTCTTCGTTTAAAATTTCTTCTAGCGGGTCTATGCAATTCATTAACGACATCCTCCTTAATTTTATTCATTTTCAGTCTTACACTTTAAAACCAATCCTGCGTATAACACTCCAGGTGATGCAGAATATTTAAGAGATCTTACAACAGAAATATTATCACCATTACTGAGTTTATGACCTAATAGTTCAATCGAACTAAATATATTGTTATTTATGATAAAATCTGTCTTTACTACAGTGAACTTTTATCACGTCTGCTTGTGGAAATGGAAACGCTAAAGTAGTTTCATCGCCGCTAATAGTAAAACAACGTCTTGTTTCACCATTCGGTAGATTAATTGATTTTGTCGAATGTCCAAGAACCATGGGAAGGATGCAAAAGTAATATAAGTCTTCATTGGCATTTAGGATATGAGTTCCAAATTTATTTACCGACATACTCAATATATAATATGCAACTGTTGCTTTTTACTTCAAAAACTTTTATTTATAGAATTACTTTGGCTTCTCGTAGTTCTTTAATAATTGAGATTATTTCATTATTATGTCCAGTATGCCCGGCAACCCGAGAAGCCATTAAAAGTCTAAGTCTATCAACAAGTTCGTTGATGTTGTCCCAATATACATAGTCCGTATCTGTTTTGTTAAGTTTCAATATCCCCATTCCCAGTTTCTGCCTTGTTTGCCTATATGGAGCCTTAGGTCTACTAAATGCTTCTATCAGATTTTTTGCAGGTGTTTTAATATTTCTTGTTTTCGTTACCCCTTTGGTTTGTAAGTACGGTCCTATAATAGTTACATATTTGACTGAACCGTTACCTTGAACTTGCTCATTACGGTCGTGATTTCTGCGATATGCATTAGTTCTTGCTAGAATGTCCATATAATGATCTAAGTCTTCTTTCTTGTAACCAATAGGTTCTTTTTTAAAAAGTAGTTCGTATAAACCTGGAGTGCCTTTGTAGGTTACACCCTCAACTTTTATATTTTTATTAATAATTTCAACTGGTTTCATTGTTGTCCCTAAAAGAAATTTGTTTGTTTTCAAATCATGAACAATACCATAATTGTGATCAAATATATGTCTTGTATCCCTAACTCCTTCATCGATATATTTTCTTGGCAATTCATCAAAATCTTCCAACCAATCTTTATATCCTGGAGTGTCAACATATTGTTGAATTGTTTGTCTAGTTTGCTCTAAAATATCAGAGATATTTAAATTCTCTACAGTACTATCACCCGATGGGGGTGTAGTTTCAGCTACTGTGCTTGTTTCTTGAATGGTAGGGAAATTACTAGTAGATGCAATACTCCTATCAAAAAATGATGGTAACTCAGTGGGTAAAACGGGAGTTTTCCCGGTTTTTCTCTTAGCTGTCCTTGTTGGAGTAGAAGTACTAAAAAAAACCTTAAAAGTATGAGGTTCTTCTTTTATGTCGGTTGGTTCCGTTTTTACAATATTTGAAATTAATTGCTGTAGTGGTTGTGTTATCGGTTGATACGTTTTTTCTAATTGGCTTTGAGTCATTGAGGCTTCTGACTTTAATGCTTGATATTTTTGTTTTACTGCTCTTCTTGATTTAACTAACTCTCTTGCTAGTCGTTTATCCATGTTTATAAGTGTATGAATGAATCGAACCTGCTTCTATATCTGCCAGAATTTAAGGGACAGTCCTTATCGATTACAACGAAACCGTAGTCTTCTTTCCAACAGTGTTCACAGAGAGCTTTAAATTTCTCAAATGTCATATCCATCATGCAATGGTCATTATATATGTGTTTTAAACTAGTTAGGTCCTGTTTAAATAAAATTAAGAGATTTGCATTTTCACGTATAAGCCTCTTGAGAATTGATGAATAACCTTGAAAAATGAAAAAACAATCCGTATTTTTATGTCTCCCAAATGTAAAATAGTCCCTTATAACAGTTTGATTCTGACATGGAATGTCATCAAATATAAAAACTGAATTTGGTTTAATATCGTGAGGGGATATAATATTTTCATCATTGTCATATTCAAAATAACCAATCTCTTTAATAGGTTTTAGCAAATTTCTTAAATACTCATACTTGGGTTGATGTAACGATTTTGAGTATAAATAAATATTTTCGAATCTTATTCCGTTTGGATGTTCAAGTAATGTGAGAATGGAGTTCGTTTTGCCAACCCCTGATGCTCCTACAACAAGACATCTCTTTGATTCACCACCAAAGAGATCGCCATGTTTTCTAAATGGTTTGTTTAAGATTTTTTCATCATGGTTTTTAATAGGTAAAGAAAAAGCTTGCTTTTCAATCCACATCGTCAGCAATAACTGACATAACATTCTAAATAATATGTATTTATAAAAAAAAAACAGCCAAGTCAATTTGCTGTCCGTTTTACTATTTATAGAAGACGAGCAGCTCTATCGACTCAGTTTACAAAAACTATAAAATGATCATACACAACCCTTACTCGATTACATCCAATAAGAAGAGCAAGAAGAAAGGTACGGGTTTAGTAAATAAACTTATTAATAGTCTACCTGTTGAACTACACATTCCTGGTTATAACTATTGCGGTCCGGGAACAAAGTTGGAAAAAAGATTAAGTAGGGGGGATAGTGGCATAAATCCTTTAGACGATGCTTGTAAAGATCATGACATAGCGTACTCGCAATCTAAGAATTTATCAAACAGACACGAAGCAGATAAGATTTTAGTAGATAAGGCTTGGCAAAGAGTAAAGGCTAAGGATTCATCGCTGGGTGAAAAAACTGCAGCTTTGATGGTTACAGGTATTATGAAAGGAAAAAAAAGTTTGGTATGGGTGTTAAGACATCCAAACGAAAACTCAGGATAAAAAAACGCGTTATAAAAACTCCAAAAAAAATTGGTGGATTTTTAACTCTTTTGCTTCCAATTTTGGGTGCCCTCGGTGCATTGGGAGGTGGTGCAGCCGGAATTGCTAAAGCTGTTAATGATGTAAAAGCATCAAGGCAATTGCTTGAAGAAACTCAACGTCATAACAAAGCCATGGAAAACCTTGCCGCCGGAAAAGGTCTATTTGTAAAGCCATATAGAAGAGGAAAATGATTGTTCATTAAGCCCTATAAAGGGGGCTCCGTAAAAAAAACATTAAAAAAAAAGCCCAAATAAAGTTTCCGCAAAGAGCTTTAACAAATATTGATATAATAAAATATACAAACATTTGAGAGATACCTAACTTTAGAGGTGTTTTTATGCGTGATAATCTCCCGCGAAAAATTAGACAAAAAGAAACTGGTATTGTTAATTTGGATAGTGAAAAAAAATTATGGTTCTATCATTGGGTAGCTTACATAAAAAAGCAAAAAGATGTCGTGTATTTTGATAGTTAT
>JAUTXW010005068.1:0-94369 GCA_030620095.1 Kuschelorhynchus macadamiae | reverse complement strand
TAACCTCTTTAAAACAAAAAAAGAAAATCGTTAAAATCGGTTAATCCAAACAAAAATTATTTTATTTCTTTGAATCCAATGTTGATCCCTTCCCCTTTTTTTGATAATTTAGAGAAAAAAAGTAAAACAAAAATTTTTAGAATTATTAGTACATTACAAAACAAATATTTTCGATTAGGGTTAATTGGTATTTTGAAATAAAACCGCGTTTTCTACTGTACGGTTGGTGTCCTCTTACAAAGTTGAAAATATTGTTCAGTTTTTTTATGTTTGGCGATTTACTTATTAGATTTTTTTCTCCCCATAACCTAGAGCAAATACTTTCTGAGATATGGCCGAGAGCCACCCTTTTACATATATGACCCAATTTAAAAAAAATGGATATCGTAAAATTAAAATCCTTGAGCATTCTTTTAATTCTCTTTATAAATTTAGGTTTTACATTATAGCCAGCATTAATTAGTTGTAACTTTCCATATATTTCTACATTTCATTTCATTTATTTCATGTCAATCACACAAAAGGCTTACACATGTCAAAATAAAAATTTAGAACTAGTCTTAAGATGTTAAAAAAGTTACTAACAATTATATTAAAATAATAAATGTAGACATAAAGATAATTAATTAAAACATTTAAATTGAGATTTTTACTAATACTAAGACAAAAACAAATACTTATTTAAAACTAGAATGGTCCTGACACTAAATGATATTAAATAACAGAATTAAATAAAATAAAATAATAGCCTAGACATTATATGGTTCCAACAACAAGACATACATTTTAAAATCTGAATGTTAAAAATTCATGGAATGAATAGAAACAATGTTGGATTAGAATATTTTTTACTTTCCTGTGGAATTGATTAAAATCTAGGGTCCTGATACTCTCTGGTAAAGCATTAAAAAACTTAATCACCCAATATCCAGGCCCATCTTGACACCTCCTCAGACGCCAGTATAGAGGCACCAGATTTCCTCTTCCCCTGGTATTATGATGGTGTACTTGGTCGTGGGTTTGAAAATTGTTTCTCTTAACAAACAACAGGTTCTCCAGGATATACAGTGAAGGCACAGTAAGGACTCTCAAAGATATGAAGGCCCCCCTGCAGTCATCCCTGTACCCCAGCCCCGTCATGATTCTTACTGCTTTTCTCTGCAGACCAAACAATCTACGAGCCCCCGAGGAGTGTCCCCAGGCTAAAATCGCGTAGGAAATATGCGAGTGAAAAACAGCAAAGTATGCCGTTTTTAAAATTTCTACTGAAGTACAGCCTGCAAGGTTTCTCAAAGCAAATAACCCCTGCGCTAGTTTTTTGGCGACTTCTCTGGTGTGAACATTCCATTGTAATGTTGGATCAAGAGTTACTCCCAGAAATTTCGCCTGTTCGTCAGAATCAACACATCCTTCACGGTTACATAATGAGAAGATCATTCGCTTCGTTTTGTTTGTATTAAGAAGCAACCTATTTGTGCAGAACCAGAGCTCAGCCTTCGACTGTGCAGTCACAGATCCATCCCGTGCGCCCTCCAATGTATCCGCAGTAAAGGAGATAGTGGTGTCATCAGCAAAGAGAGTACAGTGCATCGGAGCCTCCACTAATGGTAAGTCATTGATGTATATTAAAAAGAGGATTGGGCCCAGGATGGAGCCCTGAGGGACACCGATGCCCACCCCTCTCTCCGCCGAAGCCACCCCACCATGTCTCACAATCTGACATCTGTTGTCCAGATATGAGCCTATAAGGCTGATGCTACCCCCTCCAAAGTTGTAAGCACGAAGCTTTTGCAGGAGGATGCCATGGTCCACACAGTCAAAGGCCTTGCTCAAATCACACAGAAGAACCGCGGTGTACTGCTTTCTGTGAAAGGTCTCCATAATGACTGAGATCAAGTCCAGAACACCCAAAACAGTGTTTTTACCCTGTCGAAAACCAAATTGATACCTTGAAAATAGACCATAGTTTTCAAAAAAAAGTTGTTAGTTTTAGGGCCATGCATTTTTCAAATATTTTGGATATTATCGGTAGGAGTGATATCGGCCTATAATTTTCAGGGAGATCAGGGTTTCCTTTTTTAAAGATTGGTATCACTATGGCTTTTTTCAGCACATCAGGGAATATGTTGTGTTTAAAGCAGTTGTTTATCAATTTAGTTAGAGGTAACAATATAACATTTTTTATAGCTTTAATTAATTTTATATTTAGACCAAAAATATCATTACTCTTTTTATTTTTCATACTGTTTATTACATCACGGACCTCATTGAATGTAACTTCCGAAAAGGTAAATTTATTACTTGAGGGAGCAATTGAGTGTAAATAATCAATGGGATTTATGTTACTATCTGGGATACTCCTCGCTATACTCTCAGCTATGCTAGAAAAAAAGTTATTGAAATCATCAGATGTTAATATAGTACCTGGTGATGAAACCTGTGTCTTACCTCTATGCCCGTTTATGATGTTCCAGATGGTTTTGGTTGGGTTACTTGAATTACTTATTAAATTATTGTTTGCGGCAATTTTAGCCTCCCTAATCATATTCTTGTATAGTATTCTATATCTTTTACATTCCTCCTCACTCACACATCCATACTGCCTGTTTAAGTCTCTTAGAGTATTCACCTGTTCACGCATAGCTTTCAAATCTTCACCAAACCATGTGATATTATTGGACTGGTCAGATCTTACCTTAAAAGTTCTCTCTGGGAATGAGTTGAGGTAGGCCTGTTCTAAAGTTTGTATGAATTTACTGCATTGCTGGTTGGCATCAAGGTTGTCCGAAGTCAGAAATTCCCAAGATTCATCAGCTAAACTGTTGTGAAATGCAAACAGGCCCCTTTGTGTAATAGGTCTGCATACCTTTCTACTATAGACAAAATTAGGTGCTTGGTAAAAGAGAAAGTGGACAATTTGTCCCTTATGATCAGACATACCAGTCTCAATCACTCCAGAATCACAAACCTCGAGTCCTGAGCTCACAAGCACATTATCAAGACAGGAGTCTCCCCGAGTAGGCTCGCATGTTGTCGGCCCCAGTCCAAAGCTGTCCATTAGGTCACATAGGTGTTCCGTGGCACCATCTGCTGTGTTAAATCGAACATTAAAGTCTCCAGCTATTATGACTTTCTTATTAGGACCAAGTTTTGTCAGAATACCCTCTAGCGATGCCAAAAAGGTGTCAAAGTGGCCTGAAGGTGACCTATATATAGCTAATACACAAACATTAAGTTCTATACAGTGAACAAGACAATACTCAATACATTTATCAATATTAATATTAAAACCTAAGTCCAGCATATCAACATCTAGAATACATTTAACAAAAATTGCTGTGCCACCTCCTACGCAGTTCTGTCTTGAGGAAAAACTTGCCAACTTGTACCCCTGAATCTGTAAAATCTCCATTTCATCCTTTGTTAGCCAGTGTTCTGACAGGCAGAGAATGTCAATATTCCTATCAACAATAAATGCTTCAAGTTCATCTACCTTTTTCCTGAGCGACCTAACATTAATATGAAGAACTTTTAGTTTTTTCGCTGGTTTTGTGCCTTTCCCTGGCGCTGTATGTTCTGAAAATGGTTTATTACAACTCCCTTTGGTCACAGGTCAGGGCACAAGTATTTCTCCGCCTCTTCACTTGGCACAGAAAGTCTAAAGGAGCTATAGTAGTTGTCCTTTTTTGTCTTCATTTTCTCGCAGCTCATGTTGTTATTCAGCGAATGTACCCCTAGGAAAGACATTACGTTCTCAGAGGTTACTTCTGTGGCTAGTCCTGACAAAAACAAAAATGTTACATATTTCGTTAACTCTTAGATTTAGGTATAGGACATGTATATATCAGTGGACAGGTATTTTAAGCCTCTTCAAGAAAAAACTATCAAATATAGGGTGATCCATTTAAAAAAACTTGGATATTGCGAATTGAAAATTTTAAAAATTGTTTAATGATCTGAGACACTCTGTATAAATTTAAAACTTCTAGCCACCGTAAATAGTTAGACGATAGTCTTTTTAACTTGTGGCTAAAATTTCATTACATAATCTGAACTATCAGCTGCAAGACGTTGTTTACTGAGAACATAAGTTTGCTGAAAAAAATACATGACCTAAATTTCTGTCTAAATGACACAAAATTTGAATACGGAGTTCTTATAAAAGTTACCTTTATTTCTCTTAAGAGAAAAATGTAAAAATATACAGGGTGTTCCATTTAAAATTCTGGTTTTGAAGTCGGTACAGTACTTTTCGGACATCCTGTATTAATAAAACGCAAATAAGTAAAAACTTTTGTCTTAACATTTTTTTATAAATTCTATAGTTTCTGAGGAAAGGTAATAGACCCCTCATAAAATGCCCACCTTGTACATATTTTGCCTATTTTACCCTATGTGGAATATTAAAAAATGCAAAAAAACAATATTCTATTTTTCTTTTGGTAATCATTTGACCAAAGAATTTTTCTACTATTATTTAAATCCTGAAGCTCTTAAAGAAGTTTAAAAAATCAATTTTTTTTCTAGATTCAAATATTGAGAAAATTTTATTTTTATATTAAATAAATTTACTTTTAAAAGCCAAACTTTTTTAAAAATACATGGTCAATTAACAAAAGAAAACATTTTTATTCACAAATAACTGTATGAATTACAATATAAAGTGCTGGACAATTGCTTTCGAGCAAGAAAAATTTCGCCGAACTTTCAAGCTGGATATTTTTGGAACCAAACCAAATATCGACATCCGGTTTTCACGGGCTGACAGATTGACTTTTTGTGAAAAAAAATGCTATTTTAAATTTTTTTTAACTGTCATTTTTTTTATACAGGGTGTTAAAAAAAGTCCATAGCTTGAATGTGTGTAACTTTCTGAGAAATTGTTTTTAATTTTATTCCTATGCGCCATTTTAATCAATGATCCTCTGCAAAGAAAGTAAATTCTCAAAATATTTATACCGGCCTTAGTTTTAAAAATATAGATTTTTTCCGTAACATTCAATTTTTTCAACTGTTAAGCACCTAAACCATCCGGTACATTACATCTTGCATCTTTTACTTAACTATGATAATTTTTTCAACTTTTGGTTCTAAACCGTCCTGAATTGTTCTTAGCCGCAAATTTGTTAGCAATTGCCATACCTTGCAATAAGCGTGTTTATTGTGAGTAAAAATATTGAATACCTCAATTATCTGATACACAGTTCCGAGCTAATACTAGAAATTCATAATTGGTAATGTCAATTATGCCATGAACTTAAAATATTCTGAGCCGATTTCAGTGTGGTCAGAGAAAAACCGAATTTTTTATCACCTGGCTGACTTTATGTATAGCTTTAGCACCCAAAAGGTTTGAAAAAAGCCATGTTGTGCTTGTGGCAGCTCTAAAACCAGATAGCCTCTTTACTAACATTGTCCTATCGGAGTAAATTAGGTTTAACCGCATTTCACCTCAGAAAAAAACAATTAGGTGACAAAGTAACGAGGTACTTGGTCACCCAATTCATTCTTTTTGGTTTTTGGCAAAAGTCGTAAACATTTTGCTTCCTGCTCAATCAAAACAAAAAATGTAATTTTAATGCCAACAGATAGCTCAACTTATTTATTACACCTTAAATAGTTTTCTTTATTTTTCATTCTTAAGCCTCATCTAATTAAATTTTTTTGTTGTTGTTAAACATATCAAATAACCATTATCAGAATTCACTTACTTTAGAATACTGTTTTAGTTCTGCGGCTCTTGTTTGCTTTCGCTAGTTTGTTTATATTCATTTGAGAACATTATTTTCCAAAAGCTACGGCAGGGCAGTAGGTAGAAAGAAATAATTTAATTGAATGAGAGAGAGCATGTAGCTTATGTACACAGACAACTGACTTATTGGCGTCCAACAGGACAGTCTGTTGGCATTAAAATTATTTTTTTGTTTTGTTTGAGCAGGAAGAAGAGAAAAATGTTTACGGCTTTTGCCAAAAACCAAAAAAGATGAATTGGGTGACAAAGTACGCTAGTTACTTAATCTTCTAATTGTTTTTTCTGCGGTTAAAGCGGTTAAACCTAATTTACTCCGATAGGACAATTTTAGTAAAGAGACCAGCTGGTTAGCGCTGTCACAAGGAAGGCATGGCTTTTTTGAAACCCTCTGGGGGCTAAAGCTATATACAAAGTCAGCAGTTAATAAAAAAAATCGGGTTTTCTTTGATTACACTGAAATCGGCTCGGAATATTTTAAGGTTCTCAATGACATTAACAATTATTATTCATTTCTATTACTAGTACGCCACTGTACAGCATATCATTGATATTTTTAATCACCATAAATAAACTTACTAAAAGATATGACACTTGCTAACAAACTTTACCAGTAAGCACTATTCAGGATGGTTCAGGACGAAAAATTTCAAAAATTCTTATGGTTAGGTAAAATACGATATTTTTGAAACAAAGGCAAATATCAAAATTTTGAGAAACCGGTTTCTTAACAATGTGGCAATGATTAAAGTGAAGTAAAGAAATTAAACTTTAAAACATTATTTTTAAAATTATGCACCTTTGAACGTGAAGATCGGTGAGCCATTAATAAATTATTCCGAAAATTGGCGATAATTAGTACACCACTGGACACCACATTACATTAGTATATTTTTTTATTGAAAATAAACCAGGATATGGTAGGGTATATCAAACAGCAGCAAAAGATGCAAGATTCAATTCAGAGGATGGTTTAGGTGCTTAAAAGTTAAAAAAATTGGAGGTTATGGAAATAAATCGATATTTTTAAAACTAAAGCAGGTATAAAAATTTTGAGAAATTACTTTTTTTGCAGAAGATCATTGATTAAAGCGGCGCATGGAAATAAAATTTTTAAAAATTTCTCGGAAAGTTACACACATTCAAACTTTTGATAAAAATCATGGACTTTTTTAACACCCGGTATCAAAAAAAATTGACAGTTAAACATTTTTTAAAATAGCAGTTTTGTTCACAAAACGTCAATCTGTCGACCCGTTAAAACCGGAGGTCAAAATTTGGTTTGGTTCCAAAAATATCGAGCTTGAAATTTTCCTTGCTCGAAAGCAATTGTCCAACAGTTTATTTCTATTTTGTCTGCCCAAACGATTGGCCACTAAGAACGATTCTAATAAAATGTTACCAGTGCTGCATTTACAAAAAGTTTGACGTGTTTAAGGCACTTTCTCCCGCTCCGAGCTCCCTTTTTATAGAAAAGTGTCTAAGATATAAAAAATACCTACAAAACCGGGATCTAGACACGTGCCTCGTGTGCCTTTTAATTAATCCGGCTCTGCTGTTGACGGTATTGCTAAAAGACTACCTAACCGATTACTTCCAAAGTTTTAATGCATAGGTAATGAAATCTTAAGTAACTTAACTTATAAAATCTAACCAATATTAATAATAGTATATGTAAACTTACCTGCTCGCCTCACTAAATTTAATATTTTCATTTCCCTATTTCCTTCCATTTCACTCAATACCTTCCGTTCTGCTAAACACAAATTTAACTACTGAGATGAATTGCGCCGAAGTAGCCTTCGACTACATTTGTTTCCCGCGTTCCGATATTTCCACTCGCATATCGTCGTCATTATTAATGTTATACGATATAAATCAGGGCGTTGGTTAGCCCAGTTATATGCAATTTTGTAACGTATTATGTTGGTCAGCCGGGCTAACCAAAGTTTTTTCTTATTTGTATATATATGTAGGCTGACCTGCGTACTAGTAATATATTATTGGGCTTACCAAAGTATCATTAATGTCTATTATGCTAATTAAAAAAAAATTGTTTCCCCTCTTCTTGCCCCCTGATTCCCACTATGCTGATTAGTTCTAAGAACATTGCCGTTTTTCGATATACACTCATTTTAGGCCGGGTGGACCAACGCCCCTTTAATATCAATGGCTAACCAACATACCGTTTATAAATATATATATATATATATATATATATATATATATATATATATATATATATATATATATATATATATATATATATATATATATATATATATATGTATATATATATATATATATATATATATATATATATATATATATACATATATATATATATATATATATATATATATGTATATATATACATATATATATATATATATATATATATATATATATATATATATATATATATATATATATATATATATATATATATATATATATATATATATTGAATATTTTCAAGAAAACACGTGAAATCTGAGAAAATGACAGAAAACCGCCATCTGGCGATCGGCATAGAACTTAAAATAATAAAATTCATACATAAATAATTTGGAAGACCAATAAATGCCCTTTTCAAAGAAACACAAGTCACCAAGATCCGTTAATCATTAATTAAATTATGCCTGTTTATTTAAATAAACATTTGCCCTTTCCTCCACCCTTTATTGGACAACTCTTTTAATAGGCTATACCTATATGTCCCTATAGAGGCCGACCTAGAAACTTAAAATTATTTCCAGCGCTTTTGTCTTCGCCACTTTTGCTATAGCACATGACATCGTGGTATAAACGGTTTGCGTGATAAAGCCGGCATCCTTTCTTAATTGCATACCCGGTACAGATTTTAGACACTCAACCTCACCAAACAAATAGTTTTTTATAGTATTAATGTGTTTGACAACTTCTGCTAAATGTTGTAGAATAATGTAACATGTATGTAGTAGAGATATTGGTGGATTCAGCACAATTTGTTGCAAAATTAGAAGTACAGAGAACATAAAAGTCTAATATGTATATATATGTATATATGTATATATATATATGTATATATGTATATATATATATATATATATATATATATATATATATATATATATATATATATATATATATGTATATATATATATATATATATATATATATATATATATATATATATATATATACATATATATATATATATATATACATATATATATGTATATATATATATATATATATATATATATATATATATATATATATATATATATATATATATATATATATATATATATATATATATATATATATATATATATATATATATATATATATATATATATATATATATATATATATATATATATATATATATTTTCAAGAAAACACGTGAAATCTGAGAAAATGACAGAAAACCGCCATCTGGCGATCGGCATAGAACTTAAAATAATAAAATTCATACATAAATAATTTGGAAGACCAATAAATGCCCTTTTCAAAGAAACACAAGTCACCAAGATCCGTTAATCATTAATTAAATTATGCCTGTTTATTTAAAAAAACATTTGCCCTTTCCTCCACCCTTTACTGGACAACTCTTTTAATAGGCTATACCTATATGTCCCTATAGAGGCCGACCTAGAAACTTAAAATTATTTCCAGCGCTTTTGTCTTCGCCACTTTTGCTATAGCACATGACATCGTGGTATAAACGGTTTGCGTGATAAAGCCGGCATCCTTTCTTAATTGCATACCCGGTACAGATTTTAGACACTTAACCTCACCAAACAAATAGTTGTTTATAGTATTAATGTGTTTGACAACTTCTGCTAAATGTTGTAGAATAATGTAACATGTATGTAGTAGAGATATTGGTGGATTCAGCACAATTTGTTGCAAAATTAGAAGTACAGAGAACATAAAAGTCTAACACTTATGTATGTATGTTATAATTCCAAAACATTTTCCATATAAATAGGCAATGATCGAACAACATATTTCACAATTAAAAATGAGGTTAGAATGGATAACATACTGAAACGCTGTTTCAGACTGTAATTCTACAGGGTATCGTATTGACTAGCTAGGGCAGCTAGTTCTAACCCACTATTTGTACTGGTTCAACAAACTTTCTAGTTACCACAACTAAAACATTGATAGTGACAACTTAGGCTGGTGTAGTTGTGGTAACTAACCAAACTTGGTTGCCACAGCCAATGAAAAGTTGCGCCCTCTACTACAAAAGGAAATTAGTTGTAGCAACTAAGAGCTCGGTGTATCCTCTATTTTATGGATTATTTTTGCTGTGGTAACTAAATTTCAGGTTGTGACAGCCGACTTTTTTTCTCAGTGTAGTAATACTTAATTATAGTAGAAATTTCATTTATAAGAAAACTCAAAGTGGACACACAATAATACTATAATATTATACATTACTTTCGCGCGTGATTAAAAGCATAGAAAAACAAGATTCATCTAATTTTCTTGACCCATTAAAAAACAGAAAACCATACACACATATTACGCCTAACATCCTGTTTTTTATAATCGCAAATCGTACATTTGGTATTTAACTCTCTATTACAAGCAAAATATAGATTGTACTCTCTATTATTTGCTAAATTTAGATACATGTTGATAAAATCCTATAGTATATCGACTGCATCCCTTTAACCCTTTCTCTGTAGGCATTACGGATTACAAATCCACATTTTTTAAACAAGAATCCAATATTAATTCAAATATTAACTTTTACTACACATTACTACGCTATTCTGGTTATAAAATCAAATATTTTTGTTATTATTTTCGGTCAAAATTTAATTTGGATACTCTTTCATGTTATTTCAAAAATATAACTAACTGTTAATAAAAAACTAGCAGCCAGTATTGTCTGGTATTGTCTTTTTTGTTTAATTTTCAGACCCTTTAGTTGTCGGTAAGTTCATTGTTCTGGTCAAGTTTGGACATTAATCTGTCAAAATATAAATTATTAATTAAATTAAAAATTAATAAAAGATCGGCAACTTCACAATACGCTAAAAACAATCAATTTTATGAAGACATACTTAATAAATCTAAAAGTGATTGAATATTACTCGGGGAATCACGGCAGCCCGAACGGAATACTGCTGTAAATTGTAAATAAAAAGAAATATACCAATTTCGGATCCCTTTCGTAAGTATTTGCTAATCAAAAATCAGCAGTGGCGTGCGGTGAAATATTTATTATTATATATTTATAATTAGATTCATCTAATTTTCTTGACCCATTAAAAAACAGAAAACCATACACACATATTACGCCTAACATCCTGTTTTTTATAATCGCAAATCGTACATTTGGTATTTAACTCTCTATTACAAGCAAAATATAGATTGTACTCTCTATTATTTACTAAATTTAGATACATGTTGATAAAATCCTATAGTATATCGACTGCATCCCTTTAACCCTTTCTCTGTAGGCATTACGGATTACAAATCCACATTTTTTAAACAAGAATCCAATATTAATTCAAATATTAACTTTTACTACACATTACTACGCTATTCTGGTTATAAAATCAAATATTTTTGTTATTATTTTCGGTCAAAATTTAATTTGGATACTCTTTCATGTTATTTCAAAAATATAACTAACTGTTAATAAAAAACTAGCAGCCAGTATTGTCTGGTATTGTCTTTTTTGTTTAATTTTCAGACCCTTTAGTTGTCGGTAAGTTCATTGTTCTGGTCAAGTTTGGACATTAATCTGTCAAAATATAAATTATTAATTAAATTAAAAATTAATAAAAGATCGGCAACTTCACAATACGCTAAAAACAATCAATTTTATGAAGACATACTTAATAAATCTAAAAGTGATTGAATATTACTCGGGGAATCACGGCAGCCCGAACGGAATACTGCTGTAAATTGTAAATAAAAAGAAATATACCAATTTCGGATCCCTTTCGTAAGTATTTGCTAATCAAAAATCAGCAGTGGCGTGCGGTGAAATATTTAGTGGAGAAGCGATTAGGATAATGGCTAAATAAATAATAGACTACATAGCTACATGGAAAACAAATGTAGGGTGTTACTGATTATATTTTGTCCACCCCTTTACCCTTTTTTTCTTTTCAAATTAAGATTTGTGAAGTTTTTACCAATTTGTAGGTTCTTAGGTACATTTTATTTTGAAAGACAAAATTTCCTACAGATTGTTCCAAAAAAGCATGCATTACTAAGATATATATTTTTAATAAAACCCTCTATATATTCGAAGAAATTTTCAAAAATACTATATATTACTACATTTACCTTACAAAAACATTTAACTTCAAAAAACACATATTTTTCATTAAGAATATGTTTTGACAACCGCTGACATTTTTATTTTTACAGTTACGATAATATTTTGTTGTGCTAATTTGTAGGGTTTTAAGTAAGTTTCTTTTTAACACGCTGGCAAAAAAAGTTATTGCCCTAACCTTAAAAATAAAAATTTCAGTGGCTGAGAAAAACATATTCTTAATTGGAAAAATGTGTTTTTTAAAAATCAAATGTTTCGAAAAGTGTAAAAGTAAATTTAGTAATACATATATATCTTTTGAAAAACTCATTTAGTGCTCTGTCAAACAACGTAAAAATATAAAAGATATTTTACTGAAAAGATATAACTTTAGTCCACCAGGCTTTTTGGAACACCCTGTAGAAAAAAGAAAATCCTACAAAGTGATAAAAAATAATCATTCTAGTTTAAACAATAAGAAAGTTAAGGTGGTCGACGAAATATAAAAAAACAATGTTAACAAAATAATTTAACTAATCTTTTGCCCCCAGTTAGCCCATACTTATCATAAAATTCATTTTCCAGTATTTTACACACGAGATTTTCTGCTCTCTGAAACTGCGGAGGTTGATGGTTTATCTATTTCATCCATCTCTACCGATAACACACAACTGAATATGGAAAAAGCGACCTAACTTAGCGCTTTTCGACCGCCGAAATTCGCAATAGAAAATTCCTCCGCGACGCAACCGATCTACATTGTTACGGTACACGCCCACTTTTTAAACGTATAACTATAGCACGAGGAACTTTTTTCCTGAGTCTGGTTTTAGTCTGGCGAAGATTCACAACAACAACAATAATAAAAAAGGCTGCTACTAGCAAAAATTAGTGGAGGGCCGAAAAAAACAGGCGCCCAGGCTCCAAGTAAAAAAAGAGCCTTGTATCGTAATTTCCGTTCAATATCAGAGGTAGCTTCAGTCTCAAGTTCGAAGAAGCAATATGATTTTAAAAATTGAATGATTAAATAAGGCAATGTGGCTCGTGCCCGTGGCTGCCGCCTCGGCCAACTCACCGGCCCTGGTGGATTAGTGCACAAAGTCAAAGGCAACTCGCTACGATAAGCTTGTAAGGAGTGCATACACAAGAAACCAACCTGATCATCGAAAACCCGAAGACATAAGAGTAACATGGGTTGATCACCACAAAGCAACTTGAAGGGTTACTACTATCTAAAGCTGCAGAGGGCGGATCCAAAGTTTTGCATTCTAAGATAGTGTAAGGACCCCTCTGTCATTCCCCAGAAACCCTGAAGAAATATCCAAGTGTCTACATCCTCAATCAAAAGGTTGAAATCCACCACCGGAAATACCAGCACTCGGAATTCGAGGCAACTTTAACCCGACACCCCGTAGATTCGAAAAAAAGACCGATGAAATTGCCTTCTCCCTGAAGAAGGGTAAAGACCCCTCTGGCATTCCCAGAAAACCCCGGAGGGATATCTAAGTGTTCACACCCTCAACCCGAGGGTCGAAACTTGCACAGACCCTACAATCCAAGGACACCGATCCGGACTCGATAGACCTGTGTTCACTACACTTAGTGCGGAGGTGAATCCGGCCACGAACCGGAATGATCTTGTCTGATAAAACTATGACACCAGGCCTCAAGTTTACGACCGTAAAAACCAAACAGAGTGACAGGACCCTTGAAGAGGGATCCCACCAAGGGTTCGCGAGACTAGTCTCGGTTTCGTTTCGAGACTTGAAAAAGTATTTCGAGACCGAGACTTGGTGGTCGAGACCGAGACCGATACCGAGACCGATACCGAGACTTCCCTATCGAGACTCTCAGTCTCGATCTCAAAATGAAGTAGCAAAATAACTAATGTTCGTAAATTATTTGTTTTGACAAAATAATTTAAAAAACATGTTTGGGGGCAAATTAATTGATGCAAAAAATAATTTTTCTATAATCAATTATATTATACTAGCATTGTATATGTTCTTGTAACAATGATACTAGTGAAATAGTCATTTAAAAAACGATATAAATAACCATAAAAAGAGAATTTCCCAAATTTAGAAATTCTAGTAGCGGAATTCCACTTCACATGTCGAAAACTGTAAATTGCTACCCTGCTCTCAAAGAGAGACACCATCACAACTATACTATATAGGATTTTGATATTGTGATCTTTATAAATTTATAATCGGTTTTTATGTTTAATTATTGAAAGTAACTGAAATCCAAAAAATTTTAGTTTTTGGTTCAATAATTAATAACTAATAGACTGTAACAACTAAAAACATCGCAATATCATATTCTTATATAGTATAGATACGGTAAAGTCTCCAATAGACGAAGTAATTGTGGTGATTTTTGTTTAAAAATTTTCCGACCTAAAATAAACAAAAAATTGTTAAAAAAAATCAGTGAAATTTTTCCTTCACATTTTCTTCTTTAATCGCTTCGATGGCTTGCTAATTAAAGAGGGTATGTGTTTTATAGAACAATATTTTTGTATTGATTTTGTTTGTATTTGAAAATAATGGACGATATAAAATTTTTAACTCTATGTGTATAATAAAAATAATACATATACATACGGGCAAGATTTTCAACAAACAAAACACAAAGTAGAATTTGGCTTTGGATTTTAAATAAATTATCAATAAAGCTAATTCAACTATTACGCTTAAAAAATAACGAACTGTTCTAATAACAAAGTAAAAATTAAAATTTCTAAACATACATTATAAGCATATTTTTAGATTTTATTTCAACCTATATAATAAACCTAAAAATATTACAGAAAATTTAAACTAATATTTTATAATTTCATTTTTCAAGTTACTTTTATACCATGAATGAATACATAATAAGCATTTGTTTGAAGTTTCATTTAACATGCTTCTTAGTTTTGTATTAATTAACCCTGCTTGTGAAAATAAACGCTCTACTGCTACAGAGGTCGCCTGTATAGACAAAAGATCTTTTGCCATTTTGGCTAAATTTGGAAATTGTTTATCGTGTGCTTTCCACCATTCTAAAATATCTGTACCCTTTGGAGCGCGCTTTAATTGCAAATATTCTATTATTTCTTTTCTCCAATTTTCGGAATCACTTCTTTTTTCAAATAGTGATGTATAATCCTGTATAATAATACGCCTGCTGAATCACCAATAATATCAAGTTCCTCAAGCGATGATAACTATGACTATCATCGCTTGAGGAACTTGATATTATTGGTGATTCAGCAGGCATAATATAATATGTATCCCTGTACATTTTCTCAAAAAAGGCTATAGATTGATCTTTCAGGTGAAAAATTGAACAAGTAGATATTTGTTTAATAAATAAATTTACTTTTAAAATCTACTCAACTTCTAAAATTTATAGTTAATTTACCAAAGAACAAAAATAATTGATTCACAAGTAGTATTATGAACCATAGCCGCCTTTGTGCAAGCACAACGTGCAGACCCCTAAGAACGGTCCTGGTTAAGAAAGTAACTACGCATCAAAGAAATAAAAGTTTGGTTCAAAACAGGAAAGTTTACAGAATACTTAAGGGTATTGAATTATAACGTCTGTCCCTAGAATGCCCAGCACGTTGCTTGCATGAGTTCGGCAGCATTATACAGTGTGTCCTTATTTTGTGTTTAATATATCTTATTCCATTTGTATATCTTTCGAAATGTCAAATAATTATTGTTCTGTGGATGGTTAAGTAACTCTAGTGATGTGTGGCCTTTCTGTTGATATCCAAAGAACAAGGGATATGTGATATTTATTTTGATACACCTACTATTGTCCGTATATCTTCATTTACTGGTTCCATCTATTGGCAAACATCATTTCGAATTATAGATTTTTGGAATAATTTTTTATATAAAAATACCTACATTTTTTTACTTTACTGAAATGTTCACACATTGGGTTTTTTTACATTAAATTTTTAAGATTCAATGTACTTTTGTCTAAATAACATCTCGGCGAACAATTATTATTTTTAAAATTTTGTTTTCGAGACCACCGAGACTTTCGAGATCGATACCGAGACTAAGTAGGTCTCGGTCTCGGTCTCGAGACCGTAAACATTTTCCGAGACTGATTCAGTCTCGGTCTCGCGAACCCCTAGATCCCACAGGGATGAGACCCCTAGAGGTCGAGCCTGCGACGGTCCCAAAGGAGCAGCAGGGGGTCGAACGCTTCGAGCGAGGTCCAACCACTGAGCTAGACGACACAAATAACTGCACAGGGGCACGTAAACGACCCCTAAAATCTTACCATTCGTCAGAACACCATATAACAGCAGAGAAAAAGCGCCGACACTTTTCGCTTATCGACAGGCGGAACTAAAAAAACTTGATTTCTTACCGTTCTTTGAGTTATATATATATTGCTATTGCCCTGACGGTCTCCGATTATCTCCAGATCTGATGCCGCAGTGGATGATTAATCTAAAAAAATGATAATAGCATATAAAAAAATACAATCACTCTGGAACATATACATGCGCTCGTTACTCTGAAAAATAAAAAGCCTTTTTCTAATAACTTTTTTTTCAGGACGCAGTGGCGACTTCTTTAGAGGAAGCAAGGGAGGTTAATCCTCCCCTTAATTTTTCGAGAAGGCATCATGGAATAACTTTCATCGACTTATTTTTCTGTTTGTTTTATATTAATAATATATATATAATAAATATTCTACATTTTTGTGAATACAGATTTTTCGGTTTAACTCAATTTCACTTTAACGGCTATCCACTAGATACTTGACGTAGCAAGCAAATCTACATGTAGCACTGATGGCCTATCAAATAAAATATTCCCGAACCTACCGCTCCCAGTCATAGAGGCCCTTACAACACTAATAAATGAATCCCCTATACAAGGTATATTCCCTGAATGCCTTAAAACAGCTATAATTATTCCTCTTCATAAATGGGGCGAAAACACTAACTCTTGCAATTATAGCCCAATTGCTTTACTACCAGTGCTATCAAAAATCATTGGTTACTAAAGAATCGTCTTATGCCATTTCTTCTTAATTTTTTAATTAATATTTTTAAGTGCACCTGTGACGTCATGTTCTCGTTGCTTAGCGACGTCTACTTATCCCTCAGTGACAACCACCCCACCGCCTCAGTTTTTTGTGACTATGCAAAAGCCTTTGACTATGTTAGTCAAAAGTAGTAGAAATTTTGATAAGCAAGCTGATTTTTTATGGAATTCGGGATATTTCTTTAAATTGGTTTAAATCTTATCTCAGAAATAGGCAACAATTTGTAAGGGCAAATGGTTCTGATCCTGATTGTAAATTGATTACAAGTGGAGTCCCTCAAGGTTCTGTCTTGGGACTTATTCTTTTTTGTTATAGATTAATGATATCACCAACCTAAAAGTTAATGCAAAAATCTCTCTATTTGCTGACGACACAAGCATAACATGGAGTGATTTTGATACGTCTTTATATTCTAATATTTCCAACGACCTTGTTATAATTAAGGCTTGGTCCGATTCCAGTCTGCTTTGCTTCAATGTGCAATGTGTGGATAAACCGAGTATATAATCTTATAAGGGGACTTTACAACCACTTCAGCTACTTAACAGCAATATTAAATACTTCGAGTTGGTTAAATTCCTGAGTTTGAATATAAATAACAACCTAAAATGGTCTAAGCATATTGACACCTTAACTAAAAAACTTTCTACTGCCTGTTTTGCCATTCGATCAGTTTCAAAAGAACCGGACGTGTCTTCTGCCAGACTTATTTCTCTCTATTCGGATCCCATCCCTGTTATGGCCTTCACTTTTGGGGCTGCTGTACCACCGAGCAATTTCTTAGTATTTTTAGGCTTCAAAAGAGAGCAATCCGCTATTTGTTTGGTCTAAATAATAGAGCGCAATGCGAATACTATTTCAAAAAACATTAAATATCAACACTTCCTGCATTATTTATTTTAGAAACCGTCTGTTCGATAAGATAACATATAAGCACATTCCCTGAAAGGCCACAATACGTATATCCTACCAGAAACCCTTGGTATGACATATACCTTCCCATTCCTTCCACAGAATTAATAAAAAAGAAATTATTTACAATGCCATAAAACTTTACAATCATCTTCCAGAATATTTAAAAACAAATCCCTATGTTTGCACTTTTCCGAAAAAAAATCAAAGCGTAACTCATTGAAAGACCTTTTTACTACGTTATTGATTTTTATAATGAATAATGTCATTAAAATGTTTTTTATTTTATTTGCTTGTTTACTTAAATCAAGTTGCTGCAAGGCATTTGAAAATATTTTATAACGAATTAATGTTTTTTTTGTTTTAAGGAAAATTTCGCTTTGTCCATAAAATTGTAACAATTTTCCAGCGACAATAAAGCATACTTTCGTTTGGTTTAACTGCAACATATTGGAGGAGCATGAGTAGAGTGATAAAATAATAATGTCTGTTTTGTTTTAATATTTATTTAATTCTACCGTTTATATTTACTGCAGAACATGGAAGTATAAGAGGTTTTCGAGGACGTTTTATCACATAATGACGAACACATAGTGTTAATATAGTGGAAAATCTATCTATATTTCTTCATATAATGACAATAATAAACGAAAACAATAAACACACCAACACAAGCCGCAAAATAGCCATCGGATCTTTAAAACAGTAAACATTCGGAACGTTTATAGGACCTAAAAAAATCTTTTTTGGTTTCTGGCTTCAGTCACTATCATCTATACAACCCTATATTTTCCATCAGTATAAGGGCTTGGGGTTAAACCAAAATTTTACTTGGACTTTTGCAAAAGGGCCTAAGTGATTTAAATTATACGAAGTAGTTGCCCAGACCTGCGGTCCCAGATACAATAATACCAAAGGGGGAGGGGTTAGAAACATCACCTATTTTTTTTTTCAAAGATGTAAATTAATATTAGATTAAACTTACGAATTATTATCCGTTCTTTGGTATGTTATTTCAAAAATCAAAATTTATACTTGTAAGTTTAAATTTATTTCAAATACTTTAAGGCTTTAATAGACTTTTTACTTTTTGGGATACATATATACTGCGACATTAACATTAATCAGTTCTATAACAATTTAATTTGAATCCATGCTGTCTTGTAATATTTTACAGGCTCTATCTTCCTCAATCAGTTCATTCAAAATATCTAACGTTTCTACCACAACAGGCTCGGGTGACTTCCTAAAACTTTCCTCTGCCGTTATATGCTCTTGAGATTCATCATTTGGCTGCATTAAAGTACTCAGTACTTGATCTACGTCTGTCTCAAATTTTCCTAATTTTACTCCTTTATTAGTTTTACTAACCCAACTGTTTTCTGGAGCAATGACAGATTTTTGTCTAGTCAAAAGATTGAAAGCAGTTTCCTTTTTTGCATAAACGTCCTTGTGCTTCATGCTTTCGTGACTGAACAGCAAATGCTTTCTGCCGAATTTTGCTGGGCAGTATTGGCATTTATACTTTTTGTTCTTGTGTACTTGTAACATGTGAGCTTCTAGTTCTTCGTTTGAGGATTTGTAGGCGTGGCAAATATTGCAACTAAAAAAAAATCTCAATTAAAACTAGTCATTTAATTGAAAAATATATCAGGCAAAGCATTTATTTTACATATATCAACAAGGCGTAGAAAAAAGAAAAATCATTTTCTTTTGTAACATATTATATAATGCACATAAAGGACAAATATATATATTTACCTAAACTGAAAATTAGGATTCTCGTGCCTCTTCATGTGGTTTTTATACGATGTATATTGTTGCAAGGTAATGTCACATTTTTCACATCGATATTCTCGTATCTTCAAATGGGCCTAAAATAAACAAACATATATTTTACTGAAATAAAAAAAATGCTACAAATAACATTTCAGTCCTACATATTTCTATAAATTTAAATATATTTCCAACTATCGATATACTTTGGTTACCGCGAATAATCAAATAAGTGAAATACATTCGAACCCACTAGCATTTTCACATTCTGCCAAAGCCAGACCCATTCGGATAATATCGCAGGGCTTAAAGCTCTGACCGTTTATGAACGTGAAACTAAGACGTTGGCATTTTGTACGCAATGCGAAAGTGGAAAAACTGGTTATCATAGATAAATCTCAAAGATTTCTATATATACTCTAAAGTCCAAGTATAAGGAAGATATTTTTCACAAAGAAACTAATAAATCCACGTGTTATTCCTTTCAACACAGAACTTACGAAATGCACGTAATAAAAGAATCCCAAATATTAAAAATATATATGACCGCACGAAGTTTTGATCCACACGCGAACCCATTATAAATCCTCAGTACCTAAATGTAAACGAACATCATAACAGAGCCATAATCAACAGTGCGATCAACCTATCTTGGTAGCATTTTAAACGCTAATATTTTTTTTTACTTTTTAACTAAAAAAACCAAATTGTAGGGTTACATAAAAAGCTTTCTCTAGTTATTAGAGAAACAAAACACTATATTTTTACAAAATATCACCATAAGTCGTATTTTTCTAAATGGGACGCCCTGTATATTATATGTTCAGTCGTGTTTACATATATCTTTGAAAACTCTCGAGAAATTTGAGAAAAACCCTGCATAAGAGGCAACTTAATCCCATCGACTCCACTATGTAATAGAGCGTTTCTCTTCTCTCTACAATATACTGCTTTTAAAAATATTCGTCAATTTTCTTCCACCTTCTATTGGCATAACTGTAAAAAATTGTGCAAATTTGAAAATAATTTAAATTTTGAAATAATCAGGGCGCAGCACATTTTCATTAAAATATATTCAAGATTTGATAATTTGATATAAAAAAGCCACTGTGAAAGTAAAAAAACAATGTCTACGAAATAGCACATTTTAGAAAAATCTACAGGATGGTACTTTTTCCTAGGACGCGACCCATTTTATCCCCCCCGAAGTTTTTACTGCGACTTCACTGCTCATCATGACAAGAAAAATCAGATTCCCCATTCTACTCGGTAACTTTTTGGTTTATTTGATTATTTCGAAATTTTGCACCGTTTAGGACTTATTTAGCAAATTGTTTATTCATGTATGGTCATAACATATGAAACACGGGAAAAATTGTTAAATTGTAATTATACACTTGAAATTAGATAGGCATGATTGGAAATTTTGCTAAGAAATTTCTAAATCGAAAAGATCAAAAAATTACAGAAATACTGTAACACCCTGTAGATTTTTCTAAAATGTTATATAGCCATTTCATGTCAAATTTGAATGAGTTATCTTTAGAAATGTACGAAGTTCATGAAAAATAATATTTTAGCAACCTGTATCTCAAAAACGGAAGCCTTGGGGACCTATGTTTATATAAACTTTTAGTCCTAAAATGAGGCAAAAATTACATCCTTTATTTTTGGCGATCAACTATAAAATACCTTGTATTTTTGGAACTTACATAATTTTATGAGTTACCATGTATAGATATTTGCCTCCCTGTTTATATTTAAAATGGAGGGAGTGAGATTTTATATAAAAATCGACTTGCACAAATATTGTTTTATAAATTCAATGTTTGTCATTAAAATATTTTTTGGGGCTTGGAAATAATCACAATTAATTGTATGTACGAAGTCCAAACGGTGTACACTGTTCGATACAGATATGTGATATCCTGCAAAGCTAATCCAGCTCGGTGAACAGAGTTTTTTTAAGTCCTGCGGTGCCAAATTTAAAATTTGTATCTTTACTGAATCAAATAAAGAGGGGACACTAAAGACCAGCAAGCGTATGTAAGAATAAATATTTATTTCTTAAGAGCATGTAACTTTAAAATATTTCATACAATTATTTTTCTATATTAAGATATATGCATAATCTGAATAAAACTTGTCGTGTAATTTGTCTTGTCCCCTGAAGTTACATCCAACATTGCGTTACATCATTTGACCTGTCCTCTGTGAGTTTCTAAATATATGGCTAAGGCCTTATCTCGATGGTTTTGCTCTTGCTTGATTTGTTTTTCTCAAAGAACGCAGTAATGCGCCCGTCACAGCCTAAATATTGGTTCGTAGCCCTTTGAAATAAAGCAAGCACTAGGGACGATATCTAAAGCAAATATCTCATCTAAGCGCAGTAAAAATAATTTATAGATTTCTAATTGTGGTGCACTTCCCTTTTGGCGCACTTGGCATGATTCCTCAAAGTAAATATAATCGTCATTGAAGTAAAAGAAAAAAAGAGACATTAACCCCTACCAATTAAGTGCATTCGGACCTGTTAGCCATAGTAAAACCCTTAGAAATAGGACTGCCAAAACTTCGGTTTTGACTCGGAGTTTTCGGATTCCAGTTATAAAATGCGTTCTCCAGATTAACACAGAAAAAGTGTGAAGTCTCGAAAACACAAGAAAATGTATAAAACCTTTCTTATGTTGATATATAAAGTAAAATATTAAGACAGCTGTTCATTTACGCAACCAAAATCATAAAAACAGATTGATGAATTTAGTCTTATCACATTTAGAAAAATTTAGTAATTTAAGTAGTCATCCGATGATAATAGTGAGTCCCTTATGTAAGGCAAAGGAAAAAGGCGAAAGCGGTTTTGGGTTCATCCTGATTTTAAGAAAAATTATAAAACCGGTGTTTCGTAACGGCAAACAAAGAGCTAGACCCCGTAAAATTCCAACAAACCTACAAAATAAGTGAGGAAAGCTTCAATGATTCATCCAAATGCATCTCAGACATGTTATTACTCAATAGCGTACGGTTAGAAGCCGCCTGTCCCTCTTCTAAGAACTTTTTTACGCCAACAGTAAAAACTATGTACAAGGACTCAACCCCATGCCAGGATCTTCAGGATATCGAAATACGCTTAGTTAGCAGGCTAGTTTGTTATTGGAATTCCGACAAATCGCCCGTTCAACTAAGAACCGCCATGTGCACCACCACCCACCGAATCAAGACAGTCTTAATTTGTCAATCCTTCCGGTGGCAGGGCCAGGTGAGGTTAAGTTTGCAGTTTACGTTCCCCGAAACCCAAAAGCTTTGGTTTCACGGAATCTGCCCGACAAGCCATTGGAGCAACGTCTCACTACTGTAAGACGCACGAAACTGTTAATACATGACCAAGTAACTAGTTCAACAGGTTTTATCGAAAATAGGTTAGTTATGCTAGTGGACGGACGTCAATTACATCAATAGTTACAACTTCGTTCACAACTGAATTCATGCTTACGTGAATGGACGAGCTATAGAGTCAAAAAACTAATAGGGAATTTCATTCGTCATATTAGAGCCCATTGAGTGTTCTTCTTTCCTGACAGTATAATGTGATTTTTGTGACCTTTTTAAATTACCAACTGAAAAAAGAGTGGAGCCTTAATTCGATTTCTAAGTATATTACCTCCTTTCAAGTTTTACGAGTTCCGATACTTTTATTATCTTTGAAAGATATTTTTATTCTAGCAAAAAATTTAATGGTTATAGTTTAGCTTATCCATAATTCAATATTTATTCATTTTTGTTCTAGCAAAAAATTTAATGGTTATAGTTTAGTTTATCCATAATTCAATATTTAAAGTGCTTTTTAACTGATGTGTTTTTATTTATTTAAAATAATATTTGTTCTCAAATACGTTTCAATTTTCAGTTCGGACAAGTAACCGATCTGGCAACCCTACAAAAAGAGTCTGTGTTTTGGTCAACCCTGAAGCATATGATGGGCTTGTTTAATGTTGTGACCGACAATGAATTCAAGACTGAATGTGTTGCACAATAGACATTCAGTTCAATGGTTTTTCAAGTATGATATAGAAATTTGTGAATACTGAACAGATTCAGCGCTATTAATATACGTTTGATTACTACGATGCCAATCTCTTGGTGTGTATTATGATTGAGACTGTCCGTTCTAGTAAAAAATATTTTTTTTTTCATTGAACTCTGTTAAAACTAAACAATTATTACACTTAACACTAAAATTACGAACTCAAATAACATAAAATAATCTAACTTAGCAACCTACTGCTTATATTGTATAAAATTTCCAAAATATTCTAGAATTAGAAAAAATTATAAAAATATTTATTTTCTATTTCGATGTTATTCACCCATAATAGAACTATAAAAAATTATACACCGTTTATATTAATTAACATTATGTTTAATCGATATTATACTGTCACTGTATACATACCTTGTAATGCATTTTTAATGAGGAAGCAGATGCCAATACTTTGTGGCAAATGTTGCAAACACATGGTTCTAAAACAAAACAAAAAAAATTAATTTAAAATCAGTGAAAATACAGGCTGAATGAGGAATGACTGCAAATATTTTAACATGTGAAAGTACGGGTTACTTTAATCTAAAAAATGTTCATATCACCGAGGGTCAAAACTTAACAACCATTTCTGAAAAAAGGATAAACATTGAACTTATTTAATTGTAATGTAAGCAAATTATTAAATATTGATTCATTTTATTATCCCAGGTCATTAATTTCATCAGTATTAATTTAATAATTAAGTTTTTTGTTTAAAAGTAAAAAATATAAACATATTGAAGTAATAAATGGTCCTTAATTCAAAATACACAACCTGGCAACATGCTAAGATCCCATGAACAAAGAACTATTTGATTTGTATAGGGTCATCCAACATAATCCCCCTTTTTTGCTTACACAACTACACTGCACTGCTAACTTAACCGGAAAAAAAGAATTGTATACAAATTCAATCTGAAATAACTTTTAGGTTTTTTCCTCAATTTAGATAATTTTTTGTCAAGTTGCAGGAGCTTATATGTTCATCATTTTCCTTTTTCGATTTTAGGAAATGTTTAAATGGATATAGTGATATACAAGGTAGAACCAAATATTGCATTTTGACCTAAGTTTCTAAATACCCTGTAGAATTTTTTTTTACCTGAATGATGTTTCTTTGTAGGATATTTTTAATCCACATCTTTTATCAACAAGTTGTTTTTTTAATCAAATCGATATCTGAATTCTTAAAGAAATAACATTAACATTTTTAAACAAAATTATGCAATAATTCTTTACTTAACAACGAACATTTGAAGAATTACAACAATATTACAGTATTAGATTTCATTTCAAAACTTAGTATTTCCTGCCCTAACTATAACAGCTCTCATTCTTTCTGACATAGATTGAACTGCGTCTTGTAGTATTTGCTCCCACTCGTTTCAACGCAACTAAAGTTGGAAACTCACTATAGTTCTGTCTAACATTTCTTCTTAAGTTATCCCACATATGGTCTATGACGTTTTAAATCAGGACTTCTGGAGGACCATTCTAACATTTGAATACCAACATTGTTCAAATATTGTCTTGTCATTCGGGCTATGTGCGGACGAGCATTATCTTGCGTTAGGAGGAAATTTTCTCCTATAAATGGCATATAAGGAACCACATGTTCTTCCAAACACTGCCTAATATACATCTGCGTTAATTCTACCTGCCTGAAGCGTAACAAGGTTTGTGTGGGCTTCCAAGGAAATGCCTCACACATCACTCCACCGCCACCAAATTGTACTCTAGGGAAGAAACAACATTGAGCACATTGTACCCCGGGTCTCCTCCACACTCTTTGCCCTCCATCTGGTGAATGTCTCAATCTGCATGAGTTCGTGAAAATTCCAGGCGCCGATGTTGCGCTACGTCTTCTGCTTTCATCATTACATTTTTATTACTAAAAAACACTTATCGTTTACAGAACAGTTTCAAAACACAATACAGAAACATATTTAACTTAACAAACGCAATAAGTACAGCAAATAAATGTGTTATTTGTTGACAAGAATTTGTTTGAGAAGCCACAGAAACTGTCATAACAGAAAGAACAAGCCTACTTTACAAATAAAGTTGTCTTTATTTTACGTGTCTTATTAAGAATTGCATAGTTTGTTAAAAATGTGTTATTCCTTTAAGAATACAGATATCGATATTATTCAAAAACAAGTTGTTGAAGAAACTTGATTCAGGATATATAGAAATATAGGTCAAAATGCAATTTTTGGTTCTACCCTCTACATCACTATATCTATTTAAAATTTTCCTAAAATCGATTAAGGAAAATGATGAACATGGAAGCTCCTGCAACTTGACAAAAAATTATCGAAATTGAAGGAAAAACCGAAAAGTCATTTAAGATTGAATTTAAACACAATTTTGCTTGTCTGGTTAATTTTGCAAAGCAGTGTATTTAAAACAAATCAAGAGTGATATTTGGTCTATTTTTTCTGAAGAAATTGAAAATGACTTTTTAAATTAATTTTGATTATTAAATATTTTATTTGGTTAGTTAAGATTGACTAGGTTATTCAGTAAAAATGTATGGGGCCTTCGAACAAAAAACAAATGAGTTTCATTAGGCTGTTTACAAAATTTTGATATAATTTGCATAACGGAAACTCGGCTATTTACTGTGTATAAATTGTATACATTTCAATATGAATGTTACAAATAACGGTGGTGGAGTGTTAATAGCCGTGAGGCCTGATTTGAGCTTTAAGTTCCGTTTAGAGTGGAGTTCAAATGGTTTAATCGAAAACTTATGGGTGACGATAGGCCTAGATGGTGGTAAGTCGTTATCATTTGGATCTATTTTCGTACCCCCTCAAAATTGAAAATATATATGCAAAGTATCATAATAATAGTTACTTAATTTTGGGAGGCTATGACCTTCCACATATCACCTGGAATTTTTCTAATAATGTAGGAACTAGTTTTGGCATACCATCTCGGGCTGTTTATATTATGAACACAACCTTTATACATTAAATCTATTGGACCTTCCAACAATGTATTAGTATCTGTAACATTGATAAGATTCTTGACTTAGTTCATGCCAAAAACATTACAAATATTCAATGTACCACTGTAGTTGCTAGTTTAGTTCCTGAAGATACACATGGTAATGATAATGAAATAATATCTGATATTGCAGCGATAAGATTAATGGGCTGTTTATAATAAAAAAATCAACATATCCTGAAAAAAGATTGATCTATCATATTGAATGTAAAAAACTAAAAATATAAATAAAACTCTTGAATGGTTCTATAATGAAAAATAATAATATAGTATATCACATACTCAACTGGCAAAACAAACGTTTCATCGAACAAAAGTATTACATGGGTATTTTATAATGCTACTTAAATAATACTTGTATCCCGCAATGTTTTCAAAGCAAATATTTTATTATATAACATTAATATATCCTACAACAAGGGTTATAAAACAAATGTTTTTGTAAACACTATATGACTTTTATTAAAACCCCTAATAAAATAGTAAAAACTATTTTATAAATGTATTATATTAATATTCTAGTAATTCGTAATAATTTTAAAGGAATTAAAGAAAATGTATGATAGATTATATAAATATATAAATCATTTCAAATCAAAATAATAGATAAAATTGTGTGATGGTTTTAAAATTATTATAAACCATATATACAATTATTTTATATTGAAGTAATAAGTATGATTAATTTACTAATTAAAAATTTCAGAAACATTTAATTATCAACTATAGATTGTTCCTGAAAGCAGCCTTGGCGGTACTGTGTAAAAAGAAAAATATTACCAACTCGATTAACGCAGAGACCCAGATTACAACAGTGGGTACGGGGACCGATGATTATAAAGTTTCACGGCCGCCTCGGTAATGCGTCTTACAACTGACGTGTAGTATGGGGGTTTCTGTCAGAGTTTGGATGTTTTTAATTTATTTTTATTTGTAAATATGTGAGAATGTAAAAAAAATATTTAATCGTGTGTACAGTATCATTATACCTACGTATAGGGAAGTTTTACTTTGCTAGAGAAAACGCCTGGTTATAAGCGTCTTCACTTGTTTTGTTGTAATAAAAATAGTGGAGGAAACTCTTTATTCAGGTGCCCAAAAAATCGTCAAAAGTAAGTATACCTAAATGCATAATAGAACATAAAACATGTTTAGAATTTTATCGTAATTTTATAAATACAATTAAACAAGCTATGTTGATTTTGTTGTTAATAAGTCCTAATAAATGTTTTAGAGCAATGGCGTGGCTTGAGGCTGTTGGAAGAACAAATCTTCTAGAAAAGAACTACAATAATTACAAACTGTGGAGGATCATTTTGGAAAAAAAAATATTTGTATGACCTCAACAAGCACGAAATGACTATACAATGGCGATCTATTACTGAAGTAGGATCTGAAGAGCCTCCTCCAAAAATCGTTATGTTATCAGGTTAGAAAAAAATATGTACGAAATAAATTTATATTTTACATAATATAGATACGTATACAGACAGAAAATTTTGTGTCGCTATGGATATTGTCAGATGCCCAATAAAATTAATCATATTGAAGATTTTAACAATCTACGGTAATTATGGATTCTTTTCTTCGTAGTAGTATAGTCCTGGAAATACATCAAGGCAAATTCCCTCTTTCTCTAACTATATTTAACTAGAAGAGGCAAAAAATTACTAGCAAACTGAATGTCGCTACTTAAAAATACTAAGTATCAGTTTTAAACCGTCAAATCATTCAAATTAATCAATGTCACTCAATGTCAAAATATGAGGGTTAATTTAATTATAATTATTTGAATTGGTAAACTGAAAATGGTAAAACGATTTAACAGTCGAACTAAAAATATAATTTTGAATGTTCTCTCATATTTTGAGGACCAAAAAGATCATTGCGAAGCCAGGGGAAAAAAATGTGCCGAAGCAATGAAGACAAAACTATATCCCTTGCTTTTGATTACGCTGACTTGCAAGCTGATAAGAATACTTTCATTAGTTACTGTACATTAAATGTTTCTGGATAATTCTAAGAGAAATACTATCCTTTTTACTAGTCAAATTTTTCCTCTTCTCCCTCTAAAATTATGTAATTGAAACTAAGACTAACTATTGGTGAAAAATTAAGGTTTGAAACTTGTATAAAATATTATTACTCAAAAATCCCTCAGAATGTATTGGATATTTCTTGTGTTTTCCCTCTTATATTAAATATAATAATTTAAATGGAAATATTCAAAAAAATCAATAGTCAAAAAAACTACACTCAACTATAGATTTAACAAATAGATACACTTCTAAAAGTATCTATCCCTGAAAAGGAAAATTGTTAATATATGCTTTATTTACAGAACTCTCAACAATTTGGTTGATTCTGAAACTATCACGACATTTACATATTTGAATTGTCATCCATACACTGTGAGACATCGAAACATTTTATTGATCCTTGCAGGTACTATAAATTAGTTATAATAGTACAAGTTATGGTGACTTGGATTTTACTCATTTGAACCTTCTTTCTTTTAAAAAACTTGCTCGAAGAACAATACGGAATTCATGAGAATTAACAATGGTTTATTTTTTAATATATGTACCAACCTTACTTACTTTAGAAACATTTATTCTTATTTTTTAAATGTATTAGTTTGTAGGCCTATGTAACACTGTTTTGTAATTTATATTTACTGTTGTATAATCGGATGCTTTGGACATTTTTTGAAGGGTCAGAATTAATAAATAAATAAATTAATAAAATAAATAGTCATCAATCAGTTTTACGAAAGAACCATTTGTTATAAAAACAGAAAGAAAACCACCGGAAACCACTTTCCAGTTCAGAAAAACTGTGTTTTAAATATCCAGTCGTATATTAGTTGTGAAAATAGATATAAAGTATTTGTATTTCTTACATTTATATTAGCCCTTAATTTGTGTGACACAAGCACAGATAGGAGACAAACTGAGTCTTGGCGTTCGATTGCCACCTAAAGCTGTGAAAAAATCTAAAAAGACCGCAAACATGAAAAAAATATTTTCTCGAATTTTAGAAAAATATAAATGTATTTTTTTTTGTCTTTCGGTTGTTTAATATTTCTAAACGCATTAACAGCAAATAGTTGCTAAATATGGAAAACCCACAGATTTCTTAAGACATATAGAACGACATTTAAAAAAAAAATCTGTTATCTACAGATGTTTCTATTTCTAATAATATGTCCCGGATCGCTAATTTTCCTGTCTAAGTCAAGAATTTGCCTTTTCGAAGCTTTTTCTGTTAAAAATATAAGAAACACATTAGCTTAGCTTGCATGCAATAGATCAAAGCTGTAATCTTTAACCAGTATTATAACTTTAAAACTTTCTAAAAATAGCAACCAATTGGATTCGTGGTGCCTATTTAATTCCCGTCTACGTTTAAGAGTTAGGGTTACTTACTCAAACTAGGCGATTCTTTGTTTGGAGCATGCGAACCTCTTACACGTCTATTATCCAACGGTTTTCCATTGTCATCATGTCCAAGCAATTCGTGACCTGTTAATCTTGACTTTGAGGGAAAACTAAAAAAAAACATACTTATTTCTACATCCCCGTATAACAGCCCATATTAATATAATAGGCAATATAGGGGAAGTATTGAAAGCGCAAAAACGTTTGTAAAATATAAGATTTTTTTTTCGACATTTTAATGTCCCTAGAATACGAAAAACGTATTTTTAGAAAGAAAATTATATCAGTACAGATGTATGTAAAAAAAATTGCCCGTAGGATAACTGCAGAACGATCAAACCGATTTGTTTCAAATTTGCACCAAGAATAGTCCCACGGGAATTAGAATTTAGATGTCATGGGAGCCGATTTTTGATTTCTTAAGTTATCGTTGATTAAACATCTTTCTTATTTTGTATGTTCCAGTGGCGTGCAATCAACGAATGCACAAATGCATTGCATACCCTGAAATTTTCATATTTATGCTATAATATTATTATTCTCATCAGGTACATATTTTCTTCCTTAATTCCTATAATATAAAATGTAACTTAATTTTGAAGTATTATAACAATTTAAAAAGTGTGTCTTAAGCGCCAAATAAAATATCTGTTATGTCATAGGAAAACATCACAGTCTTACACTGATCTTATGCTACGTATTAGACAGAATAATACCAAGAGCGTGCGTGATTCGCTCTAAGTCCGCTGCACTAAAATCCTCTAAAATGCCCTCCATAAGGCACCGAAGGCATGGAATTGTCTTCAATACTGGAAATCTAATGCAAATGAAAAGCATTGCTTGAAAACACACCATACATATACCGAGAAGAGACAAGAAATACGGACGTAACAAACAGCACCGAGCACCGACCACGACGAGTAGGATGAGCCAGCGAGTGAATTCACGGCTGCCAAAATGTGTCTAAATTACTCTATATGGATAATATTAGGTATTTGATGCAATTATGCTTTGAATTTTCGTTTTAATTAATTGATTGGAAATTTGAAAACCTGATAAGACAACTCCTTCACCCTTTTATTTTCGTTTTGTGTGGGAGTTATCGATCTTATTGCACACGCCGCCATCTTAATAATCAATTATTATATTATAAATTATCGATTGAATAATGGTTTCGGGTTTAGTATTTAGGGACATTTGTTTTGTTTGTGCTGTTGGTTATTAACTCTAAATACGTAACTTTTTCAATATCTTTAGTGACGTTTCACGTTTGTACATTATGCAGTGCCAGTGTGTATGTGATGAAACGGTAAACTGTCTGGACAAACTTAATAGGAAACCTTTTATTTCTATGACATTTACAGAAAAGCAAAGCGTTATTAATATTGGTAGACCTACCCCAGATTTAAAAATTGTGGAACAACAAAAGAAAACGGCTCGGTATTTTAATAAAAAAGTGTACGATAATTATAAGTGGCTCTGCGGGTGTCCTCATAAAAATAAGATGTATTGTTGGCCATGTTTACTATTTGGAAAGCAAAAAAATTTTAATAATTTTCCAAATGCAGCAAAAAAGCATGAACAATCGACTAATCATTTGAACAGCGCGCTAGCTCTACATAGTTTTGGTGGGATTCGCATTGAAACAGCTTTATCCCGTCAATTTCAGGAAGAAAATGAAAGGCACCATGCAAGGGTAGATAGAAATCGTAATGTAATGCGGCGATTAATAGATATTACCTGTTATTTGGCCATGCAGGAATTGTCGTTTCGCGGGCACTTTGAGTCTGTAGATTCCGTAAACAGGGGTAATTTCATAGAATGTGTTAAGTTAATAGCAAATTACGACGGTCTTTCAGCAGATCACGTACAATCGGTTACTGAAAAAGAAAGTAGGGCTGCCTTTAGTGTATTATCAAATAGGATTCAAACAATCTTATTTCCAGCATATCCGCGGTAACTTTAAAAACTGTTCGCAGTGAAATTCAGCAGACAAAATTCATAGCAATAATGATAGATGCCCTGTGTCCTGATGTCAGTAGTAAAGAACAATTATGTACCATCTTAAGATATTTTAATGAAAATAACGAAGTCGTTGATCGGTTTATTGGCTTTTTTGATGTTTCGGCAAATAGAAGCGCAGAAGCACTATCAAAAATTTACTGCAAGATTACGAGTGTTCTGATAAACTTATAGCTCAAACTTATGATGGAGCTTCAGTATTGTCTTCCGAGAAAAACGGCATCCAAAAAAAAGTCCGTTAAACTTGTGCAAATGCTTTGTACGTGTGGTGTACTGCGCATGTTTTAAATTTGGTGTTGTTAAAATCGTGTGAGAGTGTGGTAGAAACAAAACACTTTTTAAGCACGATAAGAAAGATGGCATCGTTTTTCTACACAAGCACCAAGAAATCCGAATTATATAACAAGTTTTGTTCGAAAAAATTACCGCGGGTGGTGCAAACTAGATGGGTTTATAATTCTAGAGCCGTTAACGTAATATACACCGAACGTGAAAACCTAATTACTATTTTTTGTGAGATATTTAACACAATATTTGGACCAACCGATATTTTGTATAATATTTTACAGTCCAAAATTGTAGACATTGGATATTGTGTAAAAAAAATTGATGACTTCAATGATTTTGTGGAAACCTTTTACAAAGATAATAATTTGGTTCACGAAAAAATTGTTAAGCGTTGTGGAGAGCCTAGAAAGATTAGAAATATAGAAAATATGAAACCACATTACAATATGTAAATAATTGACACCAAAAACGAAATAACCGATAGGTACAAAGAAATCCGCCAACTACATTTTTTGAAACTTTTAGACGATTCATTCCCCTCTTTTTGTTTAAAATTTCTCGTAGCTATTTTATTACACCTAAAATACAAATATGAAAAATATTTTGATTTCGAAAAAACTACCTAATGTGTGTTTTTTTTTAAACTTAATGCCTACGAAATGATTAAAAAATTGTGCAATGTTTTTCCACAATTGCTAATTTTAAGAAAATTAATTTTAACTATTCCCGCTAGCAGTGCGTCAGCAGAAAGATCATTCTCTGGATTAAAAAGAATTAACACCTACCTAAGAAACACCCAAGGACAAGAGAGCCTAGCTAATTTGGCAGTAGTTTCTTTAGAAAGTGAATTATTGAAGGAAATCAAAAGAAGTACAAATTTTTATTCGGTGAATTTTTAGAAAAGGATCGCAGAATTGAACTTATTTACAAATAACGTGTTGTTACCTAAACTAAAAAGTTATCGCGAAAATGTGTTTCTGTTTGTCATTTTTCTTTTTTTAAAAGTAATTATTCAGTTCCTATTTAATTTTATTGTGGACATAGAGCAGTTTTTGAATTTATACAATACCCCATTTTCCAGCTTTTGCAAGAAGTTTAAGTAAATCACTTCGTAAGTGGTTTTATTTTTTTTTGCATACTCTGCATAACCTAGCACTGCACGCCACTGGTTCTAATAACATGGAGGCACAACATGCTGTGCTGTTTCATTCATAAAATCGTGTACGGTTTGATGCAATTTTTAAAATAAATAAACGTGTACTGCAAGTAAGTGTGACAAAGAATAAAATATATCTCCTCCTTGTCGGGCACCAAAACAGGCAATGCTGTAAAATCATAATGACAGACTTCTTTTCTTCTTGCCGTTGACATATAACAAGTCAATGACCATGGGCGTAATATTAAAAATATTGATTTCTTAACCTATTTATATAAAAATCGTTTAACAGCTAATCAAAATTAAAATCTATTAGCACAAGGGGCACATTTAATAACATACCCAATCTATTTTTTTGCATTATGCATAAAAACGTATATCTTTGTTTACTTTTTTTTACTACAAAACAACGCAAACCTCTGAGAAGGTATTATAAAATCATTAAGTTTAAAATTGTATAATTTTTATGTAAAATATATTTAAAGAGATATATGTATATATAAAATATACCTGTGTTCTTTGAATTTGCGTACACTGGTTTTTCCTCGGAATTGTAATGTAATTTTGCTGCCTAAGGAACGATAAAATAGCAATTAGAGGTCCCATTAATCCCTAAACTAATTAACCTTAGTTACAAATGAATGAATATTAGGAAGAATCTAGTACGCCAATTAGTACATACCATTTTGACTTACCCGAGAAAAAAACCGTTAGGAGTTACATAGTCCTAATTTTTGCACACTTCGCACTTACGCACCATAATGACCAAGAGATCACAGAAAAACTATCAAAAATCGTCCAGTCACAAAAATCGCCCGAAAACAATGCTTTTACTCAAAGCAACTCTTCTTTATTCGGTTTATTATTTTAGGAAATGGAATTATATGGAGATAAAGAAAAAAACAGGAGGTTTTTTTTAATAGCCAGTTTTTTTTAATTTAAATTTTTTATAACAATTATATGTAGCTAACGAAATATTATATATATATATATATATATATATATATATATATATATATATATTTGAATTAACCACTAGCTAAGAGTACCTACCTATTAGGTCGAATTCACTTTTTCAAAATAATTAATATGGGTTCGGTATGTTGTTTGAAGTACACGGTTTATTTGGCTTTATTTATGTTAAGAACATAAGGCTTACATTTAAGAAACAGGAAATATAGTATAGACTAATGTAAGAGCACAAACCTTTTTTTACAAACTGAACACGAATATTCCAAGTACTTTTCGTGAAAAGCCAAATGACGTTTGAGATAGTCGTTTCTGGTAAATCCTTCGCCACACAAATTGCAAAAAAACTTCTCAACGCCTAAGTGCATTAATCTGAAAAAAAAAAGAGTTAGTAACTCGAAAAATATGACATTTTCTTAGTATGAAGATCGGCTTTATTTTCGATAAGCTGCATATCGCGCAAATTTTTCAATTTTGTACATAAAGTATAAAAAAAACAAAACAATTTTAGGATAAATAATGAAATGTCAAAAAAATCTGCTCAAAATTCTATGATTACACGACAGAGTTCTTAATGCTCTTAGAAAGCTCTTTATAACAATTAATTTGATGTTAAAAATTTAAAACAACTGATAAAAACAAAACACCAAAAAGTCTACAGCCAAAGAGTCTAAATGTCTTTACATCGTCAAGACGTTGAATAAAAACTACAATCATGCTGTTAAAATTGAGACATTAAACCAATTTTCATATATAATCAGAAATAAGTTTTTGTTGCCAGTAAGGAATAAAAAGACAACGGGGCTAGCACTACAATGCATGAGAAGCAAATGACATGCTTTATAACTGTAATAATAAAATTAATCTTGAGTTTTCAAATATACCTTTGAAAGCACTTGTATTATAACCAAACAATAATTAACATTTTTATTTTGTTATAAAAGCCCCTTTAATTGAAACGCTAGATAAACACTATCTAAAATACATATAATAGGATACTATTATTTTCTTTGATCTAGTTAGTGAAAAAATATTATTATATAGTGCGTAGATTTTATGATATACTGATACCTTCCCTTAAGCGAGCTCTTCGAGTATGTATCTAACAATAGAAAATGGCACTATATCATAAAAAAAATCCATTAAGAGACACAAACTAATATCTTGACGTGGAATCAAAAACTAATTTTTGAAACCCGCCCACTATTTCTAAATGCCTCTATCTTTCTAGTATTTTGTGTAAATAAACCAGTGGGTCAGTTGACTTTCGAATTGATGTTTTGTGTAGGCAATGAGTAGTGTTATATTGTTGCCATTTAAAAATGCCACCTATATACTTTCAGAAGAAACCATTAAGCTGATACAATGGTATAGTTTACCTAAATTAAAAACTCCAATAAAATCTAGTTTAGCTAAAATTTTGCGCATAATTTACTAAATATTTATGTTAGCAAATGGCGCAGAGGCCTACAAATTTTCCGATTCACATGAAAATTAAGTATGGTAGTTGTATACTTACTTATTATGTTGAGCCAAATTACCCTTCCAGTAAAAACATTTTCCGCATTTTTCGCAAACGATAGTTTTCGGCTTTACGCCCATGTGATTACTAATAATATGCATTTTTAAACTGCGGCGGCCTTTGAACTGTCGAGGACATTTATCACATATATATTTAGCATTACCTAAAAATGTATTGCGCTTAAGGTACTTAAATTACTGCTTTTTAAAGCCACTGGATATTATTCCGATACCCAACTAGCAAAATGGAATTCTAAAAGGATTGAATTATTATATAACTTATAATACCTATAATATATAATTGAATTAGTAGTTACATCATTATAAAATAGTTTCTTGTCTTGTAAGAACTGTATAATGTTGTATATATAATAAACATTTTATACGTGAATTTAAGATGCTGTAAGACTTTTTTATATAAATGCCTTATAGGATAAAAATGTGTATGACAAAATAAATTCGTTCTAAGATATGCGTTATAAGACTGTGAACGTAACCTCACTTTTGTAGTAAAATATTTTTTTTTTGGGTGACGAGTGCAAAATGTCAATATTTAAAATTCCGATATTTTGTTTTGGATGTGAATATGAAAGCACTATTCTAGATTTGTAAAGTACTCGATAAGTCCTTTAAAATGAGGTATCGCAAGACCCTTCTTTCCATTAAATTTTTTCCAAGACGGCGCCGTCCCCGCCATTTTGAAAGTTAGAGCTGTCAAGTTGCGTCAAAAAGTTGTTGACAGTTTGCCATTGGCCATCTCCAAATTTTATAAACAAAATGTGGGGGTCAAAAATTAGTAGGAGGGAGGGGCATTAAAGACAGGCATTGTATATTCAATTTTAATAAATTTAAATATCAATCATATCAGATTTTTAAGAAATCGATTAATGGTGATTTTGTATTTTGAATTTTATCAGTTAAATAAAGGGGAATTTTGATTTTGTGGGACTGAAAATTGGATTCGGAAAAAAACGGAATTTTTTTTTTAACCTACTCTTTTTATTTTGGGAAAAAAATCTATGTTCACGTTAGAAAGTTCATCAGATTCATGTATGTAATGTTTTTCAGGGTTTCAAAGTTTTTTCGTACTTAACCTTCGATGTTTTAATGGGTGCCATTTTAAAGTTTTGCATTGATTTTTTCATAAGTACTAACAAACAAAAAGAGTTAACGCATTTTTTAAATTTTCGTAAACTTTAGAAAATCCAAATATAATGTCTCTATATTAACATTAAATTTTCTAAAGATTAACTAAATTATTTTATATAAAATAAGAGTTTTGTCAGTTCCTTTGTATTGCTTTAAGGGTATAATTTATTTTAGAGATTGTACTCAAACACTAAAAGTATTTTTATTTTTAAATGGATTATATACTTAGAATTTAGATAGAATCTTGCAGAAGAGCCTGTATTTGTTTACATTTTTAAATAAATCAACATCAATATCAACTCACTATCTTAAAAAACTTTAAATCATCAAATTCGATAACAATTTTTAGTTTAGAGTTATTTTACAAGAGAATAAAACATATAGGGGTACTTCAAAAAAAGAGATGATGTCTGCGATATTTTTCTAAATGTAAACTCTCATTCTTACCACTCCCTCATACATTTTAAACATTTTAAAGTAGAGTTTAATTATTTAAAAATGATTAAACCCTTTTCTAAATAGGCAGTGTTTCTAATACATTGCTATTAAATTATTATCTATTTCGGAAGTTTAAATACTTACCATAAGATTTGGCAACCTCTACATCTTATTACTTGTCAAAAATAATTGTATATTGCCTACATATTCTTCGATATAAAACAGTTTTATTGTATAACGTTTCATTTTACAATGAAACATTATTTAAGGCATTTATTTGGGAAAAAATTCTACTATAAATCGCCATGTTTAAATAAGGAATACTTCTATCGCCTATCGCCGCCATTTTGCAAATTAGTTATTGGAAACGTTAAACTAAATTGTAAAATATGACTTTATTACTATATAGGGAATCATATTGTGAAGGGATTGGAATATACACTAATAAACTATTCAAATCAGTTAAAAAAAGGATTTTAAGAAAAAAAAATATGTTTTTTTAATTTTTACATAAAACTAAAGCGCTTCATATTTTTCCAAACACATACCAACAATCTATCAGTAAAATTTGGGGCGCCCCAAAAATTTGTACTATCCCCTTCCAAATGATTTTATAAAATACTTTTTTATACCATAACTCTACGCTATTTTCACGGCCGAGTCGTTAGTAGTCTCCATTTTAACAAATGCACAACTTAGATTTAGTTCACGACACGCTTAAAATATAACTTGGTTCTAATATTATTCACTAAAAAATAAAATACTTTTTTAAACTGTTAAAAGATAAAATGTTTCCATTTTGCGCACAATAGCAGCATTATAAAAAAAATATAATGCATTATACAACCATTTTGTAAGACTATAGTGCTGCTTTAATCCCATTTTATAGAAGTGACTACGTGACGCACTATAAAACCATTTTATAGTATTTGTATAAAACAATCTTATAAGAGTTGTATACTTTTTATAGAACTGTTATGCTGCCAAACTGTTGTACAAAAATGGGCTTTTTTTGGGTGTATAAAGATCATTTAATTGTTTTGTAGCACGTTATAAGAATTTCAATATCCTATAAAACATTTCTTATAGCTGTTTATACAAACCTTATAGAATTTATTTTGCTACTTGGGTATAGCTTCGGTACAATAAACATTAAACTTAGTTTGGATATAGCAAGTAAATTTTGTTTGCTGATGAATGAAGTAGCACAATAAACATTAGTGCGATGCCAATTACTTTACGCTCAAAGTAGATAAAACTTGTATATCTTTTAAGTATGACTTAAATGAATTGATATTCGAAAACAAATCTTTAAAAAACTAAAATTCAGGAATCTTGTAGTTCATTATTTTACAAAAGAAAAACATTTTTGTCCTTGAGACCTCATGTTTCATGTACACAAAAAATTAACTGAAATTAATCCCTCTCAGGTGAGAGATTTTCATCGTTTCCATACTATTCCACTGTTTATAAGGGTTGTTCATATAGTGCCACATCTCTGTAGAGGATGTTAAATAAATACTTGTACGTGTTGTTTTGTTGACAAATCGTGGTTCCTGGATTGAAACAGTGTCAAATTGGAATATGTCTCCCCTGCGATTGCACGAGGCATCTTCCAGAATCTTCAATATACAAGATCAAAATATTCACACCCGTATTCACTAAAGAGGTTTAAATTAACACCAGGTCTAACTTAACAATTATAGGTTTGAGATGACATTTTTAACAATCGAACAAATAATTTTTCAAAATGACAGTGACATAAGCAAAACATAACTGATAAACTAAGAGTTTTAAGTACCATTGCAACTCTTAAAGCTTTTTTGTTAATGCGGGGGTCAGTGTTTTGATCTTGAGCAGTAAAGATCCTTGGGAGTAATTCCAATTTGACACGGTCTAAAATGAAGAACCATTCATTCTTAATTGACCCCAGTCATAAAAGCTTTCGTCCTTGGTCTGGGTTTTATTGGCTTTCTGGCTTTAAACCAGGTCTTTTTGTTTAAAACTTTTTTGTTTATTGACAGTTTCTTAAACTTGTATATAAATTTTATATATTTTCCATTAAACACTGCATTAACTGAAAATTATGTAACTATACATATAGAAAAACTTACCATGTACTGACTCAATATGACGTTGCAATATGTTTATATTCTTGGTTGTTTTTCCACACTGATGGCAGACATGACGTTCTGGATTGTGGACGTTTCTTTTGTGAGAGCTTAAACTTCCCGTGGAAGGGAACGACTTTCCACATTCTGTGCAAAGATGGCAAGGATGTTCCCTACTATGTATTTGGAAATCTTTCTTTGTGAACCTGATAACACAAAACAATGGTTAATGACTGGGGACTATAATAAACTACTAGTTACTAGAATATCCATTAAACTATTACAGAACAATACGTAAAATACCATTACTAAGCTTCAGATTCCAGACGAGCAAATCGTAAGTAAACCAAAATTCATCAACTTATAATTAGGGGTAAGGGTTTACCAGTAAGATAATTTTTGACCAATTAACCGATCATTTGACACAATTAAATAAGATAATTACATCAATACTTCAATACAAAAACCATTTTTTTTTAGGAGTGGGGGCCATTTTCAGATTTTCTCGTAATAACATGTTATAAAATCTTCTCTTATATGAAAAATTTTAAGAAAGTTTCAGCCAAAAAGGGTACTCAGTTTCAAATCGATTTTAGTTTCCTGAAGCCTCTGGGAAAACGCGATTTTAATGAAATTTGGCAATTTTATGTTAATTTGATATAGAAATCGAATATGTAAAAGGAAGGGCTGATTTCCATGAGAACTTTTGATTGTATTTTTATAAGAAACATCTTAAATGGATTTTCGATTACATGATTTACTTTTAAGCCGGAATCGATAGTAAGGGATCTTTCCTCATAACAATACAATTTATTTTTTACCAAAACAACAATAATTTACTATCTTTGCTTATATAAAAGAGCCTTGTCAACGATTTTTTTACGAAAAATAATTATTTAAATTCACTCGAAGCTCTTTCTAATTATCTTCTCGTCTGTGATACTTGTGTTAGTTTGTGAGTTTGTGTTAGTAGAGGGAATATAGGCATTGATCCCCCTCCGCCCCCCGGCGGAGCTTTTTATCTCGATATCTCTGACGTCTGATATTTTTCGTTCACGTGGGCCACGTCCAGTTGTCCAAGTCAAATGTCAGTTGTCAAAAATGTCAGTTGTAGGTGAATCCAATGTGGAGTGACATAAGTATTAAAAAAAAGTTTCGCGCTAATCGGTCGCGCCGTTCCTGAGATATAGTTTTTTACTATTAGGGCCTTAACGAAATGACGCGGTAGTTTTTGCTTTAGGTGAGAGATAGATCTTAACGCCCTCTAAGAAAAAATATAAATTCGGAGATATCAGTGCTGCAACCCCAAGAGTTTTTAGTCATTAAAACATTAATTGGAGTGACGTGGCAGATCCTGCTTTATGTGAGCGACAGATCTTAACTTCCTCCACAGACCCGTGAAAAAATATTTGCGAAAACATGGCGGTGGCAGATAGGTTTCAGCAAGGTGTAGGTGCCGCTTTGGTGTCGCCTACAGCCTACTTGTGCATAATTTTGATTTGGTTGTACAAGAAATTTCTTCTAATTCATAAGCTATACGGTCTTTACTTGCGTGTTTTTTGTTAAATTCAGAATTTTTTATAAAATATATTTTCGTACCGATTTCTATTACTCGGTGTGGCGAAGTTACATGTTTATGAAATTAAATAAATAAAAGTTCACCTTTGCTGACCCCATTTACCCCCATTTCAAAACAAAAAGATAAATTTATCAATTCGAAGATCACCTTTCTTGACCCCCACTTTCATTAACTAAGTGATTTATTTAAATTATAATTGCATATATTTTTTTTTGTTAAACCATACAGATATATGAAAAACTACTAATGCCTTTTTGACACTTACGCAGATGACCAAGCAGTAAAAGTACCAAGTGATAGCAATCTGTACGAAAAACATATTTAATATATATTATAAAAAACATTGAATTTAACAAAAATCTTACATGTTTTGACAAATATATTTTTACAGACCGAAAGAGGGCGTTAAGATCTACCTCTCACCTAAAGCACAACCTGCTGCGTAATTTCGTTAAGGCCCTAACGGTGAAATGGTACTTATGACGTCATTCTACATTGCTTTCACTAAAAAATGACAGTTTTGACAAACGACAGCTGACATTGGACTTTGACCGATAACATACGTAACGTGGACGTCTAGCCCTTGCGCAAATCTAAATAATGCCATAGGATACGTGAACGAAACATGTCTGACAGAGATATCGAGATAAAAAGTTCCCCAGGAGGCGGAGGGGGGTCAATACCTATATTCTCTCTACTTGTTTTTGGCATCGTCTTTAATAAATTGACGTGGAATTTACAAAAGCCCAATCCGATAATCTACCACATGTAGGTACATTAATGGTGGCCCTCTCTCTTCCAGAAATGCATTATTTACATTAGAAGAAATGCGAGGTGTTAAAGACAAAACGTAAAAACATAATCATTCATAGTTTGTTGAAGGTATATGTTAAAAATAAATACTTAAGTTTTGCTTATATCCTTCTGAATTTAATAAGTAATCTACTATTTTTTAGACTAGCTTGTTTATTTTTATTATTTCTAAAACAAATTATTAATATAATAATAAATATGTTATTACCTATTTAAAAAGGGGTTGCAAAGACAGAGAAAGTTATGGAGGTGCAGCTACTGGATATGTGCAGGTCAAACATGCAATGCTATTTGCCTGTGATGTGTAATTTATGCCCTAAACACAGAGTTTATTCCAAAAATGATTCTGTAATTTTCGAGGTTAATGAGCTGAAAGGAAAAAGACTGAAATCAAAAACCCCGATTAGGACTCGTGATGTATTGGCGTCATAACGTACCATGCCACCGATCAGTAACATATATTGTTATTTCGGCGAGGTATAAACAAGGTTCGTTAAATTTTTGTTGTGAAGCCTGGTAACTCAGAGACAGGTGCTCTAGTAGCATTGCAAAGGTTGTGTGTTCTTTCTAATCCAAGTGCGGGCGATGACTTTTTTTAAACAAAGTTTATAATTTTGCATATAATTGTTTAAAAATCGGAATGCGTTTTGGTCAGCCCTGGTTAGGCGTCTTTTTAGGTTAAAACAAAACCCAGACTTATTTTAGTTTTTTTTAACAAAACCTATACTGTTATGTGGGTCTGTCCCGGTAGGTTAGCACCAGTAATAAAAGCATTATTAAAACCATAATAAATCTGATATTAAACATTAGTGTTCCTATTTTAATACATATATTAAAATGATCCTCACATCCACCCATATTATTGTTTTTTTTGCAGATCTTTGAAATCACGTCGTGCCGCTTTAAAATTTTTCGCTTTTTTTCCTTCAACGGTACTATGCTTAATGTCTTTTTCCACGCCGATATGGTGGTACTTTGTTTTCAAAATCATTTATTTGTAAGTTCAAAATACATTGTTTAATTGTATACAGTTTTTAATCCTCTAAACAGTGTTTCAAAGCTCTGGTATCGAGAATATTAATATTAAAATTAAAACAATGATCAATGTGGCTGCAACTGAAGTATAAAGTCTCTTATAAATACAGAAGCATAACAATACCTATTAAAAGAAAAAGTAAAAAAATAAAAAAAAACAAAAAAGCTGGCATCAGACATACATTTATGCACTAATTAAATTTAAAATATAAATTAAGGTGTAGTTTCATTTTTTTTAAATCTAATTAATTCAGCGTTCTTACTTTATATTCACTAGTAATCGGTAATGCTCAATACAAGCTTGAAACACATGTTATATAGACTTTTATTGGTTCTTGCACTACTTCTATATACATTATAATTAATCCTAGTAATATGTAACTGAATATGTTTCTGTTATTTTTTTTGTTTTTTATTTTTTATTGTATATTCTAGTTTGCAGTGCTTAAGTATTACAACGTTACTCAATTTACAGATTCCCAATTCTCTGTACCGGTCCTCCACGTGATTAAACATATCCAAATTCTTAGGATTTGTTATTATAAAACTTGTGAAACTAATTTCTGAAATTATTTGGTCCACAAATCCCCAAATATAGGAATCAGGTATCTAATATGTGACAAAAAGTTTGCATTCTATAAATTCTTTTTGATACAGTGGGATAGTTTCTTGCCCTAAACAAAACATTAATCATTGATACAGTGGGATAGTTTCTTGCCCTAAACAAGACATTAATCATTGGTATAATTTTATTTTTAACATAATTTATATTATCTCCCCGATTTAAATTTTCATCCAAAATCAATCCGGCTTATTTAATTTTGTTTACATGTTTATTCTTATAAAGCCTTAATTCCTTTTTTTTTTAATGTTCACAGTTGGGAACCATGTAGTTCCTTAATACTGGGTAATTTTCAAAATAACACACACACACTAGATATAATGAAATTGTAAAACAAACTAGTAAGGGCTGCAAAATACATGTATAAAATGCCGTATTTGCCACCGTCCTCGTAAAATAACAGTTGAAGGGTGTAATAAGTAGTTTATAGAAAATAATTATACATGCTCAAAATTGTGTATCAGTCCCAACATACATATTTTTAATTGGAAAACTATATAATAAATATACTAGGTTTGACACTGTAAAGGGTTTCGAGAAATATAAAAAAAGCCCATAGGAAGTAATCCATTAACTCCACTACAAAGTACAATGGCACGTCTGGAAAGTTTTTTATCAAATTTCTTGGGTATATTTAAACATAACGGTTTCACCCCATTTGAAGGACTGCTCATAACTAATATTTTTTTTTATAAACTACCTAATAGACCCTGGCCCTTTTATATTTAACAAGTTCTATCTCTTAAAATTAAACCAATATTGGTTTGGTACTGGTACATGTAAGCTATATTAAAATAAAAAAAACGGCATTTTCACAAACAGCTACTGCTAAGACTATATGTAAAATAATTTGGTTATAAGAATCATTGATTGATTTCAAATTCCAATCTATTTATCAGAAACGAAATTAAATTACAAATCAGCTAGATAAAATAACCAATAATAATATCCTTGGTGCTTACACAACCCATATTGCCTGTAAAAACTTTCCCCACATGTCTTAATGCCGTTATACCCCATTTCGTAAATATCTATTATTATACTGACCTTAATGCAAAAATTTTAAAAATTTCCTTTATCCGCAACTTCCCTCGTTATTAATGTCTCGTTTTATTAGGAATAGATATTAGATAGAATAGAAACCTTTACATTTCGAAATATAAAATTAACAAAGTGTGACTATAATATTGTAAAAAGAATATAATTTAGTCAATGTAATAAATGAAAGTAATGTAAAATGTAAATAATATAATGTAAATGTGTTTAATTCTAGGTAAAACAGTCTTATACCCAGGTGCTTATAATCAAAATACAGAAAATGCTTTATTATAACGTCCTATTGGAAAATGGAGAATATAATAATATTAATCCCATATAGGCAGACTGAGTAAACAATAAAATATCATATACTAAGATGAACAATGAGTACAATTGAATTAAATAAAAAACTAAAATTCCAGAACAAAATAGTTGATAACTATTGTTTAACAAATCGAAATACTTTGTGGTAACCATGAATATATATGTGCGAGAGTATTTGTTAACTATAACGTTCGATAAAAAACATTTTTATTGGGCGTCATTTTGAACCAAAATTTCACCAGGTTATCACACTGTATCACATTTAATTTTTGTGCCAAATTTGATTGAATAAGAATTTTTACGTTGGTTTTCTTAGCTTTTTATTATGGTCGCCATTTTGTCCGCCGTTTTCTTGGATCTGTATCAAAATGTTACCAGATCATTACTATGTAACACTTGACTTCTGAGCTGATGTAAATTGGATCATTAGTTTTTCGTAATAACTTTTTTAACATTTCACCACGCCTCAATTTTGTCCCGCCACATTGGATGTTTACCAAAATGTTACTAGGTCATCCCATGGGACCCTTAATTTCTGACCAAAATTTGAAGTCAATTGGGAAAGAGTTTTTTCATCCACACAGCGAACTGATAGACAGACAAACCGACAGCAGAGACGTTAAAACGTGAAGATATGGAAAACCTGGAAGGGTGATTTTTTCACGATTACAAACATTTTATTTGTCCGACATCTTGAATTCGTACAATTTTACTACTTTATCTCTATATCACACACTTTTTACTACTTTATCTCTATATCACACTTAATTCTTGTACAACATTGGAAATAAATCTAGTAAGTAACTTTACAGGTTTAATATTTTATTAGGTAGCTATTTTTGTTCCATCATCTTGGATTCGTACCAAAATTTTAGCCTTTAATTGCTATGTAATACTTGATGTTTGTGCAAAATTTCAGGTAATTTTTTTTAGTAATATTTTTTTAACATTTCACTAGGACGCCAATTTGTTTGCCCATATTGGATTATACTCACTTCATTGAACAAACCTTGCATTTCCAATAATCGCAACAAGGCGCATCCGCTACATCAGCTTCGTGACTCTGCAGCTGACTCATTGTCGAAAATTCCTTGTCGCATTTAGAACATTGGATAACACATTGTTTAAAATCTTTAAAAAACTCTTGATGTTTTCTGAGTTCTCTGAAGGCTGAAATGATAAAATATAAGATGAAACTTTTTCTCATTGTTTCCAATTCAAGACAACTGACTTTTTTGAAATTTAACCGATATAACAGGAATAAACATATCGTTACAGGAGTAGAATGTATACAGGTAATTTATCGGAGACTAAAAAAACAACACATACGAAGACCAAAATCTAACTCACAAGGGTCTCTTGACTGACATATTAAATATGTGTATTGATGGTGTTAATTAAAATATTGGAAAATTATAAATTGATAAACTCCCCGAACAGGTACAAAATGTACAAATGATTGTTTAAAGATTCTCACATATTATAAAACTGATTTTCAACTAATATGGTTTAAGTATATTTTAGAAAACATTTATGTTTGTTGCTGAAGGTAGCTACTGATGTATATGGTTAATTTTTTTAAGGTATGAGATAGAGGTTCAAGATATTTTTATTGTTTAACACATCACATTGTATATACTTGTCAAATTAAATGAAAATTAATTTGTGCCATTTCTAGATTTATTTGGTATTATTGTGATGTGATGATGTCTCTATTACGTGTCAGCTGCGAGTGTGTCCGAATGAGTGCTAAAAGGTTCTAAATTTACTTTCACAACTTTCACATATAATAAACATCCATAGATAAAAAGTGAACAGAGAGTATTTGGTTAAAAATAAATAAGGGTTTATAGGAAGTACAATTTCTCCTAAGTACGAATACTTCTGCAATCTAAAAATTGATAGTTGATTACCAAGGTATCCCCAAATTAATGTCATACCGCAAATGACTACGAAAATAAGCGAATTATGCCAAACGCATCGTCGTATCATCACTCACAAATTGTCTTATCTGTATGAGAATATACAGATTCCTAGCTAGTGTTTTCGCTAGATGTGCGAGTTCCAAGTAAGTTTAGCGTCCAATGTGCTTTCAGTTTATTTGAGAAAAACCACCCAACGGTTGGGCAGCTTGTGTTAATGTGTGGAGAGAGCTCGGTAATGAGGGATGTATCATCCGCGTAGTCTTTTTTAACGTTCGGGAGGTGATGAGGCAAATCATTATAAACAATACATGCCCCAATATTGAACCCTGCGGGATACTATAATACATTTGTCCAAGTGAAGATTTTTTTTGGCCTATTTCCACATATTGCGTTCTGTCTGATAAGTATAATTTTATCATGGAGCTGCCGGTGATATGTTAATGCTCTGGCTTTTTAAACAGCTAAGGATGCACGATGATGTCTTACTTAAGTCGAACAAGGTGATCAAAATAATGCAATAAATACTTCTTTATAGCCGACTCAATTATCTTGGATATTATTGGAATTAAGAAAATAGGTCGGTAATTAGACATATCGACACGTGTGCCTTTTTTATAAATTGCATTAACTTTAGAGCACTCCAGAGAATGTGTAAACTAACCATTCAGAATGCTGAGGTTTATTAGATGAAGGAGAGGTCAAAAGTAAGTTCCAGTGCAAATTTCAATAAGGAATGTCAAACATATATTATATAAAAAGTGCTTCAAATCAACAATATCAAAAATTTCCCCACATGTAACACATTCAAAACATTTCATTACTATCTCCTCACGAATGCTAACATCACTCACATATTCATACGGTTAAGTACCAAAAATAATTGTAAAACATCAGTAACAGGTGTACAAGGTTTTAAGATTCGGATTTGGTATTAGAGCCATCCAAATAACAAAAATGTCCTTATCACCTATTTAACAAAACTCATTTTTAAAACAGTATCATCGAAAATAAAGAAACGGCGGCGTGTAACCTATGTTCACTGTCACCCGGCATAAGGTTAACTTACGTTCTAAAAATATAAAATATTTGTAGAGCTGGCTATGAAAACTTACCTCTAAATCTTTTATTACATCTGGTACACTGATGAGGTCGATTATGACCGTGAATACTAGAGCAGTGAATTAACAAATCTCGATCGTTAATAAACATTCCAGAACACATATCGCAACAGAAAGCTGTACCTCTTGGAAGTTTAATTTTCCCTTTCCTGTGCAGATGCATGTGATCCGCAATATCACATCTGAAATGAAAATAACTAAAAACGTCCATCCTACATTCAAAAGACGCCTTAGGAAGTGTTAGGGGATGATTTTAAATAATACATTCAAGTTAATCTACATAGACTAGATGTGGTGCAGCAAGTGGTAACAAGTGTAATAAAAAACAGTAAAAGCAAATAATAAAGAAATGGACATAATAAGTACACCACTTTTTTATATTTCCGAGTATTTCTATTTAATTGTTTCCATCTACTTCACTGAGTTTTAAATCATCTTACTTATAATTTTAAGGTAACAGTTTTTATACTTCTGTACATTGGATGTATTAAACTTTGACTCATTATTTGAATACCAATTTTTTTTGCTCACTATGTACTTCTTGCACAAAATAACTACTTAAATATATGTATAAACTATGTACATGATAAATAATTAATTTAAAATACAATCTCTCACTAAGAGACATGTGTCCGATAGTGTTGATTCGCATATAGCTACCACAAAATTCAAAAGCCCCGAAAACTATTCTACAATGAACAATGTCATCATACTATGTATGCAATTTCGTATCTATTTAATTCACTTGTAAGCTGTAAAGTAAGTAAAGGCAGCGCTGGTGTTTTAGCAACATTAACGAAAGAAGTATTATTCCTTTTCATTCCCCATACTGAGAGTTAGTATTATTCCACTTTCATACGGTTTTATTCATCAAATCGCTGTTTACTTTTATACTAAGAAAATAAAAATAAATATCAAGATTTCCTTTAACCCTTTCACGGCTCTGTGCGATTAAATTCCCCACGCGGTAAACTGCTCTACTCGCACATCTTTGAGGGGCGTGGAAAATAGGATTAAACCGCTCGAGCCGAACAAGCTCGCTCGCATGAATGTATGTACTCCTGTCAAACAAAGTGGCATGAACGAAACGCGCGTGGGGGGGTTAAACCAGGGTTGCGTTAAAATATGTTTAGATGGTTTTGGCAGTGTACTCCTTGTGTATACGCAATAGGTATTGTCTCATTAATTCGTAGCAAATATTGATCATATTTTGTTACTATATCTGTAAATAATATATATGCCCCGTGGAGCTTTAACATTTGCGTAACTGCAGGAGTAAATGCAGAAAATCCTAGCAGAAAGTGATAGTGGAAAAGAGACGCCGCGCCGTCGCGTCGGGAGAAAACGTAAGTAAATACTTTAAGGGTTATAAGTCATAATTATGGTAAATATTAAATATTCTTTATTCCATATTTTGACTTTTTTGCAGAACTACTATGGAAATATCATAAAAAGACCGAAATCTGAAACATTGGGCGATATTGGGAATTTCCTTTCCAACAGAACTGACCTAAAAAATGATAAAATCTCCGATAATTCGAGCCAAGAATAAACCAGTAGTAACAGTGTTCGTGTAGTTTTGTATGGAGAACAAAATTATTTGAGCCGAAGGTTTTTGAATTCAACGGTATGGTTGCAAAATCTAAGGTAATTTGGATAATTCAGCCATAAAATACTTTGAATTATTTTTCACTCAAGAAATAGTCGAACTAATAGCAAGCAAGATAAATAAATGTCTTATAAAAGGATGGCAACCATTAGAACATAAGAGGCTCTACTGCTATTTTGCTATTGTATTATTGATGCCACATGCCAACTGAACTCTTACTGGTCAACTTATGAATGTGTGGGTACTGCAATTTTTAGTAGACTCACGGAAAGAGACCGATTCTTGCTAATTCTAAATTACTCCACTTTACTGATAATGGTGTTCCTCTAGGTGAGAAACCTGCCTCCCTGCTAAAAATAAGGATAATTGTTGATCACTTAAGACAGATTCATACATTTCAGAATGTATGTATTGATGAAAGTTTATTACTTTTTCGAGGGCAAACATTTTGGTGTAAAATTTTTCTTGTTATGCAAATGTGACACTGGATATATTATTAATTTCATTGTTTACACTGGTGACACAACTGATGTAAAGAAATTTGATCGATCAAATATTGGAAAATACGGAAGTAATGGTTTTACTTCAGTTATACCTAAATCAAGATCATACTTTATTTGTAGACAACTGGTACATCGGTCCCCATTTGTTTGATTGTTTACATGAAAACAAAACTACTAATTGTGGAATAGTAAAGAAAACTCGAAAGAATAGGCCATTTTTACAGAAAAGTAAAAAAAAAAAGTGAATTTACGCATAGAACTACCACAAACATTTTAACAGATAAATGGAAAGACAAAAGGGAAGTTCATATGTTGACATCTTTTCATACACCCGATGCGAAAGAAGCGGGATAAAATGACCGTGAATATTGAAGACGCCATTTTTATTTATAAATATACGAACGTATCAAATTGTAGTCATGCGTACCGACTCACCCAAGCAGGCCGAACTTCTCTGCGAACAATCAATATAATCCACAATATACAATCAATATTGCCATACCCTCATAAAGATAGAAAATTGATATATTTTCTTAAGCCTTTAATACAGAAACGGCAGGGTTGCAGAAAGCTCAATTAAAATTTAGAATGTTTAACCGAACGTCAAATTTGACAGCCACTTCCTAGATTTCTGTAAGCAACTTATCAAATCCGAAAACTCGGTTAAACATTCTAAACGGCAATTAAGTTTTGTGCAATCGGGGGAAAGAATTTTTTTTATTATATCATATTTTACATCTTATTTTACTCGCCAATACCTTTTTCAAGAAAAAAGATTTTTTTTTGGTAAAAACTTGCCAACCCAGAATAACGGTCGCTCGGGCTCAAGCTGCGAGCATTTGGGATGCCAAATTATTCGGAAATAAATATAACTTAAGAATTTGAAGATCAGTATAATTCTGTGATTTTTTATCAACCCTTTTATATCAGTATAATGATCAGTTACAAAATTTTAAGCAATTAGATTTCACAGCAAATTATACAACTTAAAGAAGATTTCAGAAAATCTGTGCACCAGATTTTCTCAGTGGTTTACCTTTCATAGATTTATCACCTTCAGTGCAAAATTCAGTTCATTTTAAGAGAATAACCGTTCTTAATGGCTGCAGTCTTTTTTTTTTAATAAAGGAGATCATCTCTGCTTACTGGAGTTAACTGACAAAGCACGATATCTGCATTTTCTTTCAAGTTTTTCGTTAAAGCAAGAAGTGAAAAAAGGCTTATTGAAAAAATTGGTTATATTATTAATGACACTAGTTTTGTACATTTGAGTATTAATTCAACACAAGGCAATTAGAGTACAACATATTAAAGCCAACCGGTGACTCTGTTTAAAACTGCACCTATTTTTTAAGCTCCTTTTGATCGACAGTACAAGCGCCAAAAAATTAAGGAGCTAACGCAGCATGTATACTCTGCTAAGGAGTTTTTAAATCTTAATGAATTTTTAAAATACAAGTATAAAAAATCGTATAAATCATAATTATAATTAGAAAAACTTTCAATTTACCACTTTAAGCACAGCGGTTACCTAAATGGCAGTCGTTTCAGTAAAAATGTGCACATTTGTGCTTTAACTTTATTTAACAGATTATTATACTTACTTTGTAATAAATTGTACATTACATGTTGAGCATTCAGAAACGTTAGGATGTAGGTCTCTACTTAAGTAAATTATCCGTTTCTTTTTATTGGGATCACTGGACATATTCAATATATTTACACCAGCTTTGAACAAACCCTCCTGATGATCCCGTGACATGTCTTTTTCGATAACGAGGCACCTAACATCAATCGGAGCAAAATCTAACAGTTCCAACAATTCTTGAGGTATTGGCTTTGATAATTCTTCTGCACTTTGAGTAGCATTAGAGTCAGTCTTAGGTTCCTGATTGGACTTTCCTAACGTGAAAGAAAAGAATAAGTGATTGGGTGTAAGTTTATGAATTGAAATGAGAAACATCTGAGATCCAATGATACTTGTAAGTGATTAAATACGCTAATTTTTATTCAAATGAACTTAGTGACTGATACAAAAGAAGCCGTTACTGCTCAACGCACAACAGTCAGCATTTAAATCTGTAGTGAGGGACCCTGTTTCTGAATGTCAATTGATACCAAGATAGATGTGGATATATGCCACTAGTCAATACTAGCATTTAAAGTTTTTGGGGTGCAAATATCTACTGACCAAATGCTGACTTAAGACCAAAATACATTGATATTTTATTATTAAAAAGATAAACATTAACACAATCATGTGTAAGTGAAAAGGTATGGATTGCCGGAAGAACTTAACCCTACTATTTTATACAGTTTTTTATTGTGACTTTATATTATTTGTTCTTCTACAGAGTAATTGTCTTTGCAAAATATACTGCACTCTTTCATATCGAATAGTGATGTAATAACTACACTGCCAACTGCATCTGTAAACAGCAAATTTTGAAAATTAAAAATGCAATATTTTCAATAAGAACACTGTTTTTATGCAGTGTTATATAAGACTTTATAATTTTTGCAGAATAAATCTTATAAAAATGGGGTTACTGAATGTTGTGTTCTAGCCAAATAAAGTTACACCTAAATACCAGAATATGACTTTCAACGATTTCTAAAATACTTTTTGTTATATAAGAAAATTTTAGCAGATTGAATATTTTTCTGAACATTTTATTCTCGAATTTTTAATACAAAAAACAACCTCTTTCTAACCTCCATTATCATTAAGAGGTATGCCTCAATATTAAATGATCTAACATGGATATTGCATACACATAGTTGTCAGAAAATGAGCACCAGATCTCCTTCTCATTGAATGTTTTATTTAAAATTAGTGATTTGGTTTTAGGTGAAAAGGCGAACATTTGCGAACAGTAATATAATCATAAATATTAGGATCCCAAAAAATCCTTGTATGCAATACTCCTTGCACATCAGTACGAGTCTTTAATGGCCACACACCACTTTCTCTCAAAAACCTGTATTTTTGTCAATTGATGTCAAGACAAAAAATTAAAATTTGGCATGCGTCAATAGGACACTGAATCCTTTTGGTACATTTCGTGATTAAAAACTTAAAGACGGCGGCATCCTCAAATATTAACATACCCAACTAGAGTTTACCTATCCTTAAAAACTTATAAAACTCAACCCATTTTATTCCTCACGTGATTCTTAAATGAAATATATACTTAAAGCATGGAAGCTAATTATTGTAGTTTTCTAGTAACAGGGAAGTTTTAGAAAGAAAAAAGAATTGAATTTTTTTTCAAATCAGAACACTCTGTAAATGAGAAAAGTACATTACTAAGCTCATGAAAACAGATTTAAGAATCGCGTGAGAAATAAAATACTTGAATTTACATTCTCCATTTTTTAAGGTTCTGTCAGTTTTATGAATGGCCGTCATTTTGAAACGTGAAATTTTAGAATCTCTACATTTACTGAAATCAGGGGCTCAAAGATTACACAACCAATACAGGTAATCATTATCACACAAATCAAAACTCATCTCAGTTCTGCTAAGTGGTAACCAATAATTATCAATTTTATTCATCAATTACTGAGTATCTGTTTAGTGTTTAATAAATTACTTGTGCTTACTCTTTTTATCAAGATTTTTCATACTTTTTTGACACAGCTTATACATTTTACATATCAATAAATTTTGACTGGATTAGATCTTAAAAACCTCAATAAAAATTCCACCAATACTATACCTTCGTGGAGATGATCAAAATCATTCTTAACTGAGTCATTAAACCAATCATCAATATGACCTTCAATTTCTTTCTCTTTTTTGACCGTAGTATCAGCCTGAATTTGAGTTAACTTATCTTGTTTCAAAGTAGACATTTCCAACACCTAAAAATTGAAACAGCCCTGGAGCCCACAATAAAGATTTTGTAATAATAATAATCCTAATACACAGATTACAATAGTTATATGTAGATAAAGAAAATTTCATTTCAATTTTGATTTAAAAAATTATAATTTTTTACTCAATTATGTTTTTTAAAACTAAAAAATGTTTTATGTAATATGTTTGTATAGTGTGGTATAGTCAAGATTGTTATAAACAAATTAATTAATTATTAAAAACAAATACTATATTATAATAAAGTTAAACTAAAATCATTAAAATTAATTAGTCACGTAAAAGCTAAACAGCTAAACAATAAACTTAACTATACTAAACAAAACAGTTTCAAGACTGACTGATGATTTTGCATTTTTATATTATCATTTGATGCTGGTCAATTGGTTCTAACCAGTCTCATGTAACTTACACACACATTATCATTGTTATATGTCTGCTAAACTAATACATGATACATTTATGAAGATTTTACACCTTTAGTCCAGTCCGTGCTATAGGGCAAGAAGAAAGTTGCAAGAAATGGAGTACTTATTTTACTTATCGCTACCCGTTTGTTATTTTACATATAAAAAATGTGTGGAGTCTACTTGGTCCATACATAAATCTTGATTTTTTAAGATGGCATTTTTAAGATGTCTATCAGACTGCATCGGCCAGTTTACATACCTTAAAAAACTAGTTAAGGAATCATAGGGGACATTCCATGAAAGTATGGACACGAATAAGAAAGATAAAATATGTTTTTGATCTAGTAGGCTGTGAATTTTGTTTCTAAAAAATGACATTACTATGCACAAAAATTTGGTTGCTTATCAATTATACTATATCTTTGTATATACATAGTTTCTTAAGTAACGTAAATGTTAAGGTATTACCAAAACAAAATTCGGGTTATTCACTTTAAAACTGCTCCACTCAAGGAAATCTCAGAAAAGACTAGCCTTTCTGATACTAGTGTTCGTCGAATCCTGCATCCTATTCAAAAACAACGCCGTGTCGAGTATGCGCGATATTTTTTGGAAATGTGTCAGTAAGTCCGAACCAAAGCCTCTCTCTGATAGCAACCATTGTATCAAGGGATAAACCTATGATTTTCTACCATGATCCTCCATCGAAAAGGGAATCAATGGAGTGGCAAGGATAAGGCACCCCCAAGAAAATTCAGAGTCTGCCAGTCAATAAAAAATGGTGATAGCCACGATCTCTTGGAATTGTAAAGGAATTATTTTGATAGATTTTAAAGAAACCAATACCACCGTTAATAGAAACTATCACGCAGCATTGTTACATAAATTGCGTTACAGCACACGTGAAAAAGCCGCGAAAAACTGACCAAAAGTCTTTTGCACGATAATGCACCTGTCCATACTGCTCGTGTTGCACAAGCTGCAATTTTGGACTATAGGTCCCAGTTATAGCGTTTTTTATAGAAAAACCAAAAAAAAATTAAAGGGATTGCATTGTTAATAAAAATATGTAATAACTGTATTGAAGTTAAGGGAGACTATAGTGAAAAATAATAAAAACATATTACCCTATTTTGCCTTTTTCATAGTTAGGCCGGAAAATTTTAGAGCTCAGCAAGTACAACTCTTATATCAGGCCGAACACAGTGTTTGGAGCCCATATTTCATAAAGAATATTGCATTTCTGGAGAAGGCTCAACGTAGAGCAACAAAAAATCTACTGAGGTCATAAATTTTCCACACACTGAGAGACTGGCCAGGCTCAAGTTAACAACCCTAAAAAAAAGCGTGAACGTGGAGATTTAATTGAGCCATATAAAATCTTGAATAACTGCTACTCTCCAGACTTTCAATTAATTTTTTTTACCAAAAATAGCGACCTAAATCTCAGAGGAGATTTCAGGAGGTTGCTTGAAGAGAAGTATGCTAGTGTGTCTAGCAAAACCTTTCCAAGCAATTTGGATGGTGTACGCATGGAATGCTTTTCAAGCTGAGACCGTCAGTGCTCCTTCCAAAAATGCCTTGAAGAATAGATTGGACAAAAACTTTAGAACTGTCAACTCAGCTTTTGTACATTACTTATAATAAGAATCTGACCTGTGATAATCCTAAAAAGAAAACGTAATCGAAACCTAAGATTGAATAGCACAGTAGTCATCTCGTCGGCCCTGTCGCTTACTGCGGTAATAATAGTAATAATAATAATAATAATAAGATTGGGTAGTTGAGACCTTTTTGTAAACCAATACTGTTGGTAGAAGAGGTCCAAGCAATAAATCATCCATCATTTGAAGACTATATACATTATCGCCATAAATATCCTCCGTTTTCTTGATTTTAAGATTTTATATAACATCCGTCAATCATACTCATCGACTGGCCTAAAGAACATTGAATGCGATGGATAAGATGTATAATCTGAGACATATAGATCTGAAACCAGAGCAGTTTTGCAAGAAGTTTGAAAACTAAGAAACAGATTTTTTTATATGCCAATAGAAGCCGCTAAACATAGGTCTGTTAAAAACAATTGTCAAAAATGCCTTACTTCTACAAAGATACAAAAATATGGCTTACGGTCATTGTGAAATGCAAAAACTCAGGATTCCATTCCTTTGTGATCCCACTACGTTTAAACAACCCCCCATACGTTTAAACAAAAAGAAAATACGAGGGGAAGAGCGTTTTCACGAAACTATGCGGAAGCACAGAAAATAAAAACGTGCCCTCATGCGTATCACCCCGCATAATTTCTTCTCACATGAGTTTGAGATGACATGTGAACTCACATGTGATAACAGTCTTCTTTCCCCCTTTAATGCTGTATCTCAGGCTTATATAAATAAATCATAACTATTAGTCAATAAAATATGACTGATATAGATTATTACAAAAATTTTAAATGTAATAAAAGTAAATAATTTGTCAATTATCTAACAAATTACGAACAACAGGACAGGTGGGAGCAGGAGTCCCTTCTATGTTGTCCCGCAATGGCATGACAATGATAATAAAATTTTCCTGATCAAGTTGATAAGATTAGCTTTTCATTGTAAATTAAAAATATTTGCCACCAAGGCTACAATCAATATAAAACTCAGGAAACGTAAAATAGTAGTAATAATAAGGTATAAAATCATAAAAAACCATCCCATAGTAGGTACATTTAAATATTTGTAATTTCTTAGTTATGCTCGGTATTATGTATTCTTGCATTTAAATAGCAAAAAGGTAAATAAGAGCATAAAATACTGGATAAAACATATTGAAAATTTGGGAAACAAGTTAGTTACCTGAATTGTTGGAGAATGGACATATGTATGGTCATGACTACTTGTGGCATCATTTTTTAAAACATCAGACTTTGAATCTTCTTTTGGATTCTCAAAAATTATTTGAATTTGATTTCCTTTATCTATGCTGTTTTTCAGTATTTTTTCTAATTTTATAGGATTATCACAATCCTCTTCATTAAAATTTAACTTCTGATTAATTTCAGTTGTTTTCTGGACCAAAATCTTCTCTGTTTTAAAGCACCGATCAATAAAATGGTATGTATATTTTAACTGCCACAAACAAGTTTTGCAGATATAATCATTATTTTGAATAGACTAAAATAAAAACATCGTTGATTATAGCAAAATGAAAAAATGTGAAACAAAATGGTCTATTTTGGTTTTATATATTTCCATCACATGCGTAATTTGGATTTTCCATTCAATTGAAAACAACAGCAACTCAAAAAAACGCCAGATAAAATAAAAACTCGGATACAACTTTACATAGAACACATAACTTACCAACATTGGAACGCAAAATAATATTACATCTTTAATTGTTTTAGGAGAAGCTTCAACCCATGGTGTACTCATTAGTACTAAGACATTTTTTGTTTTTTCTTCCCAACAAACTCGACATTTTAACCCGGATCCCTTCATTTCCTTAAATTTTGTACTGGGCAAACAATTACTCGTAACTCTAAAAAAAAACAATATTTTAATGTATGAATCGGAAAGCACAAGTACCCTACGTATGTTTACAAAACTTTAATGGTTTAAAGTTTGAAAAACAATAAAAACAAACAATACGCCGCCCGTGGTGAAATATAAAACAGACTTTTATCTCTCGAGAGTAATGCATATTTCAGTTAAGCTAAACATGGACGATTTTAACGCTCTAGTAGATTCTGGCGCGCTGATCACGAAAGTGAAGTCAGATTTTGTTGACACACAAGTCATTAATCCTCAAACCGTAATATATTTTTACTACTTCTCCCTTCTTTTCACAAATATATCAGTAAATATTGTACAAAACCGGTTGAAGAGACAATAAAACTACAGAAACAACGGTAATTTTTTATTACAGCTCTTTTTAGCAGATTTTCGCTATTTTTTGTTCAATTGAAAATTTTCGGCCGTTGATCACAAATCTGAAATCGACTCATCAACGTTTCGTTTCAGAGTTATCCTTCTTCAAATTCAAAAAAATCAGTTTGAATGGATTTTTCTTCTTCCTTCAAGAACTATCCTTTCTTTTAGCATAAGTTTAATGGGAGTGATACTAAACTACATAACCATTAGATAATATCTATTCTGAACAAAAACCCACTTCAGCAATAAAATAATCAAAATCTAATTTTAAAACTTATAATCAGAAGCAGTTTTTAAGCTACACAAAGAAGTGAAAAACGCGCCTTTAACTATTACTCAAATCTGAAATAATTTACCTTTCAAGTGGGTTTCTATTTACGCAAAAAGAAAAACGAAATTGATAATAATTCCACTTTGGAACAACCTTAAGAAAAAACCCTGCTACTGACGTACCATAACCACAAATTTGTATTGGTTTATTTTTGTGGTTTTTGCTTAACAAAACAAACAGATATTTTCTAATAGTAACACAGTTTAATGTCACTCCCATTAAATTTATACTAAAAGAAAGAACATTTCCTGAAGAAAAAAGAGAAATATTATCCAACATAAGCACAAATCCATTTTGATAATTTTCTTTCAAAAGCTATGTTACGATTTCTCCATCTTTTCTTCATTTTCATATTGTTTTCAGTGACTCAATCAAAAAATGAAATGGAACCAATTTACAGGATAAAAACATAAAATCAGTTGAATATCGTTAATCAATTGTATACGCTACCAATAAAATGCCACTGTAGCGATATATCACGAATAAATACGAATGATCTCATATCGGTATAGGCTCGAAAGTTCATCGAAAACTAATACTTTGAAGAAAAATCGCCGAAGCAATATAATTTGGTGACTATCTTATTTTTTTATTACATTTTCTGGACACATCAATTCCTTTATTTGTCCTGGTGTAAAAACTGTGACTAATCCAACTGGTCCAGAAAGAAAGACGTTATAGTTGGCCATAAGATTAAATATTTAACTGGTCTTGAAATTTTAAAACACTTAAATAAAAGCATTTCTATGTCAGCGAAATTATAGGCCAGAATATTTTACATAAAAGATAAGTACATTTTTTTGTTGTAATTTTAGCAAGAATAAAATTTTCTAAAGGAACTTACTCGGGATTATTAATTTCATTGGTTTCAACTACAGAACTTTCGTTATCTATGGATTCGACTGACTCAATCATCATGGATTCGACACTCGAAGCTAGGCATTCTTTGTCAGAAGTTGAAGTTTGTGAATGAGATTTGTCATTTGAAGTAGAAGGTTCAGGCTCTACACACATTGTTGCTTGCATATTTAAAATGTCTGTGACTGTTTTGTGACTTATATCAATTTGTTTTTGGAGTACTCCAGGAAGATCTAACACTTGCACATCATCAAATTTTAAGTCGCGGCTATTTTTTGGATCATTTTGCAACAACCTATGCTTCACTGGTATTTCAGAGCTATCATCTAGAACAATTATTTAACTTAACTGATATCATTACCAACCAACTAAGCCTTATTCAAAATGTTTACACAACTGTAAATGTAATATTAGGAAAAAAACAAGATTCAAAATAAAATAAATTTATTACAACACACTAAATTAAATTACTACACTTTGCATTTATTGTTATAAATTTATATACCTGTGCGTTTACTTTATAGAATCATGGTTTTTAATTTTTTTATATTATTTATTGTATACTAGCGATCCACCCCGGATTCGCAGGGGTAATACAAAGTATCTATGGCCGGACGACCTGGCTACCGCCCTGCTGCGTAGCGCAAATGTATAAACAATATAAAATAATGTAAAAAAATGTAAAACTTAATAGACATATATTGTCGCGGGCATTCCATTAGAGCTGTTTGAAAGGGACAATGCCACCATATATAACTTTATCGATTTACGCGCGCCAGGAAAGCTCTCAAGACACAATTTTTTTTTCACAACATGCACAAAATATTCATAAATCATGTACTTAAATGGGAACTGCACGCAGTAATATGGATCATTTACAAGCCTTCCGCCGCTGCAATATTATGTTAAAACTATAAGAGATATGTATTAGCTTCAATGTGATTTTAATAGGGAAATATGTATAGTTGGGCGCTAAATGCGAATTTTTATGAAAAAATCAAATCTAGAGTTATAAAATAAAAGTAGATTTGTCCCTTTTCGACCATTTTTGACCACTTTTTGACGCACATGCCTTCGCATATAATTTTTTTTCCACAAAATGGCTCTTTACCGCCTTACATTGATCCTTTTTCTACGTAACTGCAAAATTTGAAATGGTAAATCGTACTCATGTCTTTGTATTTCTGCAGCGCGTGAACCCTTTTGAACCCATTTTTAACCGAAATGTAATTTAAATTACCTATACATAACACATTTTTTTGAGGTCGGACGTGCAGGAAGTTTTTTTTTTTTAATGCGTAGGTACCTTTTCATCTTACTTTCAACTCGACTAGACCTTGTCGCTGGTTTTTCACTTTTTGCGTGCAGTTCTCCCTTAAACCTTCCTCGTGAATAAGTCTATCAATTGGTGAAAAACGGACAAAAACCCCTACCGTAATTTTTGAGATTAGCTCCTACAGACGCAATGGGGACTTTAATTTATACTATGTAGTGATTTGCAGGGTTGCGACGATTTATATCAAATGATTTAAATCACGATATAAGTCAACTGATTTTTTCAATTTAAATCAAAGTATAAAATGTTGTGAAAATAAGTCGTCAAAGCACAGTTTATTCAAAAATAAAGTTTTATTTATATGTGTACCATTTGTTGGTACCTCACCTAAGCTAGGAAATTGAATTTTAAAAAAACAAATAAAAATAAACAAAAGCGTCAATTTACAAATGCATAAAAACAAAAAAACAAATTTGTTGAAAAAGTTAATTGTAATGCTTGTAAAGAAAAACTAAATAGCGGCACTTTCGGTCCCCAAGCAATTTCTATGTTTAGAATGTATCGAACCAAATGTCGAAAATACTCTTTCGACAGATGCCGAAGAAGCTGAAGCAGAAAATAATTGTCTTATGGTGGGGAGTACAACATCTACGTTCCGTTGAGATTTCCACCAATTCAGAAGTTTTGTGGTTTTAAGAATGTCTTCATCAAACATAATATCAGTAAAATGTACCGATTTTCCTAGAAATTGAATTATTGGTGGTAAGAAACCGGTACGATGTAATTCTTTGGCGTGTTTTAAAGCACAATCTTTTCCGTTGTCTGTTAAAGTAAAATTATGTTGTGATTTCGTAAGATCTGAAAGATTAGCTAACAAATTATACGGAGTGATACACTGTTTATACCGATGTCTAAATTTTTGCATTTGACTTAAGGTAAATTCAGTGTCCTCTATAACTGATTCAAGTATTTTAAATTGGTGTACGACGTCTTAAAATGTTGCGTCATTTCTTTGAAGCCTATCAATCGCTATAGAAATAGATTTAAGAATCGATAAGTAGTCTTCAGCGGATCTTTTTAAATAAATATTCGATATGTTTTTTCTTACTACAGTGTCAATTTCATTTTTGTGTTCCTCGCTAATTTTTAAAAGTTTGGGCCACGACTCAATAAAAACTTGTGAAAAACGAATAAATTCCACCTTACGTTTATTAGGTAAAACAGATTCTTTTGCGTATATCGTAAATCTTTGCAAAGTAAATTTAGGATGTGAGCAGCGCAACCATATGTATTAAGATTTGCTTCTGTTGTATTCGTAACAACGCTGCTTATTTCACAGTTATAATCGGCTTCTTTTTTTATTTCTTTCTTGTTTGAGGGGTATTTTAATTAAAATTCAATTTAATTACTTTTCAGGTTAGCTGAAATGCAGTGTAGTTTTGATTTTTACAGCAAACTCTCCAATCGTAGTAAACACCACTTCCAAAGGTTGGGGCTGACGCATCGCCAAAAACCGATGTAGCATCAATTGCGATGGAAACACTCGCCCTAATAGTGAGTACTCTCTTGAAACGAGACCCAATAGGGCGAAACTGTCGATGTCAAATATCTTCCTTGAGGAGATATCCGACTCCCAAAAAAACTGTTCCTCGTGCACATCTCGGTTGCATTGCATTAGCAGCCATTTTGGCCTATGTTCCAACGTAGATAGGTGAAGAATGGTGGTGCGATGTTCATGGATGAAGATTGGAACGATAAGCGAGGTTTATACTCTATACGTCAGTGCGAGCGTTATAGAGGTATAGTGGCCGAGCCTAATACAAGTTATGGACCGGTGGAAGATGGTGTCTTTGTGCACAGATCTTGCACGTCGTAACGTTGAATTGTGATGTCTCATAATAACATCAATTTAGCACAAGGAAAATGTTGGTGACTGCGAACGAAAATGCGGAAAAAATGTAAGACGTGCTCGAAGAGAGTTCTCACTATTTGGCCAGTGTTGCCATCACAACTGATGCTACATCGGTTTTTGGCGATGCGTCATCCTCACCCTTTGGAAGTGGGACTGGTGTTTACAACGATCGGAGAGTTTGGTGTAAAAATCAAAACAACAGTGCATTTCAACTAACCTTGAATGAAACAGGGGTAAAATGGAAATAAAATAATTATGTTTTGTAATGTAGCGCAATGTTTGTATTTGGCTCTGCGAATCATACGATTCGATAAAATGAGTTAAATAATAGTGTAATGTAAACTGTCCTTAAATTTAAAACTAGTCCTGAACAACTACTATCAGTTTTCTTTTTCTGCAGTTGTTTAATTTTTCTCACATCTCCCCCAGTGGATTTTTATTGGTACCACAATCCCTTGCACTTTCAAATAACATTTTCTGCAGGTAGAGTAAAACTCGGAGAGTAAAACTGAATATAGTCAAGACTATAGTATATTCAAAACTAAGATGCAGTAAATTCAAAACCAATATTATGCAGAATATTTCACCCGGGCAATTTCTGTGACTGTGAACTTTATAGCTGACAACCTATATTCATACGGCGTCAGTTATGAAGTTCACAGTCACAGAAATTGCTCGGGTGAAATATTTTGCGTGAGATTGGTTTTGAATTTACTGCATCTTGGTTTTGAATATACTATAGGTCATTTTTTTGCATAATAATAGGTTTTTAACTATGAGCTAAACCAGTCGGGAACTTAGTTGTCATACACCACCTTAAATCAAACCTATTAATACCATCTAATACAGTGTAGTAAAAAATGTCAATAACAGTCCTAAAGTTAATAGATGGTACAAGGATACTTGATCAGTTTGCACTTCTTTCTTTCAAAATGGAGTCGCATTTTTACTTTCGCGCAATTCTCTATACCTACAGGTTCCTGAAATATAAACATTTTCAAATATAATTATGGTTTGATTATTGTACCATATTTACGGTAATACATGTAAAAAATAAATGATGTGGGGGAAGTTAATAGACTAAAGTCACAAGACAGGAATAAAACTCTTGCATAATATAAACGTTGCCTTGGATTTAAGATAAAAATATAGGTTTTTTTTATTACATTTTAATTTTATTATGGATTAAAAATTTGTTTAATAATTTCACTATGTTAGTATTTATATTACAGAGTACTGACTGAATGTTCATAGGACAGTTAAAGCCATTTTTTTCTTGGTTCTTCATATAAATTAACATTTGGAATGACGTTCATTGGGCATTCAAAGAAGATATGGTTTGTTTTCCTCCTGTCCGTATTCACACACTTTAATGCCGAGTTTATACAGGTGTTCTTTTGAGCAGTGTTGTAATCTCAATCTAATTACCGTAGTAATGTGCCTTCTAACCTATGTATTCCAAATCTGCAAACCATGTCTTTTGGGGTTATTTGTCTTCGATCCCCGCGTACCCATTTTCCCTTTACGTTAAATGAACCCGTCCAAGTTTCCTCAAATTTCTTTTTTATGATTAATTACAGGTTTGATATCTACCGATATTAGCCAGTTTATCAGCTTCTTCATTACCCATAATATTAATATGACATGGTAGCCAGAATAGAATTAATATTTTGAGAAGCAGCTTCAATAATTAATATTCTCCTAAGTAAGGTTATATTATCGTTGGTTTGAATTATTCCTGATTTTTTCAGTTTTCCAATGGCACTGGCCGAATCTGTAAAAATAATCGCTCTATAAATACTTAAAGACAAAGAGAGACTGCTTTATTGATAGCCATGGTAATTTGGAACTAATATTCAAACTTGAGATATGGACACAAAATTCTGTTTTATTATTACCTTTGGAAGCATCAGTATAAATGAAAGTATATTATTATTCCCTGTATGTATTATTGTTTGTTTTTTTAAGTTTAGGTTAATGATTTCAATATTTTGTATTGAAACCCAATGTCAAAACAAGGGAGTTTTTTTTATAAATATCAATTTTGTCCTGGTATGGGCGAATCACTCTAAGCTCTTGGATCAATAATATAATTTTGAGAAGTGGGTGATTATTTAAAACATGTATATTTAAGAAGAAATTTAGAAGCCAGCCTTAATCTTAAATTCTACACTAACATTATCGAATGTTGTTTCACACAACGGGATATAACCCGGAGACCTCAGACAAAATATAATTTAATGTATTTATAGTTTTTTTGAGATGTACAAAGAATTAAAAAGCTAAACTAATCAGTAATTTATATGGCAAATTGGCTAACATTGAATAAGAAATATTATTTTTACCAGTGGCCGATATTATATTTCTATCCAATATAAAATAAGTTGCTTTATTATTAAAAAACTCCACTTCTTCATGGGAAAGTTCTGGCTGGATATTACATGGGGAAAGATATATAGGGATAGATAATATAATTTGTGCAACTAATTTATCAGGGATTACAATTTGCTGATATATTGAACATTTCTTAAAAATTTCCCACACTTTTGAGATGTTAGAAGTCTATTAAGTCACGATGAAAATTCAATAAATTTTAACTTTTTCCTTTCTTTTAGAAATCCCTTAGTTTTAGCTTGTATATATTTAAGGGATATTAGATTCACATCTGCAGGATCAACTCTAATAAAGGAGTTTGTTTATATGTTTTTATTTTCTTGAATTTTCACAGAACACCCCGAATCACACAATGGAATTTGAGATCTACGAAATTTAGCGTTAAACTTTTTTTTTCGAAATGATTCATTAGGTCATAAAGTTCTTGATAATTCTAAATCTGGGTCAACTGATTTAATGTATTATTAGTTTATCTGTATAATTAGCCCAATCAGCTTTCTTTTTATTATCACAAATTTACATAGATTTATTGGAACATACATTATTAAATTTAAATAACGTAGGATGATCACTATTTCCAAAATAATCTAACTTTCCAATGAGTTAAGGACCAAATTAGACCTAATTAAGGCAATATCTGGTCGGAGAAGCGTCATGTCATTTAACAGAGCCAAATTTTCCCTAACAAGAATTTCTGCTATGGCCCTTCCACTACGATCACTGTTATTCTATGACATCCCCACAAAACATGATGAGCACTAAAGTTCCCTTTTTCCCACTATGATTATTTAAAATATTGTCTAAAAGGTTGACAGTTATTTGATTTACAGTTAAGTAAATGATAATTATATTAAGATTTCCAATCTTTGTTATAACATATTGAATCGGATTATCTAGACTATTATTTAAAACTATTTCTGTATAAATTATATGATTTTTGATAAATTTGGCTGCTCCTCCATAACCATCTTCTCTATTATTCCTACCCATGTTATATTTTTTGAACGCTCAGCTAATTTGACATGTTTACTAAATTTGATAAGTCATTTGTCAAGCGACGTTTATAAATTAGGGCTTACCGATCAGGACATGGTAAGTAAACTAATAAATATAAAACTATAATTTTTTATTAAACACAAAATTGAAATTATAATTTGAACAATGAATTCGAGTTTTTCTGTTGATGGTATAGTTGGAATTGTATTAACCCTCTGGGCTGTAATCATTTCCTGTCGCCGTAGAGTTTCCTCGAGAATTACTATGTAAAATCTTGTTTAATAACTGATTACTTTCCACCGAGTCTTCGATATTTCTCTCAGCTGCAAGGACGAACGCCACCCACCTTGACTTTAAGGTCTAAAATGTCTACTCCTTGGTTTGACAGAATAGTGACTGCGGAATTCGAGTTCGGTATAATGTTATCTTATTTTACTGGGTCAATTTGCTGTAATATTTCGACCCACTACCTAATTCAGTCAGTTTCCCATCTCTCATTGCGAAGAAAAAATGGACTAACTTTGCCTGTTTGAGTGGTAGTGCTAGATATTTTCTATAAAATTTCAAATAATTAAATGTCTCATTCGTTTTTCAAACCACCACAAACGTTGTGGTAATAAATCTGTAATGGGGCTGTGTCTAGATTTTTGGTTGGATAACTGAACGACTCTAGGTGTCCCATTATTAAATTTAATTGTAATGTTGGTTTCACCTTCATTTTTCCTCCTTATGAGTTCATGTTTACAGTCTTTATATTGCTGCCGTAGGTGTGGAGTAAGGTCAGAATTGATAAAGATATCGTCTGGAAGATTACGTTCGTTTGTTAGACACAAGAAGAATTGTGGAACATAATTTAAGAGGCCTAGACTTAGTGTTGTGCGATTTTACCCGGTCTGGATATCTAAATCCATTATTCTAAATATGCAATTTTTCGAGGAATCCCTAAACTTGATCCTTATCATGTTTAAAACATGTAGGAATGTCATCCGACTTGCTTCCTGCAACATTCAATGCAATAATTTTACGTGATCTAGCAGCACGATCTTGCACTTGAGTCAAAATATTGATTTCCTGAGATGAAGCTTGTTTCATTACTATTTGATAATTCCTTATCTTTAATATTGTTGTCCACTTTTCAAGTTTATGATGCAATTCATTAACTACATTTTCCAATTTTTCGATCCGATCTCGTTGGGTTTGCTTTATTCCAATGGCATTTCTTGAATTACTGCCTTTTGACTAATGAGAAAAGAGCAAATATTTGATATAACCTCATTTTCCTTAGTGTTTACCGAACCGGGGCTAAAGGGAACGAGTCCCATTGTCATGGGACTGACCATTTGCATGGATGGTACGACGTTACGTTTTTTGTTGGGTGTGGGAACGTGTACAGGGTGATCAGTTAAGGGTAGCGAGCGGCCATATCTCATAAGATATTGGTCGTATAGATTTGAGAAAAAAAAAATCATAATAAAAGTCGCCAAGAGAAATTGCTGAAAATTATTTTCGAGTTTGTCAAACGTCCGGTAGAGGGCGTAACAACCAACACCAAGTAGAAAAATGGGGTTTTTATAGAATTTTGCCTAATGAAAATATATCGAGGATATCATTTTCATATTTAGTGACCATTTCCCTACACTTTTTGTCTAAAATGTTTTGTTCTATATATCAAAATAAAGCGGTGGGGGAAGTTCAATTATTTTTTCAAACAAACCAAGATGTCTCCCGTTTCTTTTGACCGATTTTAGCAAACTTAGGCTCATATGAAAGAGCATAATTTGCACTACAAAACGCTTATTTGGTTTTGAATTTTTGACTTTTGCTGGCGTCGCTAGATGGCGTTAACTGAATTAGTAGCATATTTTTTAGTTTTTTTCAAAAAAATCAAATGTAATGTTATATTCATTTTTACATATTTTAAAAGGGGATAAATTTCTCTATAATTTAATGTAAATAATTTATCATCTACCTTTTTTTGAACCGTTGATATTGACCAAAATATTATTTTATTTTATTAAAAAATGGCACGCCACTGCTTTTTGTCAAAATAAATCATTTTCGTAATTACTTATTAGTTGCTAACAAAAAGAACCTCTTGACTTTTTTTCGTTAGACGAACGGTTTTGGATTGAAAAAATAAGATGTTTAACAATGAAAAATCTTAATAAAACTGTCCAACAACAACATCTTATTTTTTCAATCCAAAACCGTTCGTCTAACGAAAAAAAGTCAAGAGGTTCTTTTTGTTAGAAATTAATAAGTGATTACGAAAATGATTTTTATTTTGACAAAAAACAGTGGCGTGCCATTTTTTAATAAAATAAAATAATATTTTGTTCAATATCAACGGTTCAAAAAAAGGTAGATGTTAAATTATTTTCATTAAATTATAGAGAAATTTATCCCCTTTTAAAATATGTAAAAATGAATATACCATTACATTTGATTTTTTTGAAAAAAACTAAAAAATATGCTACTAATTCAGTTAACGCCATCTAGCGACGCCAGCAAAAGTCAAAAATTGAAAACCAAATAAGCGTTTTGTAGTGCAAATTATGCTCTTTTATATGAGCCTAAGTTTGCTAAAATCGGTCAAAAGAAACGGGAGACATCTTGGTTTGTTTGAAAAAACAATTGAACTTCCCCCACCGCTCTATTTTGATATATAGAACAAAACACTTTAGACAAAAAGTGTAGGGAAATGGTCACTAAATATGAAAATGATATCATGGATATATTTTCATTAGGCAAAATTCTATAAAAACCCCATTTTTCTTCTTGGTGTTGGTTGTTACGCCCTCTAGCGGACGTTTGACAAACTCGAAAATAATTTTCAGCAATTTCTCTTGGCGACTTTTATTACGATTTTTTTTTCTAAAATCTATACGACCAATATCTTATGAGATATGGCCGCTCGCTACCCTTAACTGATCACCCTGTACGGGCGTCAACTGACGAGTCGCTGCTAATTCCAAACGAAGTTCTTTTAAATTGAGTTGATTGTCTAATTTTGCAAGTCAGATTATGGTTTTCCGATCCCTTCAAAACTGCACAAATCTTATCGAATTCCACAGTGTCATGTCCCGTACACCCTTTGTGTAACCACGAGCAACATTTTGAGCACTCACCCGCGAGCTAGTTAAAATCGCACGATTTTTGTATCTTAATTGTATTTTATTTGTTTTTGAAGTTCGTCATTCACAACTCCAAAATTCCATTTACTTTTAGGTTTACCCTGGTAAATCGTATGTTACTGTGGCTTGACCTCTATACATTTGAAGGTCAACTGCGAATTTTTTGGTACAAAAGCTAAAGAAACACACACCAGTTGTGAGTTTTTTTATGTAGAGTTGAAATATTCAATTGTCGATCACCTAATGCAAAAATTTTACTTATTTATTGAAAAAACCTAAATTACTAGTTTATTAGGAAGATTAAATAACGAAAGAGGCAGATTGTTCCATTATCTGTACCTTATTTTGCATCCTTTGTAACATTAAATCTATTTTTTAGTAAAAATGGGTCGGCCAAGGCTCATAGCCAATCAAGGGCGGTTTTACGGTGAGGGGCTAATGAGGTAATTACCCCTGCTCCGCCCAGATCGGTCAAACATCATGTGTAATTTACATATTTTTACGTGAAACTTACGATTAAAAACTTGACTACGAAACACTCTAGCACATGAACGACCTGTTGGATTGGGTTCCTTGCATATCCATAGGTACAGTATTGATGTAAATATAAACAATGTAACTAATAAATTTGCTGCAGGAAAAAAATTGGAATAATAATTCCAGCAAGAACCACGATGCGGCCGGCCGACTTCTACAACAAATTGCAAATGATATTTTAAAATATTTACTTGCACTTATTTCGTCACCACATTTAAACATGAAGCATGGAGTAAACATTATTTTTCTAACTACCGCGTGATATTAGTACATGAAGTCACCGAACATTTTCAAGACAAAAATGGGCACAGTCCGTCGGAACTTTTATGTTGTGCTTACAAAAACGTGCCGACGAATCCGAGAAATGTATACAGCTGAGCAGAGGCCCATGCTTTTACGAGGTTGATGCAAACCGCTAACGATTAAAAAAAATAAACGTTCACTTACTGGGGGGATTTATAAACGAGTTTAAAAATGTTTATCCATAATTTTTACTGTAACCTATTTTGCTTTATATGTATTAAAAGAAAAACGGAGAAAACGTCAAGTTGTTTAATTAATAGATCTTAATATAATTATAAAAAGTACTGTTTGTAAAAATTAAGTAAATTAATTGTTGAAAATTTTAATCCAAGATGGCAGCTTGATAAAGTATTTAAAAATTCAGCCTAAAAAACTAATTGTGGTATAGAAATAAACTACTAAACCTGTAGTACTAATTCAAGATGGCGGAACAAAACTGGGGCCAAATGAAATATTTGTAATCGTGAAAAAAATCACCTTCTCAGGTTTTACATATTTTTAGGTTTTAGCGTCCCTAGATGCCAAAAAATATGTTTCATCAATTTCGTCGGTCCGTCTGTCAATTTGTCTGTCCGTTTGTCAGTTGGCGACATAGCTTAAAAGCTACTCATCAGATTAACTTCCATTTTAGGCAAAAATTAAGAGTCATATGGGGATGACCTGGTAATATTTTGGTAAAAATCCAATATGCCGGAACAAAATGGCGGACTAGTGAAACAGTAAAAAAACTATTACTAAAAAACTAATTATTCAATTTTCTCAAATTTTGCACAAAAATCAAGTGTTACGAATAAACTGGTAACATTTTGGTACGAATAAAAGATCGCAAAACAAAATGGTGGCCTAATAAAATATTTAAAAAATCAGCCTGAAAAAAACTACTTATTAGATTAATTTCAAATTTTGTGCAAGCAATAAATGTGATGTACAGATAAACTGGAAAAGTTGTGGCACGAATTCAAGATGGTGCAACAAAATGGCGGCCAATAATTGTGTTAAAATTATGTTGACATTAAATTTTATAGAAAAATTAAATGTGATAGAGGGATAAACCTCGGTATAAACAGAATTCAACATGACGTAACAAAATGCCGGTGTTTGTCAATGTTAAAAGTACTTACTGAATTTATTTTTAATTATGCCCAAAAATCAAGTGTGGCATAGGTAGAAATTAATAAAATATTGATAGGAATCCAATATGATGAAAAAAAATGGCACCCATGAAAAATGTTTAAAAGATAGTAATGACTATTATACTGAACTAAATTGAGCTACTCTTCACTATTCCTAATAAAAGAAAAGATTCATAATGAGGGAAGTTCTACTACTACAGCATTGCCGTTCGTACTTGAAAGATTTATATAGTCGCATGCAAACACTTTTAAAGAACTATTTTAATTTTGCACCTTCAACCTCATTAAGATATTTTTGAGTAAATAATTTCTTGAATGTCTGTACAAAATTGTATTGGGGTTGGATTTCTCGAATTTCCGCCACAATTTCTTCAGGACAAAAAAAATCGAGGCAATCCTGATTAAGGTTTGTTATTAAAAGAACTGAATCATTTTTGCGTTTTAAAGTTTCCCATAAAGATAGAACGGAGTTACTCGTAATTGTTACCAGCCATTTACCAAACACAAAACACCAAGTAAATTGGTAAATGCTTATTTTAATAATGTTTAAAATAAAAAATCTGTTTCACGCCACGCGCCGGCAAATATAAAGACAATTGGTATATATTAATGTTTAGTGGTATATTTCAATACTTTATTATAAGGACAACCGGTTTATGCATCTCGCCCGGCAGCGACTTTCAGGGCTCGAAAAAGCATAGCATCCGATATTCGAGTGAGAGCATATCAAGGGGAGGAGCTTCGAGTGCTCCTTCTTGTCTTGTTAATGTTCGGTGATGAAGTCTAGCATATGAGAATGAAAGGAAATATATTAGAATAGAATACCTATGGACGGTGGCTCGCGGACTGCTGTTAATGGCGTTATTTGTAAATTAGTCAAGCAATTATAATAGGAATACCTACCTATTTTGCTGCGTGCACAGGAAATAATAAACTACATTTTGGTTTTGTGCATCTTTAGGATGTTTACAAAATTATTTTTGAAAAATATTTACTTTTTTAAAAAAAGAATTTTCTCTCTATATTTTTAGGTTCGGCCCGGCCAACCCTGCCGCCCATGACGAGCCGTCACTGAAAGTAGGATATATTAGAACACCAATAATTATTGGAATTAATTTTAATAGTGCGTCATTTTTTTTTAAATTTATTTATTCAACATTTGGGCATTTATTAATAATATTTTCCTTTAATTTCTGACTAGCATTACTAGCTGTGTTTACATATTATATATTACAGGAATTAATTTTCGGCGTATAACAAGAGGAAAAAAAAGAGATGGTTAAAATACACGTATCCTATTTACTGGCTCTTATAGCTGATAAAAAGGCAAAAGCAATGTGAGGATGCGAGGTTAGGTTATGAAAAAGTAATTTTATTGTAGCATTGTATTTGAAATGTATAATTTATAAAAGCATTGTATAATCTTGAAATGTATAACGAGATTCGATAGAGAAATCGTTTAGAAATCTCAGATAAAAGCTAATAGGATTCCTAAAAAAATCCGAATTTTATATTTTGAGACTTTTCTGGCTCGATCTAGTCGAGTTTTGCACCAAAGAATATGCGATTTTAATAAAATTGTAGCAAAAAAGCCAAAAAATTAAACAAATCTGTCAATTCTTCTTAAAGCGCTTGTTTCACCTACCAAAAAACATAAATACTACAGTCGAAGCCAATTAAATGAGTTATCCGTCCGTTTTAAAATTGTTTAAAAAAGGGGCCGCCTAAGCTCAAAATCTTGGACCAGAATCTCAACTTGTCCCAATAAAAAAAGTCGTATCTTTAAAACCGTTATCTAAAATTTGAGGTTTTAGCCAAAATATGGCCCAACATCGTATCAAAGTCCGATCGGCTTAGCAATTACAGGTCCGGAGATATTAATCGATAAGTGCAGGAAATAAGTGTTAACAGTTTTTGCTCTCTGTAAAAAAATACTCAATAGACGAAGCGCGGCTTTTTAAGATATTTGAACATAGATTAAGGCAAAAAAAACACTTTTCAACGAGATGTATCGTCTTGGAGAAAAACAAAATTAATTACCGAAATTGTAGACAAACATTTTTTATTTCGACTTTTCGAACGATATTACAATAATTCGAAATAGGGGCCTTTAGGATTTTAGCATCCTTTAATTTCCTCGTCGAAAGGTTTTTTCCAGGTCTCTAGGACGTACTGTTAAGACGGTCCTTTATAAATTTTATTTTTTGAAAAAAAGTTGAGAGGTCGACCGCGTCCAAAAACGATAGGGACCTAGATCCCATAGTCAGGCACCCTCTCAAAAAGTTTCGTAGACGTAAAATAATCCTTCCGTCAGTTTTCGAAAATAAACCTTTTTCGTACAATTTCAGTCAGGCGCTTTGCATCGTTGTATACCCCCCGGTGTCTGCTAAAAACGTATACAAAATCAGCTACCTTCAACCGTTTCGAAACGGTAACGATGCAAAAGTAAAAAAACTCACGTTTTCGAGGTAAATTTCTCAAAACTTTGGCGATGCGAATGTTAATAGCCCGTTCCGGTCTTGTAAGCAATTTTTTTTGCATTTGTCACATTTGTTTAAAATTAATTACATGAAATATCCTATTACCGAAAACCCCAAATCGATACTTTGAATCCTATAAGAGTTCCAGTAAAAAAAAATGAAAATTTCACGGCTGCCAAAACAAAATTACGCCTATTTATTACCCAAATCTCCTAGATTGATGTCTTATACCGGATTGTTTTACTAGAAAAAAATTACACCTCTTAAATAAGAATTTCCAAAGAAACAAATTACCTACTTCCCCTGTATAATATAATGTATGTTTACATGTATACTGAAAACCTGACAAAATGTGAAATCTAATCAAATTGTGAAATGTATTTTGATTTTTTCTTTTTCAGGGGGGTTGCCTCAGCCTTTTTGAGCAACCCTGTATTATAGACAACAAACATTATTTGCATACAAAAAAATAACTTTGACGTGTTTCGTCGTTTTTCGAAATATTACCTCAACTTTATTTTAAATATATATAATCGAAGAAAAAAGTATCTATGCCAATGACAATCCATATTATGTTGCAAAAATCGTATGGACAAATGTTTCAAGGTAACATAAGATTTAATAATCCAGTTGAATTTTCTTGTAGCATTAATGACTGTGAACTGTGTTACTTGGGAATCATTTTTGATAAAAAATTCAGCTTTACCCCACACATAGGGCAAGTGGTTTCAAAAGTATTGAAGTGGTTTGGGTTTGTTCAAATGTCAACAGCTGATTTCTGTGTTGCAACTTTTTAAATGTTAGACTGTTCTATGGTGCGTTCAGTCTTAAGCCCGCTGCTCATTATTCGGTTCGATTCGTTCATTCGATTCGACCGTTTATATGAATGACCGAATGGGCACTTGCTTTTGTTATGCTTATTTGGAACATGGTACACATTAGAGAACTAGCCCCTGCTCATTTTTAAGGTGGTATTTATGCTGAAGGTGCAGCATAAATTAACTTAGACACATCAGCCCAAGTGTAAAGATTTCTGCGAAATTTTACCCTGAACTCTTTAACCCTTTTAGTTGGTTTTGGTATATAAAAGGTAATAATCTTCATCTACATATATAACATACGTCTCAGCATCGTCAAAGGTCTACAATTGAACAGTAAATATAATATTGTAAGAATAGTATAGTTACATCTATATAAAAAAAACTTAAATTATAAAATAGTAATTTTAAAATTAAAAACCACATCTAAAAGATTAAGACTAATTGGTAGGGCAGCAGCACACCATTTTTATAATAAGATTTATAAGTCATAGATAGGCCTTGTCAGGTCTTGGGCAACATTGTAAGGACTTTATCTCTTTATCTTTTCAGTAAGATGAATCAATAAAGAAATAGATATATTAAGAAATTGTGAGTTAAGTTCTAGTGTGGAACATACCAAAATAGGTTATTTTCGTTACTTCTAAAGGCACTATTTTAGGCAATATCTGAAAATAAAAAACTATAGATATCAGCTTACTAGAAACATCTATATAAATTTAAACCACTTGCCATTCTCCAAGTATCCGACCTGCTCATAAAACCCTGTTGTCCTTTAAAATTAGTTGATACAAATTGTATAACCACTGACGCACCTATGTGAGATAGTAGATCATTAACATACAATATAAAAAGTAGGGGATCTAAAATTAATTCCTGGGGTACCCCAAGAGTTAGACAGCATAAGGACGATTTGTTTCCAGTGTACTGGAGTACTTGATATGTTATATAAATAAGATACAAGGTCATAAGCCAAGCCTCTCAGCCAATAACATTTAAGCTTTTCGCAGAGTAAGGAATGGAAGAGATAGATGAACGGCTTTGAGAGATCGCAAAAAGCTGAACTCAGTAAGACTGTAAAGTCGCTATGAGTGCACACCAGTTGATAAAAAGATTTTTATAGACTTAGTTTACGGGCCATGCTCACATTACTACAACAACTACTAAAATATAATGTAATCTTATATAATTCATTTGTTCAAAAAGATATATATGAAAATAATGTGAACGTACCTGGTAATTTCAACGAAGGCCAAACTCCTTTTTTCAACTGCTGATTAGGCCCGAAATTTTCAAACAAAAAATGCAGAGAGCACACTCTATAACTACTGTATATTTTTCCAGGGGTTTCTGATAACAAACGTCGATTTCCACACAAAACTAGCCATTTATCAAAAAGAGACCTATCTTTCAATGGGTTAGGAAAGCGATGTCGGGGCTTGCCACTTTCATAACAATTATTGATACAACAGGGTATTGAAGGCATGACCAAAAATTTGATCCCTACAAAAATACTATTCTAAAACCCAATCACTTTGCTCCATATTAAATATTTTGACTATCCTATAGTAATGTGACCAGATTTATAAGAAGCTATTGGTAGACAATAACCATCATACTAGACTTGAGGAAAGTCAATGGGGTACAATAAGAGTATATACGGCTTAAACATAAGCGATTCTTAAAAAAAAAAAGATCATTACTCATCTCAGTTGTCTCAAGGTAACATCCGAGAATAACCACCACATGGAAGCGACAGTATTGTTGGTTCCTTTAATGTTGAATAGCCCAGTCCAAGATTGACTCTAAAACAATCTCATACAGTGAAAGAACGCTTATTTAATATACACTGAAAACCCACTATAATGTTCCAATAGTATGATTATATGAAAAAAATTATAATTAAATATTGTTTTAGAATACAATACTCGCGTTTGTATTTTAAAATAATGTGTGACTAATATTACAATTAATTGTACAATAAAAATATTGATTTACAATTTTCTTTCAACACTTTTATATTTCTTATTATTTCGTATATATGTATTTGTATATTTAATAGTATAGAACATTTTCATTCTTACAAACAATTTTTTAATGAAAATTTTGGGAAAATCTGTAGAAGGATGGGTAAAATCAACATGGTTCATTATGTTAAAAAACATATTGGAAATTGATGGTCCAGTATATGTTTCTTCAAATTTAGAAATAAAAATAAATTCAAATTGGTAAATGATATAGAAGAATTGCTCTGGTCAGGATTCCAAGTTTCCATAAATGCTCTCCTTTGATTCAAAGGCTTTGAAATGGGTTAGTAACCAGTTTAGAACCAGTGTTTTGCAATCATAAAGAGACCTTTTTAGAAGATATTTATCAATGACATATAAAATGGATAGACCCAGCATTTCCATAAGGAACCTCTTCGAAAAATAGATCAGTCATTGTTTGACAGATTTTGCATGAGTGGAAGAAAGATGGACTCATCTCATAAACAAAATAGAGTAAATTGCAACATGGGTCTCAGCATAACGACCTGACTCACAGGTGGCGTAGTTTTTTTACAGCAAATTCAGTTTTAAGAAGTTTTCTGTTTTATCATCAGAGTTTAAGGCGGTCATTTTAAATGAAATTTGATTTTCTTCTATACTATGAAGTCAACAACTGAAGTTCTCACGTTATTTTTTTAGAGTTTGAACACTAGCATTAGCTATTAGTTTGCGGGAATAACATATATCAGTTTTAAAATAGATTTAATTTTTTGTGCACAATTTTACACTCGGAGTTCTGAGAGAATTTTATACGGTTTGGAATTACCAATGTTAATTAGGTCTTTTTATTTGACAGAATATTGTACACAATATTCTGCAAGGATCATAAAATATGATTCAAATGAAACAGTGGGTATTTGTTGATTTTTTCAAAGTGTAAATATTTAAGTCTATTTCAACTAATCTAGGAACTGGATAAAATTGGAAAGAAAAACAAAGCATTCAAACAGTATAATTTATTGCTTATCCAATAGGATAATATTTGCTGAAGAAATTAATATACACAAGTAATTAAATACTATACAATATAAAACATTAAATCTTAAGTACATGCATACAAAAACATATCAATATGACAAGCCGAGGGAGCTTGCAAATAAAAACTGTCCTAGAGATAAGTATATTCTCCTTGTACAAGAATCGTGTTACTGAAGTAAGTCTTGCTTATAGTCAGATATATTTCAATATTAAGTCCAACCGAGTCGATTTTGGTCCTTAGACTTAAATATTCTCGACACCATTTAGTCCTGTTCCTGACCACCACCTACAGAAATTTTACAGTTCATTTTCAAATAGTGATTGCTAATATGTAGTCGTTTCATTGTAAAGTAAGGGTTATTCAGTAATGTGCAATTGAAGGTAACAAACAAAATACATGTTTTTAACTGTCAGCAATTTTAAAAATCCTATCAGTGGGCGCTATCTTTTTAATGCAACCTGTCAGAAACCCCAATTGGAGGTTCTTTTTCATTTCATACTGTTATCATCACTTGCTGCAGTAAGAATGCAGTTGATTTCTTGGTGTAAATAAATTGAATTCAGAATGAATTTGGGAGTTTAATGTAAAATAAAAATACGTAATCTTAAATAATTATAATGTGGAATTTACAAAAAGCATTATTATTATAATAGTGAGTTTTTTTTTGTAAAAATTAAAGTTTCTTACGATAAATATGTCGTATCGGAATTTCAAAACAAAGTGAAAATTAAAAAACCATGAAAATCTTGCAAAGAAAAAAGGGGAGGAATAATGAAATAACAATTTATTTCAAATTTGTGATATAGTATATATTACACTAAATAGAGCAAAGTCCTGAGCTGTGATATATCAATATTACCTCAGTTTAAACACTGGGCAGAAAAACTTGCCACACCTTTAACCTAAAAATAATTAAATGACTTCTTCTACGTCTAGCACTATTTGTAAATTTTTACAATCACACATTACAACTTCTAATTAATAAAATTCAGAATAAATCTCTTGTTTATCATCAAGATTTCTTTTTTACATATATTTTCTCCGTCCCGTTCATATTTTTAAACCCTTGCTGTCCCAAAACAAGGGGAATGATTTCCAAATTAATGTTTTTAATGTAAAGGGAACCTGTAAGCTAATATCATACTACTACTTCTGATACAAGTGGCATAATTTGTCTTAGCGTTCTCTAATTTTCTGATGTATTTAACTCCAAGGAAGCTGATTTTAACTCAGATTTGCTCCCGATTTATGTTATGAAAGGACTCTGCGTGAAAAGATACCTGGCATACCACCCTTTTAAATGTTTTTTATAATAGCAATAATGGTCTAATTATGAAATACTTAGGTGCCCCCTACACTCTCCAACGTGACAGGACAGAGTGGAATGAGCCTTAAAGTAAGCTTGTATACGATTTCTGACATGTAGATACTTAACTTTAGCTAATTTTTCTATATGTATAATATTTTTCTAGAGTTCACCCACAAAAAATAATAATACATAATAGTGATTTATCACAGAAAATATAGAATTTCTATTAGTATAATTAGACTTAGCCTTCAGATAACAATCATAAATAAATACCGGCCTTAAAAACATTAGAAGGAAATATATAATTATCTAAAAAAACTAAACCAAACCCTATAGAGCTTATTTAAAATCATAGCATTAGAAATTCAACTAACATATTGCCCACTTAAGATAAAAAGCAGTGTAAAAATATTAATTGAGAAACAAGGATTAATTGCAGAAAAGAAAAACAATTTCTCGGTGTCAGTCAAGTGGTTTGATACAATTAAAAGCTACGCTTACACGTGTTTCGCCAAACAAACAGACATGATCAGATCTTAAAACAACAAAAACATGTAAAATATATAAAACTGGCACATACAACTACATAATTAGACGAATACATACGTAGTTGTATGTGTTGGTTTTATATATTCTACATGTTTTTGTTGTTTTAAAATCTGAGGATGCCTGTTTGTTTGGCGAAACACGTGTTATCGTCGCTTTTTACTATATTAAACCACTTGACTGAAATCGAGACATTGTCTTTCTTTTCTGCAATTATAAAATCAGGTCTCTTAGAGATATTGTGGAGAAATTACTTCTTCAACAAGGATTAAAACAAAATAAAAAAATAAGAAGGGGCATATTAAAATATATTTCTGAATATCGTTATAGTATTCCGTCAAATTGTAGTATGCTTTCTGCACTAATAGGCTCTTTACAGTTCTTTTAATTTTTTTTGTCTTGGCAGGTCCTGAAGTGTGAAGTTTTATTACCATATCTGTCGGGCTTCAACGATATTACTTTTTTTCACTAGAAGGAGACCATGAGAGTGCCAGGTTCAGTAAGGATGATCTGGCACCAGTGGTCTATCTCTATGCTTTGTGTCATATAAATAATTCACAAAGTATACAAACATTTGAAGTTAAATTTATTTCAAACTTAAATAGTGGCCTGTATGATTCCCTACTATTGGCACTACAAGTCCATCTCATTGTCCGCTCTCGAAAGATGCACAAATCTCTCTTGACATCAACCGAACAGCATAGCATACCCATGCAATCTTCGGATTGAGATTCAAAATATGCTTATTAAACTTCAAATTCCCAATAATAAAAATGCCCAAAAAAACCGTGGTACCATCTGCAGATTATAAAGTGTCTCCCCCACGAAACAGAATTTGACCCAGGAAGGAATTCTATAGCATGTCATAATTTATGTTAACTTTATTAGGTGTCGGAGGGATAAAGACGACTGTTTACTGCGCTCCTGGAGATAAGATTGAAACGTTCCTAAACTTCACCCTTGAGGATATATGCATAACGCTTAGGCATAGCACTTCGATACTGACAGGTAAAATCTATACAAAAGTCATGGAAAACTGCAATCTTAATGCAAACCTTCTCTGGAAAAAGAAAAATGTGATGACTGGTAGATTCAAATATTCTAGTTGAAGTTTCATCCTCTAATGAGTTTAAATTTTTAATCGATCTTATAATCTGCTGAAGTTTTCATATTCTTAGAGAAATAAAATAGGTTTGGAGTACAAGTACAGAACCGATAGTTATTTTCCAAATTTTTCTAATTTAGTTAACGTTAAGCTAATTGAACGGTAACAAACTTTCTAATTCGCTTAGCCTGAAACCTAGCTTAAATGAATACATTTAATGCACTTTTAAAAATAAAAACAATTCACCCTATAGTATAAAGCTCAGTTTTTGCACAGTGTTTTGAATTCTACATTTTCCTCATCCACTATAATACAAATTTCTTATTATTTGGAGAATTATTTCTTTGTTTCTTTCAACTGAATAAAATTTTGTTTTTTTTATATCTTGTAGGAATATTTGACTTTTTCTAAAATATAAAAAAAATTATGAAGCATTGGTTTATGTGAATAAAACGTTGCAATTACTTCCACTATAATGCTCTCTAAGTGTATACATATCTTTTTAAAAAATTAAGCAAAAGCATTTGACACAATTTTATTAGTGTATAGTATAGGTGAATCGATGTAAACAGAACTGCCTTCTCAGTGTCTACCTTTTTTTTCAGGGTCTAAACTATAGATAAAATATTTTGCTATAGAACTGTACATAACATAGTTTTTTCTTTTTAATTTCCTCATAAGAGGGGTGTAATCGTGAGAAAACCACCCCACGTTTCTACAGTTCTTCACATTTTTGGGTCTCTAGATGTCAAGAAAACACGTTTTCTTAATTCCATCGGTCTGTATGTCCGTTAGTGGCATAACTAAAAAACGACTTACTCAATTGACTTCAAATTTTGGTCAAAAATTCAGGTTCATATCAAAACTGTATGGTTACATTTTGGTGAAAATCCAGATAGCGGACAAAAAGGCGTCCTAGTCAAATGTTAAAAAAATTATAACCAAAATATAGTTGGCGCATTACCTTTCTGGAATGACGTCACGCTGGTTTCAAATAACGTATTTCTTATATTATTTATATTTCAGCGATGATTCCTAACCTAAACGTATGCAGTGATGTAGATAGGAGGGGTGCGTTCAGCACTGGCTAAAGCGAATTTAAAATTGGCATTTTCTGTACAGAAAGCGCTGCAACTTGTCGAAAATGGCTGGCAAAAAATTAACACTCTCATTGCCATAAAAAAACCCTCATTTTGCACACTTAATACAAAAATAACTATTATAACTTCAAAAACTAAAATTATTTTGCAAATAAGACTTTACTAATATAAATTCTTTCATCTTAGTCTTATTCTTTGTTTGCAATGTAATAAATTGACGCCAGTTACCCATTTTCATCAAAATTATTTTAATTCTCAATTACAGACAATACTGAAAAAATATTAAGAAAAGGGGAATAACGAACGATGAATCCTTTACCTCCAGAATGTTTCAAAAACAAAAAGAGGTAAAAACAAAAATCACAGATTACTTAAAGAACAAAATAAGAGATATGATCTATTGCGTGTATGCTAAAAATGAATATGTTACAATGCAGACTTTGCTTTAAAAACTAAAAGAGAGAAATTAATGTATAACTAACTAACTTTAAAAATAAAAACTACTCCCCTTCACTGTCTTCAGAATCAGAACTAAATTCTTCATCGTCACTGTCTTCGTCGGTACTAATTACAAGTGGCGCAATGTCTGAAGCATCACATATCTGTATTGTCTTCCAAGCTTCTTGGATTACCCTTTCTGTGTGGCTGACATAATTTTTCCAATGCTCTTCCAATGATACTCCATTTATCGCTTTTTCCCACATGGCCAAAACTTCCGATGGTGTCCCCTTCAGACTAGCAATGTATTGGTCGTATTTCCTCTTACACTCAGACCATACCATTTCAATAGCATTAAATTGACAATGGTATGGAGGAAGTCTTATATTTTGTGGCCCAAAGGTTTCACATATTCGTCAAGGTAGAATGTTTTTTCAATGTTACAATTTTTTTCTATAATGCTCCATATTTCATCCTTCATGGCCCTCTCTGGGAAGTCAATGTTCTTTTCTTTTAACCATCCAATCAATCTCTGCTTTGTCCATGATTTTCTTGGAATATCCTCTAAAAGGCCGGAATGATAGCTTGCGTTGTCCATCACTATCAAACTTTTTGGAGGAAGATTTGGTACCAGCTGATTTTTAAACCAATTTTCAAAATTTTGCTTGTTCATATTGTCATGATAATCTCCGCTTTTTAGTCCACTTTTAAATATTAAACTGGCCCCCTTAATAAATCCTTCCTTTGATCCAGCGTGAACTACAATATATCGATGACCTTCACTAGCTTTTTTAGAACTTGTAGACATAGTGTTATCCTGCCAGCTGTTTCTAAACGAACCTTTACTAAAAATCCAAGTCTCATCAATAAATACGGTGGTATAAGCATCTTGTCCTAGATTTTGATTTTTGACATATTCCCTCAAGAAATTGATGCTCTTGTGGACGATGTGGGGCAAATCCATCAGGTATTTTCTATTATTTGATTTCTTCCACTTAAAACCAATACTTTTTACGTATTTTCTTAGCGAGGTGATGGAAAAATTAAAATATTCATTTATCTCTTTTAGTTTTTTAAGCAAAGTCTGCATTGTAACATATTCATTTTTCGCATACATGCAGTAGATCGTATCTCTTATTTTGTTCTTTAAGTAATCTGTAATTTTTGTTTTTACCTCTTTTTACTTTTGAGACATTCTGGAGGTAAAGGATTCATCGCTCGTTATTCCTCTTTTCTTAATATTTATGATTGTTGTATGGCTAAGTTTTGTTGCATTTGAAGCTCGTTCAATTATATTATCAGTTTGCGGAAGGATTCCATTTTTAGCTTGCTCTTTTTCCAATTGAAAAAAAGCCAAGATATTCAAAACTATTAGCTGGGATTGCTGATTATATCTTCGCGGCATCTTGCAAAAGTTTAAAAAGAATCACAACAAATCAATGTCAATTTTGACGAATATATTCTGAAAGACACATAACCAAAACCGGCATTGACTGTTGTAAAGAAACGACAATGAGTTTTTTCAAAATGTTTTTGTCACTGTCAGTTAACATAAATCAAACAAAAATAACCAAAAATGACGTCATTCCAGAAAGGTAATGCGCCAACTATACTACTTATACAATTTACCTCAAATTATTTACATAGTGTGGCATAAATTGTGGTATGCGAATGTGATGGAATTTCTTTAGTAATGGAGTTACAGATAAAGGCTTATTTATCGATTTATTTCCACTAGTTTTTTAAAGAGTTTACTAGTCCATTAGTTTATTCCGCCATATTGGATTCATATTAAAATCTTTTCATTTCATCCCTATGGCACATTTGATTTTGTGCGTAATTTAAAATCAATTAAGTAAGTACTATTTTACACTGTTTTTTAAAAAAATTTGGATCCATATCAACAAGCTTATAAGTTAAATTTTATGGCACAACTGATTTTTATTCAAAACTGGTGAGTGGTTCTTTATACTGTTTTAAAAAATATATATATTAAGACGCCATTTTGTTGCACTAAATTAGAGATTTTCCAATTCAACCCCATGCACAAAATTTGAACTGTATTAGATAATTTGTCCCGAACAGGCTAATTAATACATAGACTACCAACGGAAAAGGGAAAAGATGATTTCGGCATCTTGCAACCCTAAAACATGTACATCTCTAAAAGTCTGGAAAGATTATTTTATTTACATAACAATATTTAACACGAACAGAAGAAGCAAGAAAAATTGTTATTATGTTTATCCGATATGTTTTAATTTAACAAAAATTGGTTAATTATTTTTAAAGCACATCTCATGCGAGGATGCATATTTAAAATTGAAACTGTTCTTTTTTTCAATGATTCATTCATATCATGTGATATCTGTATCTATTATTTTTACTATTGGCGTTTTCTTATATAAGATAAAGATTAAGACAAAATTATAACACCTATACACATAGACCAGTAAAAATAACATTAAAACGATCTTGGAGTTAAAATGTTTTTTTGGTTTTGTTTTTATAACATTTCACATCTCAAAGCATATAGCAACAAAAAAAATTGAGGCAATAATCCCAGATTACAAACAGATATACATATATTTATTCGACTGTACATGAGTGTGTTTTGGTTTTTGTAAAACATATTAAATTATTGTATTTTATATTAGCTATTTAGTTACTATAAATATGAGTGTGGGTTTTAAGTATCCATGAAGAAACTTACCAAAACAATACCCTCAAAATTATCCCAGTATCATATTTTGAAGAAGCCTTATTAGGTCATAACCATTAGACTGGAGTGGTGGTATTTATTAATTTGTAGCTATCTAATCAGTCCTCAGCCCTTATTCATATCACTGGACATAAAATAATCCGCCATTATTTAGTTCTTTTGAATAAATGCTGATCAATCTTCAATATTTCAACCTATTTTTTGTTGATTTTAATGGTAATCTAAAACAAAATGTTAATTTTGGGCATTGTAAAGTTAAAGTTTTTAGCATGGTACATGCCACCAATTTAAGTATTATTAATTTTAGTTCCAATAGTAAGCTTTTCAATTGATTTGTTTTATAAGTCATATATCTAGAAAAAACAATAAGAAGGTGATGTCTTATTATTAACTAAAATTAAAGTTAAAGCTATATTTAAACATTGTTTTATATCCAAGAATAAATGTTGCAATACCTAGTAGTTGCATCTTATATTTTGTTTTTACAAAAACTGTATTTAATGCCCTAATGACTTAAGAAATAAAAGCATCTCAGTGCAAAGCTCACACCAGATAATTAGTGCAAATTTAACTTCTGAATATTATATATTTTATATGGTTTATTTGAAGGAAATTAGTAGGTTTATTTGTAGAAATTAAAAGAAACTGTCAATTTTTACTATAATCGAAACGTAAAAAAAACACACAGTCTCGATTTCAGTCAGAGATAAGAATGGCATCATCAGACCAACAATTAAAATGTAACAACACATAGACAAGAAAAACACATAGATGTGTTTGATCAACACAGATGTATTTGATCTTTTACGCATGTTTATTCGTTTTAGATGTTAAGGTCTGATGACAGAGAATTTGTATCTGTTTTATGTTATTAGATTTTGAATATTTGTAAAAAACCATCAGATCAGTCGTTATGTGTATTTTCCCTGTCAAAATATTATGCTTTGCTTTATTTATTTTTAGAGTTAATATCTCATTCTATTTCATCACTTCAAAATAAACCACGTTTTTAATATATTGTATGATTTTTAAGATGTACAAAAACGCAATAACGATGCAAACAATATCCGATAATTTAAAAATCGATGGATCAACTAAAATCGGTAATGGTGCAGAAATGTAAACAATTAACAATATTTAACAACACGTATTTAACGTTTTAGAAAAAAGCAATGTATACTTTTTTGCCAACAAGGTGTATGGTGTTCTCCTAGGTATTTGATACCAATACGTGGACAGTGCTGTTATGTTTATTTTACTTACGCCAGAACCATGAATCTAAATAGATTCAAAAATCACTAGACTGATGTTTTTTTAGTTAGAAATAAAAGTGTTAAGTAAAACGTATGTTTTTGTAATATTTTTTAAACTAATAATAAATACCTGGTGCAGGGGGGACTGAAAAAAAAATATTGGGTGGGGAAGGAATACAATTTTTGCAACAGTTTTTTCTATTTTTCCAACAGCCTGTCAACGTTGCCAACACAATATTTATTCAATAACACAAATATAAAATGTTTCTCATTAAAATTGTCAATAAAAAGTAAAAGCTGGAAAGTAAAGAGCTGTATATTATTCGATAATCTACGATTTTGTTAACAGAATAAAATAATGAGGAGGGGGAAGCATTATGTCCATTTCAAGATTTTCAGGAAATCTGAAATAAAAAATTATAAATCTTTTTAAGGTACTTATTTCTTTAGGTCTATTTATTGCTTATTAGATGGTTTCTGGATGTTAAATATATACCCAGTTTTTTTACTGTATTTATCTGCTCTAGTAATTTTTAAGAGTGGATATTATTTTATATTAAGAACTAAAATAAATGGAGATGGACTGTTACATACATAATTACTGTCAATAGCACAATCAGTCTGACATATCTAAAAAAGTTAAGTGCAGTATAGAGCCTACATCTATTAAATAATATTTGCCGATAATGACTTATATATTTTGAGACTTGTACCTAGTTGTGGAATGAATTATGAACACAACTATAAAAAGTGACATAAAACAGCAGGCCTATATTTATAAAGATAAAAAAATCTAATAATTATATTTTTAGTTTGCAAATAGAAAACAGAATATGTATAAAAATTCTAGCCTTATAACATAATATGTATAAAAGTCCTAAAATGGATTAAATTCTAAGAAAGAAAGTGTAACTTAAAGGCAGCTGCAAGTGCATATCAACTTTCTGGAGCAATCTTAAGTTCTTAAGATATATGTAACATTTGTATCAATGTGATGGTAGCCTAACCAAATTATGTCCAAATATGAATGGCAAGTCTACTTTTTACACCATGAAATGTCTTTATACTGAATTTTGCGCTAGCAAGATAATATGTAAGATTGCAGCAAGGTTATTCATAACTAAAGCTAAAATCATGAAGTGCCAATGGACTTATTCTTACTATTATTGCTACATCACCATAAAGTACCCTTTATAAATATGGTTTTTCATGTTTTATAACCTCATAAAAGTACCATTTTAAAAAAGACAGCAGCTAAAGAGAGACAACCACTGGACGTTACTTAAAACAAGAATGATAATAGGTACTAAAAATAAAATGTAGGAAAAAAGTTGATCTTAAAAAATTACACATTTATCTACATTTAAATTAACGCCGATGCTCCTTCCACGCTAACGTAAACGACTTGCCGAAAAAGCTGGTTCACTTTAAAAAAAAAAAAACGCCTGGATGATGGCTTTATTGAGAAACTGATGACAAAAGTAGATTTTGGTTTAAAAAAACGTTGTTTTAATAATATAGACCCGGAATTAATAATAATCTTTATTAACAGCCCTTGGCTAGCAAAAACACATATAGAAATATCTTTGATACTTAAGCCTAGGAAAAATCATAGCAATCACAATATAACCTACTTTTCCTACATACTAAATTCCTACAGTTTGTTTAACATGTAATTTACAAACATTCTTAAACATAGCTAGGTTTTGAGAAGCTTTTATACGCTCAGGTAATTCATTATAGTGTTTCAATCCTTCATAAAATAAACTATTCTGACTAGAATTTGTATTTACTGTATATAAATAAAAGTTGTTATTTGTCTTCGCACGAGTATGATGTTCATGTATCACTCACAAATGTACATTTGTTCAATAGATGTTGCGGCAGTAAATTATTTAACATTTTAAAAATAAATATCATACTATTGTAAATTACTGTTTGTTTTACACTCAAGAGGTTAGTACAATTTAACATTTCAGTTCTACTTGTATATTATGTTACATCCCAAAATCATTCTCAATGCTTTGTTTTGTTTTTTTTTTTTGTAACTTATCTAACTCAGAATTGTTCATTAAGTAAAACAATGTAGAGCAAAAATATAAATGGGGTGCAATAATTGTTTTATAGACAGTCAATTTAGCATAACAACTCATGTTTTATGATAAACGCCCTAACATATGAACTTTTTTGGCTATCCTATTGGTAATATATGTATAATGTTCTGAGAAACTTAAGCAATCATCTATTATACAGCCCAAATATTTGAAAGTAACTACGCTTTCAATTACCGCATTATTGATCTTAACATCTCCAACTTGATCAAGATTAAATTTGCAATATTTGCTCTTTATAATCATCATTTTTGTTTTCTTTACATTTATTTTGAGATAATTGTTATTTAGCCATTCTAATAAGTTATTAAGTTCTTCATATTAAGAAAATAAATCATTCGCATTTTTATTAATTTAAGGTCTATTTAAAAAAAAATATCAAAAATTGTTCGCTCGTGTCGAGATTCGAACCTACCGGCCATACGACGCGGGCCGAGAAACCACTATGCCGCCAAGCGTTTGAAAAGACAAATAAATAGCCTTAATTAGTTAGCTGAACGCTAATATACATCGTCACATCTGATTTCACGTCAACCAAAATTTAGAAAGTTCTTTCGTGATAGCATGAAAGAGATAGAGCGTTAAACGCAATATATATTTAGTTCTCTCTCTTTTTATACTTGAAAAATCGATATATAGAGAAAGTCTCAAAAATTACTAGATCTACTAAAATGAGGTTATTTTACACCACACACCACACACACCACACACCCACCCACACACCCACCCACACACACACCACACACCCAACACACACAGACACACATACACACACCCATTCGCATGGGATTTTATTAATTTCATGCCGTTCGGGCTGCATTCTGCTCCGGCGACCTTTCAATGTTCGTCTCATGGATCGTATTATTGGACCAGAACTAGACCCGGGCTTCGCCTATTTAGACGACATAAAGCGTTCTGAAGAGAGAAAAATAAATAGCTTGACATTAGTTTTCCGGCGTCTAACGCCAAACTGAAAGTAAACCCAGAGAAATGTCATTTCGGCGCCGCTCTCTCCAATCTAGGACATCTAGTCACCGCCAATCAGCCATCAGCTATCTTAGAGATACCGCCTCCCGCCACTCTACGAAGCCAATATATATTGGGTGTGGCCTCTCTCTTTTGTGCCAAATTTTTGAAATTTTCCGCTATATAGAAAAAGTCTCCTTAAAAATTCCGAGAACTGGGCAGAAGAACAACAGAATGCGTTTGAGCAATTAAGTGCAATTTGGGTCACCACACACCCGCAAAGCCGTCCTAGAAGAAAACCACGATCGAGCCACCGCTGGACATCAAGGTATAGCAAAGACAACCGCCCGAATTGCTCGCCGATATTACTGGCCAGGAATGTTCAGAGATATTGCTCAGTATGTCCGAAGCTGTCTCTCCTGTCAACGACACAAATCCTCTCAGCGTCAACAACCCGGTAAAATGCAACCCTCGAAAAATGCCCAACCTTGGTATACTGTAAGTACCGATTTAGTCGGACCCTTGCCTCGATCGGCCAAAGAGAACAGCTACATTATCGTTCGTTTTCCAAGACCGTTTTACCAAATGGGGGCTATGTCGAGCAATTCGAAAAGGCACTGCCAGGGCTGTTAGTCAAGCATTTTATGAAGAAATCATCACCTGCTTTGGTTGTCCACGCACCTTAATATCCGATAATGGAATTCAGTACACCGGGCAAACTTTTAAGGAGCTTCTCCGCGAAATGGGCATTAATCACCGTTTCACGCCGCCATACACACCGCAAGCCAATCCAGTAGAACGCACCAATAAAACTATCAAGACAATGGTGGCCCAATTCTGTGAAGCCGATCATAGAAAATGGGATGTGCATCTACCAGACTTGGTCTTCGCCGTCAATACCTCCCGACACGACTCAACTGGATTTTCACCGGCTTTTCTTAACTTTGGACGTGAACTGGACCCCCCTAAGACACTGTACCGACAAACACTTAACACGAACGCCAACAACCAATTAGACCCGGCTGAAACTACAGAATCTGACCCGCCTCAGCTCGAGGTGCATGATGCTAGGCTCCAGAAGTTAAAAGAAACTTATGAACTGGTCCGAGTTAACTTGGGAAGAGCCTTTACAACCCAAAGTCACCACTACAATCTTCGACACCGAGAATGGAGGTGTCATGTTGGCGACAAGGTTCTAAAGCGTGAAAATCCGCTTTCATCTGCCGTAAAAGGTTTCGCGGCAAAACTAGCTCCCAAATATTCCGGCCCGTACACCGTAATTAAAGTTGTCTCACCAGTTGTATATGATCTTAAAACACCGTCTGGTAAAAAAATTAGACATATTCATGTCAAAGATCTTAAACCAGCTCATGACCAGGCCGATTAAGCCCCTTATTACAAATCACCGGCCGATTACCGTTCGTCGGAATAGATTGCAGACACCGACCGAATGAACGTAATGTCGTATATTCCACTGAGAATGTGGCACCTTGGAAAATGGTGAGGTACCAGGACAAAACATGAGGATCCACCACGCCGTATAGATCTTCACAGGATCGTCCAGAGGTTAACCAACCATCCAATATGCCATCCTGCCAGAAGAAGATGACTCCAAAACACCACTTATTTCAGAATTGTATTTGTTTAGGGCCCTAGTATTGTCTAATCTTAAAATATTTATAAATAAATATTTTTCCGAAGAAGGTGGGGTGTGTAACGAAGTTACTAATTTTCTTGGGGAATGTATGCATCGTACGTCGTTTTAAACCATATCTTTCTTTATAATCGTAGTAAAAATACGTTTCTTTCAGCGCGACCACCACCTCTGACCGGCGCGAATATTTGAGGGGTCCGCGCGCGCGCCACTGACCGGCGCGCGCAGCAGGAAGGTAAGTAGCCAATGCTGGGACCTGATGGAGTGACCAGCCAGCGCCGTCTCCCCTCACTGACGCCCGCAGTCGTCGCGACGCACTGCCATGCCTCCAGGGAATATGTAGGTATATGAATGGCAATAACAGGTGGTATATGGTTATAGGTTTTCTCTGTCACCCACACATACATATACACATACAATGTCTCTCTCACACACACTGCATCTACACTGTCTCTCTCATACACAAAATGTATATACACTTATTCACACATTCTAACACCTTCTCCCTCACCCTCCCCCCCCAGTTGCTGGGTTCATTGTTTACAGGACTGGGTTCCCATCCTCGGTCGGTTGCTGGGTTCACTGTTTACAGGACCGTCCATCCCTCTTTTCCCCGAGCCAGTTGCTAGGTTCATTGTTTACAGGACTGGCTCTCTCCCTCACACACAACACCATTCTCACACAATCACCAACAATCCCTCTTTTCCCCGAGCCAGTTGCTAGGTTCATTGTTTACAGGACTGGCTCTCTCCCTCACACACAACACCATTCTCACACAATCACCAACACCGTCATGCACACACATGTCTACATGAGAGTGCCTATATCGATTGCCTTTGGTAAGCCCTGGTAAGGTATCGCAGTGTAAGTATCCCGCACCAGACCGATCTATCCACGCACGCGCATTAAAGAGTGGGAACCGGCGTTGGTTCCCGTATTACCGTACTTCCGAGACAACTGGGTTTCTTTCTATCTCACACTCATTCTATTTAGTTTATAAGGCTAAGGTTATGATCTTGTATGATGTTTATGAACAGGCAATACATAGGATAATTTCTTTGTTTTCTATATTGGTGTTTTATTTCTCTTTCTATCCCGTCTATCTTTAGTGATACTGTCTCTGTCTTGCGCACTGACCTCTGGTTTACTTTCTCCACTGTCTAAAAGCTACCTATGTGCGTTTGTGGGCCCTTTACCACAGAAATCCAAATGGTGGCGCCCGAGATTTAGCCGATGGATACTGTAAGTGTTAAAAGCGACCGACCGATGTTCACCGAAGACCACCGAGACACCGAAGAGCGTCACAAATTTATTTGAATTCCGAAAGTGAATTTATTAAATCAAAAAGGTCGTTAAATAAACCTATTATCTCAATAGTGGCTACAGCACCCGCAGGAAGTGCATTCAATGCCATGTAGGAACTCATTCCTGAGGCTATTTTACAGCTGAGAACTTGCCCGACTTTTATCAAAGTTTGATGGATATATATGTGAATTGGTTATCCTGGGAGCAGATCTATAAATTTTTTTCATCTTGTTCATACAAATATTTAATAAACGACCAATATATTTTTTGTCTTTAAAATGAAAAATATGTTTTAATAAATTATTTCTAGTGGCTTTGATCAGGTGACACGGGTCAAAGATATGAAACAGTTTTTACACCCAACCATTTTGCTAATTCGATACATATATATATATATATATATATATATATATATATATATATATATATATAAAATGTTACACTGCCATTCTTCTAATCAGATGCTATTCGAGAGACTTACCATCTACAGCCGCCAGAAATTTTCCATAAACTGATGACGGGTCATCTGCTGAAGGGGATGTAACAATAATATCTGTAAAATTAAACTAATTTTTAACTGATTATTTATTAAGGTACCATTGAATATACATATTTAAACATTTTTACTAGTATTTGTATTAATTGGATATTTAAATTAAATTTTTGTTATAAAAGAGTTCTATAATTTATAATCACACCCACCTGACAAAATTGACATTGTTTTGGGAGGCTCTTTCAAAATATATTTTTCCGGCTGTTCTGGCCTTGTCCTGATGTTATGAGTAAATATTGTAGGTAGTGCGTTGGGAAATAATGTTTTCCTTACAAGGCCTTTGGAAATATACTTATTTTCAAAATGGCACTCACAAAGCTTATAGTTCTTGTGAACTTCGTCAATTTTTGACAGTAAATCTTGTCTATTGCAGACTTTCAACCACACTTTAGCACTAAAAATAAAATAATTAATTAAAAATGAACATTAATAACAAAATATATATTACTAAATTTTTCCTAACTAGATATAATGAAAGGGCAATGGAAATGTATTGAAATAGCAGTTACCGTGTGGTTATTTAACATCCTGTAAGACTTTAAGAGAAACTACCATATTTTTAAGGAACAAGAATTCCATTTGTCATTGTCAAGCATGTAACAAAAATCTGAAGTACAACAGTACATGAGCGCATTTAAATATAGTTTTATTTATTTATTTACGAACAATTAAATGCCCAATATTTGATTATATTAAAATATTGCCTACTAAAGAACAGTAGCAAATGCGGAAATTAGTCTAATTAGATATTCAACAGTATTATAGATCATTACCTATATGATTTTACAATGGTAAATAATATATGCCAATTCAAAATTACTGAAGGTATTTAAATAACTATATTATAATAGAAGAATACATACTAGAACTTAACCAGATGTGACGTTATTAGCGTTGTTGCTAACTAATATGAGCTATTTATATATTTTTTGTCGACAAGCAGCTTGGTGGCGCAGTTCTCAGCCCGCGTCGTATAGCATGTGTGGTTCAGATCCCGACATGGACGAAAATTTTTTTTTAGTTTTTTTTAATAAAATTTATAATTAATAAAAATTTAGATTATTTACTTTTTTAAAGTTCAGGTTTGTTGTAAACATAGCGCGCGGTAGCGCGCCAACCGAATTCCGAATCTATATTAAAACAAGGATTTTTTTTAACGAAATCTCTACTGTTAAGTTAATAAATTATTACAAGTTTGTCAAAAAAGCCGTCATTCACATGTTTTTCTTATCAACGTGAACCGACTTTCCCACCATTCGTTCACATTAGTGTGGAAGAAACAACGGCCTAAAATGTACCTCTAGTTAGGATTATTGTGCAATGTTTATATATTTCCAATCATAATAATT